>WNWU01000017.1:31106721-31118177 GCA_012654045.1 Ptyas mucosa
AAGAAGAAGAAGAAGAAGAAGAAGAAGAAGAAGAAGAAGAAGAAGAAAATTCTCTTTATTACAACTGATCACTTGGAGGGAGAAAGATAAGAGATCTTGACAGCCAAAATACTTTGTATGGACTGCTGCAGGATAAGAGAAAAATTGGCTACCACACAGTAACCATGGTTCACCCTAGAATTAAAAATATAAGCTTCTATGTAATTTAATGATTGGCCAACAATTAGATAGTTGTAAATAAATGAGCACTGACTGTGGTTGAAATAACAAATTTGGCTTGTAAAACAGGAGGTCACCAATTTGAAACATTCAGGCAATTTGATATGTCCATCAGTGAACACCAGTGAGACAAACAAAGGGCAGATGACACTTAAAAAGCTGCATCCCAATGTTGGACCTAAAAATATGAGTCATAGATATTGCGTTGTGACATCACAATGCACGTTTTTCACTCTCCCCCCACCTCGACCCCCAATCCTTGTCAGGTTACTTTGTAGATCAAACCAGAAATAAATAGAACCATCCTTTACTAACAAGAGAGTATAATACTAGAATCCTGGAAACAGCTGGAAAAATTTGAATGAATTATGTCTGTGGATTGCTTTTCTTAATTTTGAAAAGGTGAACATATGGATCCCCATTTGGGAGCAGATGCATTTGAGAACCAAGTTTGCTTAGTTTCGTTGGGTTTTGGGAAAGGCAAATTTCGGTCTCAAGCACCAAATGACAAAAAGAAAGCATAGCCCATTTCCCATGCACAGATACAGTATGAATACAAAACATTTGTTCTCATGTATTTTAAAATTATGAGCTCTGTTACAGATGGATTTGTTTGATGATGAGAAATGATGATTTGGCTGAAGAATAGTCATCCCTCCAAAGGAAGGAGAATTTTGGGATGGTGGGAAGAAAAGAAAAAAGACATAAATAAGCCCTCTTATCACATTTTTCATTATTAATCATATTTAGGATGCAATGAATAGATAATAAGCAGAGTAATAACTCTTATTTGCATAAGCAAGTGACAAAATAAAGAGTGGCAATTGCTTTTTGTCTCTTTAATCTGAAGTTACTATGTTGAAAAATGAAATGGTTTTAAATCTGAGACTGGCTTTGTTCCAATTAACGGGTTATCATCTGGATAAGTGCAAATATAATTTCATAACTCAGTAAAGCTGTGGCCATAGAATTCCCATGGACATTATTTCTGGTGGTTCGAAACTAGAACTTCAGTTCTTTGTAATAAATAATCAGTTCTCCAGCTGCAATCAGGATTGTATCAAAATCTGTCTGTAAAGGCAAATTATTAGAACTCCTCATGAACTATTCTATACCAGACTTACCTCAAATGCCAAGATTCCCCTTTATTTAGTCTTGTTTGTTAAGCTACGTGGGATCACAGAGGAGTAGTATTTAGATGGGAGACCATCACAGATACATGAATTGTGGTATAGCCTGGGAAGTCAAAACAAACAAAACAGCCTGAAATAAGGATTTGGCAGCTACTTTGTTATTATAGCCAAGAAAAGAACATGTGAATCTATCTGATCACCAAGTGTTCAGCTCAACTCAGCAGTGCTTTATCTTCTTTTTAAAAAAAAAATCTGGTGGCCAACATTCCTCCCTTCATTTTCAGTGACATAAGTTTGTAGGAACTTGCTGTAAACTTGCTGTGGTCCGCCAGCAGGCTGCAAAGCTGGCAGCGGAGTCAGACAACGATGAGGCTGAGTAAGAACATGGGCCAGTCCTGGAGGCTAGGGAAGGCCCGGATGAGGGCTCTGCGTCGGAGGCAGAGATGGGGCCAGGGCCATCAGGGAGTGATGTGCAGACTTCAGAGCCTCCAGAGGCTAACAGTAGAGAGGCAGAGGAACAGGAGGAGCCTGTTTCTAGTGTACGTATGAGAAGAGCTGCCAGAAGGCAGGAGCAGATAAAGCAGAGAGGATGACTCGGGAGTAGGGCCAAGAGATGATTGGCCCCTCCCATAAGGCTTAAAAGACCAGCAACGGCTCTTGGCCTCTTTGCCGGAAAAAAAGGTTGAGAGATTTGCTTCTTGTTTCACTGTATTCATTTCTTGTCGGCATCTTCTCCTTCTGAACTTTTGCCAAGAAAAGCCTTTGGCGGTTTGCCTAATTTATACCAAGGTTGGTGATAAACTGAGGAATGGTGTTTTGAAGAATTTGCTTTAATTTAGTTTGGACTATGGTGAGAATGAGTTAATTCTCAGCTGTTCTAATAAAGTCTGTTTGTTTTCGAACTGTTTGTATTTAATACTAACTACTTGGGCCTGGGTCACAACAAAACTAGAAAGTGGCTTTAAGAAGATTCTGAGAATTTGGGACTTGATGATGGATGAAGGTGCTGATTTTTCTAATCAGGGAGGGAAAAAAAAGAATCTAAAGCATCTCCTCAGTCAGGATCATGACTAGAGAGTTAGGATGTGGACAACAAATTGCCACGTACTCCAAAAGAGTTGAGGAAGACTAAGAAATCTTGGTTCCTTTCCAGGATCCCTTTGTAAAGCTTTAAGATTTACATGCCTGAAGTGGCACAAGATTGAGGAGAAATGTCAATTTCAAACTACCATGTTTTCCCGAAAATAAGACCCTGTCTTATATTTTTTTGAACCCTAAAATAAGCGCTTGGCCTTATTTTCAGGAAGGTCTTATTATTTTGGGCATGTGGAGCATGACGGGGCTCCTCTTGCCATCTTACCTGGATTTCCAGCTCTGTCTCCCTAACCAGAGGAAATGGCAGGGACCAACTGCGCATGCGTTTAAATATTTTTGGGGAGGGCTTATTTTCAGGGGGCTTATTTTAGCCCATGTGCTCAAAAGCCTGATTGGGCTTATTATCTGGGGAGGTCTTATTTTCGGGGGGGAACAGTATTATCTAGAAACATGCCTACCAATGCATTGTTGTGAAATATTAATTCCAAGAGACTGAAAACAGCAGGAAGAATGTCAATCATATGGAAGTTACAGGGTTAAACTACTTGCTTAGGATCCAGGAATCTGGTCTGGCAAAAGAGGATTTCTTTTTTTTTTCCAACTCTGCCAAATCTCAGATGATTACACTTGAGCCCCATCTTGTGTTTCACCTTCAAACTACCCTCAATCATTCTGTTTTGAAAGCAAAGGACTTCAAGTACAATCGACAAAGGAGCTTTTCCCCCATTGATGAATACAGAAGGGGAAGCTTGAATGAATGATGGAACTGAATGAATGGCTGGCTATTTTTCTCTACTTTAAAACATAAAGTTTTTTTTTTTAAGTAAAGGATTCCAACATCAGTCCTTCAGTCTAGGCTTCTTTTATTAATTCCTATTAGCACCGCAATTATAAATACTTGGAAAATTTCTCCCTTTGATCTGACCTGCATGTCACTCAGTGGTCTTTTAAATGCTGAATTTCCTCTCTCTTTGACATGTCTTATTGTCTCTACCTTGAATACCTTTCCTGTGATTCTCAAAAGATGGCCAAAACCCCACAAAGAAGTGAGATTGTAGTATCAGGTACCATGGCTTGGGGGCTGGAGCAGCTGCCTCATCCTAAAAAGCTTCTTTTATTCTACCTGGGCAACAGCTTTCCAGTTCCTCAAACGACAAATATTCATTTCGCTCCCCTTTGACCAAGAACTGTGGGGAGGGGGGAAATGGAGAGAGACAAATTCTCTGTCCTTCTTTGTAGGCAGACCTGGTCAATGCTGAACATCTCATAATTGCTTGGCTATATTGACTTTGATTTCCCAATCTTCTCTCCCCCCCGCCTTACACACACACACTTCTCATGCCCCTCCCTTGAGGTGTTCACTCCTTTGAGGCCTGAAATTTAAGTCCTGCCAACAAACAAAGGAGGCCCACACTTGGCCATTCATGACAAATTAAAGGGATTCTTTAAAGGGGAAGGTGGGTGGCACCTGCTTGAGCATTTCAACACAACAGCAATAATCTCCATCACCAGTCTGAGATAACGTGAAAAAGGAATAGAAAAAGAAAACGCCAGGACTAAAGTTCAAGGATAGACTCAGTTGGAAGGTTAACCACTTGGAAAAGTGTAAAGGGATATAAACGTATTCACATAAACATGTGGTGACCACAAGAGTGGGTTTTTTGTTTTGTTTTTTAACCTCTGGTGCCTGTTATTCATCCTGTCACAAAAGGGCTAATTCTGCAATTGATTCATTGCAGTTCATGACATTACACTCCTCAACCACACCCAAACTTTAAAACAAGGCAGGGAGAAATAAGGACTTGAACTTTTGCGTTTTTAGAAAAGCTTAATAAGTTTTAACAATAAGACTCAGCCTTGGAACAATTAACTTATTTCTCATCCTTATTTCAAGCTTTCCCTCTGCCTTTATACAATCAGTTTCTTCTATGGAGAAAAATCTCTCTTATAAGGGATGGCTGAATTTATTGTGGGGGGAAACTGCTTTCTCAAGCACAGGTATATCAGAGGTGGGTTTCAGCAGGTTCTGATCAGTTCTGGAGAACCAGTAGTGGAAATTTTGAGTAGTTTGGAGAACCGGTAGTAAAAATTCTGACTGGCCCCGCCCCATCTATTCTCTGCTTCCCAAATCCCAGCTGATCGGGAGGAAATGGTGATTTTGCAGTATCCTTCCCCTGACATGCCCACCAAGCCACGCCCACCAAGCCATGCCACGCTCACCAAGCCACACCCACAGAACCGGTAGTAAAAAATTTCGAAACCCACCACTGAGGTGTATGTATAAAATAGCATCAAAACAGTTGCAGCAAGCACCTCCGGCTGGAGCATTTACCTCTTTCTCAGAGACAGCTATAAACAAAGGCAAGGCCTAACTCCTCCTTAAATTTAATTCTACCCTGTTTGTGGTGGCTTGGGAATTAACGAATGCACAAGCAGGCAAGTAACAACAGCTCTTTTATTTACAGTGAGACTTCAGCAAAAGCACTGGGGCTGCAGCCCTCCTTATATACAGTTTTGGAGGGGCTGTCAGCCAATCAGGAATTAAGCCCTTATTCGAAAATCCCGCCAAAATGTATCAGAACACAACACTGTTTCCCCCCAAATAAGATATCCCCTGATAATCAGCTCAATCGGGCTTTTGAGTGCATGGCAATAAGGCCAAGCGCTTATTTCAGGGTTCAAAAAAATATAAGACAGGGTCTTATTTTCGGAGAAACACGGTAGTGTTGTTCTGCTACTGTATATCTCAATTAGCCTTGCCATCCCACTGTTGTTTTTCATGCTTTAAAAAGGAAGAGAAATTAATTGATCTCCTACATCACTTCTATCTATTCTCCATGTAAATCTTGGTCCTGTTTTAATTTGCAATTGCTACTTAATAAGGACTTATAACAGGGCAATTACATGTTTATCAATAGCTATGCTCCTTATATATTCATAATGTTACTTGGAACCCTGACAGTGTGTATGTGTATACATGCATAGATATAATATGTTCCTTATATGTGCTCAGAATAACAGAATAAAAAGTTGGAAGGGAATGTCCCTTCTAGTCCAATCTCCTGCTCAAGCAGGAGATCTTATACCATTTCAGACAAATGGCTGTCCAATCTCTTCTTAAACACTTCCAGTGATGCACCATCCTCAACTTCTAAACGCAAGTTGTTCTACCAATAAATTGTTCTAACTTTCAGAAAATTTCTCAGTTGGCCCTTTCCTTGATTAGTTTCCATCCGTTGCTTCTTGTTCTGCCTTTGGGTACTTTGGAGGATAGGATGACCCGCTCTTCCTTGTAGCAGCCTCTTAGGGCTCTTTATATTATAGATCACAGGTGTCAAACTCGATTGAGTCACGTGATGCATCGTGACTTTTTTGCCTTTGCAAAGCTGGGGTGGGTGTGGCCGGCACATGACACATCCAGCCCATGGGCTGCCATTTTGATACCCTTGTTATAGACACATCCCTACTATTTCAAAAGTTATATCTGATATTAAACACCTAGGACTGTGCTGCCACAAATTCAGATTTCCTAGGTGAAAGGCATAATGTCAGGGTTCCAAGTAACACCTCCAACTAAGTAAGACTCCGAGGCAGGCATTTCCTCAAAGTTCCATTTTTTTAGAGATGTCATATTGGCACATTTGGGAAAACCCAAATCTGAAGTCTCCCGGGTTTTCCCCACCCCAAAGGAAATCCAAGTCCCTTCCTCTGCACCCACAGGTTCATCACATGGTCCAATTAGACCACCATCCTAATCGGAGTACCTTCCCAGTCATGCCTCTCCAGGTGCAGGTTGAATGTCCTTGACTCCCAGTGAAAGAATGTGTTGTTGTTATGGCTATACATCTCATCCCGTAGTTGTGACCTAGACTTACTGAGTCATTTACAAGACACAATCAGTCCCAAACAAGCCTATTTTATTGTAACAGCTGAGAATTACGTTCATTCCCAGCTGAGTCCCAATTAGTTGCAAAACAAGTCCTTCAGAAGAAGTCCTTCGGGATAATCACCAACCTTTATCTTCTTTGACACCCTGCGAAAGGCCTTACTTGGCAAAGTCCCACAAAGTTCAGAAACAAACAAGAGATGCCGATTGGACACAGAGTTAGCAATGTTGCTTTCATGCAAAAAGGTCCAAAGTGCCTTTGTTTCTCTTTTAAGCCTTATGGGAGGGGCCAATCATCTCCTGGCCTTACTCCCGAGTCATCCCTTTTACTTTAGCTGCTCTTGCCTTCTGGCAGCTCTGCATGTGCATGCACTAGGAACAGGCTCCTCCTGTTCTTCTGACTCTCTGCTGTTTGACTCTGGGGGCTCTGGAGTCCGTGCATCACTCCCACATGGCCCTGGTCCCATCTCTGCCTCCGACGCAGAGCCCTCGTCCGGCCCTTCCCCAGACTCCAGGACTGGCCCATGTTCCTCCCCAGACTCCTCACTGTCTGACTCCACTGCCAGCTCCACAGGCTGCTGGTGGACCACAACACCCAACGCCATCCAACCCCCTCCCAATTCCCACAGCATGGCCATCCGCTAAGTGTGGCAGCCCTGAAGATCCAAAGAAAAAGATGGCCTCCAGGCTGACACACTTCTTCACATCCTAAATTTTATCCATAAGACATAGGCACAGGTCCTTAAATTACAGAGATTGGATATTGTATTAGAAACTCTCTGAGAGACTTGGACTGCAGCTGTCTGTTTTTTATGCAATTCTAAGGTGTTAAGGGATTGGCTACATTATATACCATGTTCTTCCATGGAAGTATTTCAGTTGAAAAAAATTCAAGAAATTCGCACAGGATTTCATATCACCCAAGCATGACCTGTGAAGCCATTCACTGTGCTTTAGTTTTATGTGCTGAAAGAATTTCCCTGCAATAAAAATAAGACTTCTGGGTTCATATACCATACCAAATTATGGCTTGTTCTAACATGATTTGTTGAATAAATCATAGTGAACTGTACTAAATCATAAACTAGGAGTAGGTAAACCCTGATACGTAGACTGCATGTGACCACTAAAAGTATATTTGCTTTTTACTTATTTAATGTATATATAAATTTTAAAATACATCCAGTTCCCAACAACTCAGGCTGTGTTATGAAAAGCTGGAACAACAAAGAAAAAAAAGTGTTTTCTATCAAGAAAAAGAAAAATGCCAAAACAAAACTTGTCCTGTCTGTGGCAAAATGGCATTCAAATGTCAATTATTTTATTTTTATTTTAAATAAAGGTTGTAGAACAGGGCTGTCAAACTCCCGGCCCATGGGACGGATGTGGCACATGCTGGCCACGCCCATGCCTGGTTTAGCAAAGGGGGGGGAAAGTCCCAATACATCACGTAATGCCACTGTGACGCCACAAGTTTGACACCCCTTGTAGAGGGGTGTTGAGGATCTGTAGTTCTTCAATCTCATTTACCATTTTAGAGCTGTGTCAGCAAAGGTAGATCAGCCTACTTGTTACTTCCAAGTAACACCCCCAATGAAAGAAGACTCCGAGGCTTGAAGTTCCTCAAAGTTCCATTTTATTAGAGATGTCATATTGGCACATCTGGGAAAACCTGAAAGCTTCCAGGTTTTCCCCACCCAACACAAAGTCCAAGTCCCTGTGCAGCACCCACAAATCCATCACATGGCCCAATCAAAGCACCATCCCAACTGGAGAGGCCTCCCAGATGCAGGGCAAGATTTACTTGAGAAAAGAATGTTATTATGACTATATATCACCCATGCTCCATACAATTCCCCCTCCCAGTTTCCCGCAGTAGGAAATGTGGCAGGCCTGAAGGCCCAATGCAAAAGATGGCTTCCAGGCCTGACAGAAACCCCATTGGCCAAAAATGCACATAAGGTGCTCTTTCTCAGGAGACCAGCAATTTCAATGGATGTAGATAGAAGCCCTGGATTAACCATTAAGAAAAACAAACCATTAAGAAAAATAAGCATGCACTTAGAGCACCAAAGGTAGGGGAATACCATAGAGTCTTTTCCCCTGTCTGTCATCCCCTTAATTCCTTCACCGACACATTCAGCTGTCGTTTTCCACCCTTATTAAGTTTTGTCAGTTAAACAACAGAAGGGCTGTGCTTAGAGCATTGGTTGATCTTAAACCGGCCCTGATGGAAGCAATTAGGCACATTATCATTTTTATGCCTTAATATGAATGTGAACATGGATTTTACAGTTACTACTTGAAGATATTTTTGCTGTGCCACATCATGATTCAATATGGAATTTTACTTTTTTTATTTTGCAGAGCAATTTAGTAAGGCCATGGTCTTCAGAGAGAATGAAGAAATGTAATAAATGATGGGCCGGTGTAAAGTGGTGTCAGCTACAAGAAGACAGGAGCCAGGATAGAGTTCAAAAGTACTATTATTTCATACTACCCATAAACAAGAATCTAAACTACTAATGGTCAAGGTGAATTGGTACCAGAAAAGAGACAACAGACTTCAAGGGGGTCTGGACATAGGTCTCTTATGCAAATATAGGTCCAAACCCATTATGAGATTGATCCCTCTCATGGGCTCAGCCTGGTCATCTCCTGCAAGAGTAATGGATCAAGCCATTGCACAAAAGCAAAAGAAATCTTACTTTTAAAATTTTCTAATGTAGCAATTCAAGTGAGTAGGCATTTCTTCAGACTACTAAGTTGTAAGCATGCGAAGTGAAAACTAGTCCATTAGAATTGTTCTAATAACTGTCTTCAAAGATGTGTCTATAACAATAGCAATAAGACTTATATACCACTTTACAGTGTGTTACAGCCCTCTCCAAGTGGTTTACAGAGTCAGCCTATTGCCCCCAACAATTTGGGTCCTCATTTTACCCACTTCAGAAGGATGGAAGGCTGAGTCAACCTTGAGCCTGGTGAGATTTGAACTGCCAAATTGCAGGCAGCTGGCAGGCAGCTGAAGTAGCTGCAGTGCTGCATTCTAACCACTGTGCCACCGTGGTTCATATAAATATAATAAATAGCTCTATCCATTTTCCTTCACAATATTCCTGATGTGGTTAGTTTGGAGGCATGCAATTTTTTAAAACATTGAAATTTCTTTGATGCTGCTACTTTTTAATATAAGTTTCTCCAGTGTGTGCTTCTTGAATATGACATTTTAAAGAAGGGTTCACATCAGAGAACTTCAATAATCTCTTTATTTTTCTATGTAGAATCAGAAATGCAATTTTTTTTTTGAGAGGGAGGATTGAGTGATATTTTCAAAAAGTGGTCTTTAGTGTAGATATTTTGACTGGAAAAAGATGGACAACAGTTGACTTAATTTAGTGGCACATGTGATACAACAGTTGACTTAATTTAGTGGCACATGTGATACAATCAAGCCCATTTTGTCAGATCTGGCAATTCCATTCTCTTAGAAATATAGTACAGAATAATTCACAGTTCTGGGGAACCAAATATCTGAGGAAATTTCTTCTTTTTTAAATTAGTTTTTTGAACTTTTATTATTTTAAATAATTTTTAAAGTAATTTTATTTTAAAATCTATAGGTGGCCTTTTATGAATTCCCCTTTAGTGAACTGATCTTATTTATAACAAACTGGGGGAGGGTGGAATTTGGGCATGGTCAACTCTGGAAAGGGACCTCTAAAGTCTAATAAGCCAAGAGAATAACCTTAAGGAAAGGAAGAATAGCTGCAACTAAGACTATAGTCAAATAAAAGAAATCTGAATCCAAAACAGGAATGTAATTTGAGAAAGTATCTCAGATTTGACTCTATCTAGTTCTCCTGAATATAAAGGCAGGGAGGGAGAGGCTCAATGAGGACTGATTATATATGCTATCAAGCCATTTCCAGCTCCTAGCAACCACAAAGACAGATTTTCTCCGTGATAATCTGTCTCTAACCTGATCCTTGAGGCCTTCCAAAGATTCACCCTTTACTACTGTAACTAGGTATGTCCAACTTGCAGCTGGTCAATCTCTTTCCCTTTTTCCTTTCACCCAAGATTAGAGATTTTTCCAGAGAGCTGGGTCTTCACATAAAGTATGTGAAGCAGGGGTGAAATCCAGCAGGTTCTGACAGGTTCTGGAGAATCGGTAGTGGAAATTTTGAGTAGTTCAGAGAACCAGCTGGCTGGCCCCAGAGTGGGGAGGGAATGGGGATTTTTCAGTATCCTTCCCATGGAGTGGGGTGGGAATGGAGATTTTGCAGTATTCTTCCTCTGGAGTAGGGTGGGATATTCTTCCTCTGGAGTAGGGTGGGAATGGAGATTTTGCAGTATTCTTCCTCTGGAGTGGGGTGCGAATGGAGATTTCGCAGTATCCTTCCCCTGCCATGCCCACCAAGCCACACCAAGCCCACCAAGCTACACCCACAGAACCGGTAGTAAAAAAAATTTGGATTTCACCACTGATGTGAAGTAAATAATTTGTCCCTGTGCATTTGTGCCTTGAGTGAGAATTCTGAAGAAATTGATTTGTTCAATTATCAATTTGTTGTTCTTGTTTTTTGACTATCTATATATTTTCAGGAGTCTTCTCCAATACCAAAGTTCAAAAGTACTAATATTCTTCCTATTCTGCTTCCTCAAAGTCCATATTTCACTTCCATAGACTTTCACAGGAAATATCATGATTTGCATAATTCTGATCTTTTTTTTTTAAATTTGATTTATATGCCGCCCTTCTCCGGAGACTCAGGGCGGCTTACAAGGCGTTAAGCAATAGCCTTCATACTTTTGTATATTTATACAAAGTCAGCTTATTGCCCACACAATCTGGGTCCTCATTTTACCTACCTTAGAAAGGATGGAAGGCTGAGTCAACCTCGAGCCTGGTGAGATTTGAACTTGATCTTTCTTGTAATGAAAATAATATTAGCATTCATAACTTTGGTTTCCTGGTCTGAATTACCTCAAAGGGCTAACATAAAATGGTCTGTCTGGTCCTGATATTAATCAACCTTCTATACCAAGTAAAGATCTCCTTCCTTCCTTCCTTCCTTCCTTCCTTCCTTCCTTCCTTCCTTCCTTCCTTCCTTCCTTCC
>WNWU01000017.1:31120911-31136232 GCA_012654045.1 Ptyas mucosa
TTGCTTGCTTGCTTGCTTGCTTGCTTGCTTGCTTGCTTGCTTGCTTGCTTGCTTGCTTGCCTGCCTCCTTGCCTGCTTAGGAAGAGTTATTGAAAACTCAATTTAAGCAATTGGACTCCAATGTGGTCCTTTAATACTCTCCTGAAGTATAAAACCCAACACAATTTTCTAAAGGCAGACAATATTAACTTTGCAGTAGTGCTTAAAGGTTTGTGAACCCTTTTGAATTTTCAATATTTCTGCATAAATGTGAGCTACAGGGTGATCTATTCTTCACACAACCCCTAAAACTAGATATTATGTAAGTATTCTCAAAAGTAGGAGGTACTCCACGTGGCATTAGGAAGGGTATCTGGCCAGTAAATGCTGTGCTCCATCCAATTGCCCAAACTCTACCCTGATTTATAGGATTACAGGCTCATAAAAAGGGAGTATTCTCTAAAGTACGGCCTACAACAATAAAATCCCTGTTCTCCTGAGATTTAGCTAAAGCTGAAGATCTGAAAAGCCAAGGTAAGCATTTACACTGAAAGATGTTTCTTTAAAGGATTGTTTTAATAGTCAGACCTAGCTATGTTTTATATGACTTACATTCATTTTCATAAAAAGGGAGGGTTGATTAGGTTTTAATAAAATATTTAGTGGTTTGACTTAATTTAGATGAATGTGAAAATAAACCCATTTAAAGGTTTATTTTGCAGATAACTATTTTGCATCTAGCTAGGCTCTCAGTTTGTTGGTTATTTAACATATATTTGGCTATTTGGATTACTTTAATTGGGGGATTGTCTTGATTTTCATTTTGCAATTTAAAATTTGTAACTGGCTGACCAACAGCACTCAACATGTAGTCCTCAATTGAACTGCATCTACATGGAGGGAAGTATGCAGTGGGGTGTCCCAAGGCTCTGTTTTAGGTGCAGTACACTTCAACATCTTCATCAATGATTTGGATGAGGGGATAGATGGGGAACTCATCAAATTTGCAAATGACACCAAGCTAGCAGGAATAGCCAACACTCCAGAAGATAGGCTTAAGATACAGAAGGATCTTGACAGAAGGACTTGAACATTGGGCTCTATCTAACAAAATGAAATTCAATGGTTAAAAAAGGTAAGGTTCTACATTTAGGCAAGAAAAGCAAAATGCAGAGGTACCGTATATGTGGTACCTCCTCACTCAATAGTAGTAACTGTGAGAGGGATCTTGGAGTCCTAGTGGACAACCATTAAATATGAGTTAGCAGTGTGCAGCAGTTGCCAAAAAAGCCAACACAGTTCTAGGCTGCATAAACAGAGGGATAGAATCAAGATCACGTGAAGTGTTAATACCCCTTTATAATGCCTTGGTAAGGCCACACTTGGAATACTGCATCCAGTTTTGGTCATCACAATGTAAAAAAGATGTGGAGACTCTAGAAAGAGTGCAGAGAAGAGCAACAACAATGATTAGAGGACTGGAGGCTAAAACATATAAGGACAGTTGCTGGAACAGGGTATGTCTAGTCTGACAAAAAGAAGGACTGGGGGTGACATGATAGCAGTGTTCTGATATCTCAGGGACTGCCACAAAGAAGAGGGAATCAAGCTATTCTCCAAAGCACCTGAGGGCAGGACAAGAAGCAATGGGTGGAAGCTAATGAAGGAGAGAAGCAACCTAGAACTAAGGAGAAATTTCCTGACACTTAGAACAATTAATCAGTGGAACAACTTGCTTCCAGAAGTTGTGAATGCTCCAACACTGGAAGTTTTTAAGAAGATGTTGGATAACCATTTGTCTGAAGTGGTGTAGGGTTTCCTGTCTAAGCAGGGGGTTGGACTAGAAGGCCTCCAAGGTCCCTTCCAACTCTGTTATTCTGTTTTTCCCAAAATAAATCATGACAATTTGCACTAAATCGTATTCTAAAATATCCAAAAGGCTTTGAGGATAAGTTGTAAAGTGTCATTGCTGGTCTCCAACCCTCAAGACAGAAGATGTCACAAAAATAGCTATCATATTATAATGACTCTTTCTATTATTATTTGGGAATTTTTTGCAAATGAAGAGTCTGGAATGTTTCTGGGCAGATTTATTTAATGGCTTTAGATAAAAGTTATCATATGTTGGAACAGCATGTTTACTATATCATCCACCTCATAAATCACCATTCGGGACATTTTCAATAAACACATACTTAAATAGTTTTAATTTATATGTTATCTTTACATTCAGAAACACAACATTCACCTTACACACACACTTATACAAAGACTCATGCTATATTTGCAAGCATTTGTAGAACTGTGCACAAATTCAGTCTTTACTCGTTCTAGCATTCTAAATTTTATACGTTCCCATTCACAGTCAAATTAGGAAATACTTTTGCCTCTTTTTTTGCTAATTTTCAATATATGTTCTTCTGAGGTTGTGAAACAGAAAGATGTGAAACAAAATAGCAAAAATGGGCATATTTTTAAAAAAAAGAGCTTAAAAGAATTTATATCAGCACAAATGCTATTAAATTTCATTTTTTATATTGTGAACATAGGCAGTTTTGCTCAGAAATAACTCCCAGTGAATTTAGGAGTAGGGATAATGATTACAGGAATCAAGAGTGTAATTGCTTTGATTGATGGATACCCTAAAGCAGTGGTTCTCAACCTGTGGTCCATGCAGGGGTGAAATGCTCATGGTTTGGACTGGATCGCCTGATCCGGTAGCGATGGAGGCGGGTAGTTCGGAGAACCGGTAGCAAAAATCCCTGCCCCCCCCCCCCATGCCCTGCTGAGCCGCCCAATCATCAGAGAGTTTTTTTTATTATTTTTAAAAGCATTTTTTCTACAACCTCTTCGACCGAAAAAAATGCTTTTAAAAGTAAAAAAAAAAGCCTTTGATGATCGTGCGGCTCAGCTGGGATCGTCAGAGGCTTTTAAAAGCTTTTTTTTACAACCTCTTCAGGTGAAGAGGTTGTAGAAAAAACCGGTTTTAAAGATAAAAAAAAGTTGGCCACGCCCACCCAGTCACATTACCCCACCACCACTAAGTCACACCCACAAAACTGGTAGTAACAAATTTTACACTTCAGCACTGAGTCCATGGACTCCTGTGGGAGTCGTGATGCCATCACAGGGATCCGTAAAGGCTTCAAGAAATGTTATGATTTAAATTTTGAGTTAAGTCTTGTTGGTCTGTGGTCATGATCCATGGCCACAAAAGGTATTTAATGGGGGTCCCTGGTGAAGAAAAGGTTAGGAACCACTGCCCTAGAGCAGTGTTTTTCAAATTCATCAACTTTAAGAATCCCCAGAATTCTACAGTCACATGAGAATAGTTACTCCTTTCTTAACTTTAAAGCCCGCTGAAGTCATGGCAATAATTCAGTGCCATCACCAAATCTGGGATTGAGAGGAGGATCTGGGCTTCAGAGTCTACGTTTTGACAAAGTCATCTCTTTTTCTAATGTATTTAATTAAAGAGCTTTTTTAGAAGAATATGCCACTAAAGATAGCTATTTTGCTGCCACATTTTAAATCTGATGAGCTGAGTAAGCTTCGGGCATCCTAGAAACTGGCTGAAAGAAATTATAAATGTGGTTCAAAGTAGTTCAAATATGATGTGGTTAAGGGAATAAAACAACACCTTTTACCTGAAGAATGAATTGCTTAGATGTTGTCAGCCCTTAAAGGAAGATCAGACCAGGAAACCACCATCATATAGGCCAGGACTGTCAAACTCCCAGTCCACGGCTGGATACATCATGTGCTGGCCACGCCCACGCCCGGTTTAGCGAAGGGGGGGGAAGTCCTGATACATCACGTGATGCTGCTGTAACGATGTGAGTTTGACACCCCTGATGTAGGACATTGCTACTTTTATTGTAACAGCTATAGTATTTTATTTATTTTATTTATTTATTTCGTCAAGCATGTATTTTATGACAGATACAAGTGTAAACATAATTATAAATACATGAAAAGGATACGAATAAAAGAAAATATTAGGACAGGGATGGTAGGCATGCTGGTGTGCTTATGCACGCCCCTTACAGACCTCTTAGGAATGGGGTGAGGTCTACAGTACACAGTCTAAGGTTAAAGTTTTGGGGATTTGGGGAAGAAACCACAGAGTCAGATAGTGCATTCCAGGCATTGACAGAATCTTTCAAGTCTGAATGTGCTTTCCTCCTCCTTCCCTTTATCTTCATGTATACTAGGTAGGGGCTTGTCTGAAATGTTTACTCACATATTTTTCATCTAAACTTAGGCCCCTTTTACCTCTTACCTTGGTAGCAGTTTTCCCTTTCCCTCCTTCCTCTCCTACCCTGCCCCTCAAAACCATTCCCTCTTCCCTCTATAGATTACAGTCCTAAGTATAGTTCTTTTTTATGATATGTAATGAAGTTGTTACCAGCTAAATAATGCCTCATTAAATAAACAGCTTCCTTCCTCTTACCAGTTTCTTTTATCCATCCCTTTAGGATCACATACAGTAGCACTTGTCCTTTGGCTGAAGACATGCCCTTCTGTCTTGTTGAATGAGCCAGATGTATCAAGGATTAGCAAATTAAGTATTTAACCCGATGACCCAAGATTAAATTGCTCCATAGCTCCTAAGCTCCAAAGGTATCCATACCAGGAAAAAATAATTAAATATGTGGATGATAATATGATATTTCTGCACTGAGTTAGTTAAGCTTATTAAATGGTATTATGGAAGTAAATTTAAACAGGTTCCCTTGGCCCTGAGTCTAATTCTGTTGCTTCTTTCTTTCTGGAATCCATTCCTTGACCTGCCCTTCAGACACCAAGAGTAACTCTCCTCACATCTCACACAGCTGCTCTAATATGAATGTTTGTCACCCTATCAGCAAAACTAAAAGCTTTAGAAACAGAATGAACTTATTTCCTTATAACATAAAAGAATATAATTACTTGCACAATCATTTCCTTCTTGTGATGAGGCAAAAATCAAACCAGCCTCTAAAAGATGTGATCAGCAAGACAAGAATCAGCAGTTCACAGGCTAGATAGGGTCATTATATGAACTTATCTCAAACATCTCCCAAGGCTAATAAAATAAATATGCCTTAATCCTGAAGGGTGGAAAGTTCTTCATCTGGACCTCAGTTATATGAAGTCTGACTTCTGCAACTTCTAGCAGGCAACCAAAGTTGTGAAATACAGTGGATGTGATTGGCTCAAGATGAGCTTCTGGCTGAATGAGGCTTTGCACTATGGTCTCCCTCATCAATCCTACATCAGATCCAATGGTAGGATTCAGCCAGTTCGCACTACTTCGGGAGAACCGGTTGTTAACTTTCTGAGCAGTTTGGCAAACTGGTTGTTGGAAGAAATCATTTGGGCAGAGAACCAGTTGTTAAATTACTTGAATCCCACCACTGATCAGATCCACTTGAAGGTGCTATCAAAATCTTGTAATTTTTCATGTTGTGGAAATATCAAAAATCCCCAAGATAATTTACAGTTTATGTTGTAATTAGAGGAGTATTAGCAATCATTAAAATAAAGCAACCATGCTTAATAAATACATAATCCTATCAAAAGATTAGGGACTTCTAAACCCATGAAGTACTTTCTGCAAAAGCAGATAATTCTTTATTCACAATTCTTCATAGAATAAAATCCCGCATTTATGCTGCATTATTGTGAGGGACTTTATTATAGCTATTATTTCTGTCTCCAGTGAATATATTTTATTTTTAGTGTTATTAATGTTGCTTTTGTCCTTTAGAAAATCTATTGTTTTCATTTTATAGTTCCTATCTCCCCAAAATATTTTTCATTCTTCTGTATAAAGTGTCTATGGCTGCATATTAATTCAAACTACAGTAGATAGCATCACCTTGCTGAATTTGATTATGGTAATATGAAAAATGCTAAGCAGGGTTTGGGCTAATTAGGAAGTGGATAGAGACTTCTAGGAACTCCCAGGAATATAGACTAGATTTGGAAATTAATAAAAATCCCAGAAGAAGATAATAGCAAACCATTTTCCTGTTGTGGCCAAAAATATTAGATGGATGTGCCAGTGTTGTCCCTAGGAGCCAAAGGTCTTTACTCAGAGTTGAAATTTGAAACTTTTATGTAGACAAATATAGATTTCAAAAATAAGCTCTTATGGTAGAACCACATTTTGCATCTACAAATGGTAATGTTATATTCTATTATGCTATCCTATATCCCATCTTATTACTGTTATCCACAATTTTAGAGATCTGTTGCATTTTGCATTTTTCATTTTGCATTTAGAGCATAGAAAACATACCGGCTTGCAGCTTTTTTGCTAAAGTGTGATTGAAATTCCTTTGAAATAGAAGGTGCTTAATCATCCAAATACCTGAGAAATTCTGTGTGGAAGGTGATTGATTTTTTTTCTTATGGAACACTTTTATTTAGTTCTTTGGCCCAAAGATCAAAGAATATTAGATTTTCAGCTCTGCATCCAATATTTCATTTCCTTTATTCTTAACAACAAAGAAAGGGAATGTTGCCTTCCTAGCCATGCATTTTCTAATTCCAACAAATCTGAGAGTAAGGATAAAAGGTAATTTAAACAGATAATGCTTTGATGTCATCCATTTTCCCCATTTTAGAGAGTGGGAATTATGGCATAAATCCTGAAGAATGCCAGATTGTATCTGCATGAACCTGATTGTGCTTGAAAAGTAGCTGGAAAATATAATCCACTGCGTTTGCCACTAAAGATAGATGATCTGTGAGAAACCTTTCCTGTGACAAAAGCAAATTAGTTGAGGTATAAGCTAATTTGATCCTTGCATAGCATGTGGGTTAAATAGATGTTTCACAAAGCTACACTAAATACAGAGAGTCCTAGAAAAGGGTGCACTGAAGATGCGGCACTTTTTATCCCTGCCAACAAGCAGCTGTTTTTGATGCCAAAGCTGGTTCTTTATCTTGATAAACATAAGCAAACTGAGAAGGATGCAGGTGAAGATCTTCAGGTTTCAGAAAGCTTAGGATGTTTTGGGTAGCTGAGGACTTGCAACTTGAATTCAAAAATCCAGGAATGATTGGGAGCAGCCTAAGAGATTTTTGTGTAGAATAAATATGCAGGAAGATTACGTATTAGTTATAAAGAGATTTAAGTGCCAGGTTTGCCTGAATAATCATAAAATTAAACTATATTTTATGTAGTCTACATAATTACTATAAGAGAAATTCAAATATTATATGCTTGTTTATTCGAGACTATATTACCATTTTTTTATACCAGGGTCATCATATGTTAGAACTATCAGTAACTGCTTTCATTGCTATGATTATTTCTTTCTTGGCATCTGATAAAACTTTTAGGATCCTGCTGTTACAGATGAATTTGATAGAAATCTACACTGTGGGCTATTCCATGTACTAGACCCGTGATGGCGAACCTATGGCACGGGTGCCACAGGTGGCATGTGGAGCCATATTGGTGGGCACGCAAGTGTTACCCTAGCTCAGCTCCAGCGTGCATGCGTGCACCAGCCAACTGATTTTCAGGCCTTCCGGTCCCACCGGAAGTCAGGAAACTGGCTGTTTCTGGCCTCCGGAAGGCCTCTGGGGGGATGGGGAAGACTGTTTTTGGCCTCCCCAGGTTCCTAGAAAGCCTCTGAAGCTTGGGGAGGGGAAAAAACAGGCCTACTGGGCCCACTGTGCCATCGGGTGCCAAAAGCAGGGGGAAGTGTGGGGGGGTCACGCGTGCATGCGCGGGAGGGCGGGGCGTATTGAATTATTGAATTATGGATGTGGGCACCCGCACCCGTGACTCCCCACGTTCTCCCCGCTTTTGGCACGCGAGGGCAAAAAGGTTAGCCATCACTGTACTAGACGGTTCAATATTGAGAATTGAAATACAGCTTTTTTTTTTTAACAAAGCACACAAAATGTTTTATACAGACTCTTACAAACTGTATATTTATACATTGGTTGATTGATTAAGTTTGTATTTTCTTAATTATATGATGTACTATCATAATAATATGATAGACTCCCAACTACTTACAATATAAACATAAAGCAGAATAAAATTGTACAATAAATATCCTCCGAACAGTTTCACGACATTTTGACTCACCAAGCCAAAACCACTGCTTCCCCCTTATTTTCCAAAAGCTCTTTGAGACAATTCAGATTTCAGCAGCTTCTAGTAAGTTTCGCAAAACAGAGAAAAAAATAAAGGAGTTAGAGATAAGAGAAAGCTAGCCAGGTAGAAAGGTAGAAATTTATAAGATGCTATCCAGCAAAAGAGTTACCGTATTTTTCGTAGTATAAGATGCACCGGAGCACCTTAGTTTTTGGGAAGGAAAATAAGAAAAAAGCTGATTGGCGGGTTGATCGGAATACTCCTAATCAGCGGTTCCCAGAGGTGAATTTTAGCAACAGGTTCATTGGTTGTGAGCTCTGTGCCTTGCTTTTTTTTTTTTCAGCCTTTGAAACTTCTGAAACACTGTTTCAGAAAAAACTTTTTTTCTGCCTCTGAAAGCTTCAGAAACAGAGCTTCAGGAAAAAAAAGCTGAAGCTCTGTTTTGGAGGCTTTTTTTTCTGAAGTTCCTTTCAGAGGCTTTTTTTCTGAAGGTCTGTTTGGAGGCTTTTTTTCTGCAGCTTCATTTCTGAGGCTTTTTTCAGCCTCTGAAACCTCCATTTGAGAGATTAGGTGGGGCTACATTCGGAGTATAAGACGCACCCAGATTTTCACCCTCTTTTTTGGGCGGGAAAGGTGTGTCTTATACTCCGAAAAATACGGTACATTAGCATTTACTATTTTAGTTGCTATTTGAGACCTCATGAAAAAAACACAAAGAATCACCTCCAAAGATAGATTCTCAGAAGATTATATATGGCATATTCAGAGAAGATCATTATAACATCTGTTCCATAGCCTTAAATATGCATGCTTAAAATTGGTCTATTGAGTTTTATATTTATTTTATTTATATTCCTGCACATTCTGTGAAACTGTCATCAAAGAGCACAAGAACATGTTTTTATTAGAAGTGAAATTCTGCTACAGTTGGACAGTTGGATCATCTGTATGGCAGATCCTTTCCAATCTGCTAGGAGAGGGTGGTACTTTTTTTACAAGCTGAAGTGTCTCTAAATATCCATTTCTAATTCTTCAGGAAAGATAGTGACAGATGCAAATTGCAAGGCACACGCCTACATCACTGCATTTTGGGAATTTCCTAAGTTGTGGGAAGACGGAGGTATAGAAGCTGAGGTAATTGGGCTCAGGTTGAAGCCCAATTCTTGGGAAAATGTATTCCCAAGGCATTCTGTGACAAATATTTATAGGAGGAGGATCTAACACTAGAACAAGTGCCATTCATGAAATAGTGCTGTCCTATTTGTGTGAGGAATAATTCTGCTGCAGTCAGTTTTGTGTGTTATGCTAATCAGCAAGAGAAAGCTGAACAATTTGATAAACGTACAACAAATGGAATATTTCAAGGGGGAAAAAATCAACTCAATATGGAATCCTATGTTATTGATGTGTATCATATTGCAGGAAAAAATGGGCATTTGTTTGCATCTGTTTTAGGAAAGGCTCTAATGCAGTTGTTCCCAACATGGGCCCCACGCCCCACAGGGGGAAAATTTGATTTTTAATGGGGGCAATTGGACCCTTGTTTAAACCAAGTTAATGGCCTTTTAGGTTTCCTCCATGTGAGTAGTTCACTTTTTGAATAGTAAGAATTATATATCATGCGGGGCGGGGGGGGTATCAGGATTTTAGAGATGCTTAGGTGGGGCATGGCCAAAGAAAGGTTGGGAACCACTGCTCTAATGCATCACACTGTTGAGACACCAAATCATTACATATTTTCATCACATGTTCAGAGATAGTCATTTTAACTAGTTTATTTGTGAGTTTGTTACATTCTGGAGAGAAAGAAAGTGAGAACATTAATAGGAAGTCACTGGAAATTATTATTAATATACTACTGAGAGTAGACAGGATTCATTATACAGTATTTAAAGTCCTATATCCAATACTGAGGCCATTTTGTTTTGCTTATGGCCATTCTCATTGATTCCAATGTCTAGGATATTTTGCAGCAGTGTTTCCTTAAAAAATGGTGGATTATTTTATGTATGCATAGAATTCCCCCTAGTCATTAGCCATTTTTATACTTGATGTGGAATAGGAAAATAAGCCACGTACTTGATGCAGTTTCTCAAACTCTTGGTTTTAGCCCTCAGTGAAAAATTTCTTTGTCTTTAAAGGCCTTAGGTAAGATATAGATGATTTGTGGATGATATTCACAAGTGAAACATGAAAACTCTGGCAAGTGTGTGGACTATAGAGCACTTTAATATGTGTTTGGGGAGGCTCCTATTTGCATTACAGATTGATCACAAAGCGTTCTCCATTTGCTTCAGCCATATCTCTTCTTCCATTATGTATATGTGTTTGGATGATCCAGAGATAGGCTTTTCAATTTATTGATCTTCTCAATGAAGTAGCAGATGTCACATGAACTACTTGGAAGGTTTCCAAAGTATGATAGTGACTATGCATGACAAATTAGAGCAGTAGGTTTCATCATGCCCTTAAGAATATACTTTCTTTGTGTGGGGATGTGCATATTCATTATTTATTAATCATATTTATATGGTCTCCCATCTCACAAAGGAGCGACTCTGAGCAGTGTACAACCATCAATAAAACAATAAATACATAGCAATAGCATTTAGACCAGGGGTCAGCAACCTACGGCTCTGGAGCTACATGTGGCTCTTTCACCCCTCTGCTGCGGCTCCCTGTCATTCAAAATATGTGTCACAACTGCCAATGTGTGATACCCGCTGGCATGCGATTTATTGAGCTTTTCAACCTCCAGTAGGCCAACCATGGATAAATCCAAGAAAAGAAAGGTTTCAGAAGAAAACAGAACATTTAATTCAACTACATTTGCTAGTTTTGTGGCTGCTTAAGAAAGAGTCAGGCACTGGAAGGGTTTTGTGGCTCCCGGTGTTTTCTTTTCTGTGGGAAACGGGTCCAAAAGGCTCTTTGAGTGTTTAAGGTTGCAGACCTCTTATTTAGACATATATACTGCTTCACAGTGCTTTATAGCCCACTCTAAATGGTTTACAGAGTCAGCATATTTCCCCCAACAATCTGGGGGCCTCATTTTACCAACTTAGGAAGGATGGAAGGCTGAGTCAACCTGAAGCTGGTGAGAATCGAACTTCCCGGGAGTCAGGAGAATTAGCCTGCAATACAGCATTCTAACCACTTTGCCACCACGGCTATACAAAACAATCATTATAAGAATATTAAAATATTTTTCACATTATTAAAAATGAAAAACAGTATAAAAAAGGTCTGCCACCGACGACCTCCCACCGACCCATGCGCTCCCACAGAGAGGGCCTCCTCGGGGTGCCATCAGCCAAGCAATGCAGGCTGGTGACCCCCAGGGGGAGGGTCTTCTCTGTGGGGGCTCCTACCCTCTGGATCAACTGCCCCCAGAGATAAGGAGAATCCAAGACCTCCGTGCCTTCCGTCGTGCCCTTAAAACTTTTCTTTTCCAACAAGCCGGGCTGGCCTAACAAATCCTTTTAAATGATTTTAAATTGGTTTGTCTTTTTTAAATTTTGAGCCAAATTGAAATATTCTTTTTAATTGTTCTTAATGTTTGTATCATGTGTTTTTATTTGGCTGTACACCGCCCTGAGTCCCTCAGGGAGAAGGGCGATATATAAATTCGAAATAAATAAAAAATAAAAAAAATGTAAAATATACAACCACTAGTGGAGCAATCTAAGAATGCCTCTGTCTGCTTCCTTGGAACACCGCCCCCCCCCCCCCCCCCCCGGATCTGGTGGCATAAACAGCTCTTGAGAGACTTCCAAAAGGATGAAGGGATGGAGCTATCATGTAATGTATGCGTTAATTACTGTAGGTAAAATATTCTTAAGGGCACGAAGAACCCTACTGTTTTAACATATTAAAAAGGCTAGCTGAGTACCTGGGACAGACTCCTGGGAATAAAGATTGGCTTCTGCAGTGTTTGTTTACACTGCCTATGTAGAATGACCTTGACTCCAATGCTGAGCAGCTGTTCACTGAAGTTTCCCTTCCCATCCGATCGACATTTTTCTGTTGAACAAATGTGGCTTTTTCTATGAAAGTGGGAAGCTTTTGTAAAGGGAGCTGTGTGCTCGCCGGCACACTCTGCCGTACAGTATTCATGGTCATTGCCCATCTGCACAACAGTTCACGATGAAGCAACAGCAGCAAAACGGAGATTTGCATCTATGGAAAAAACATCTGAAGAGCCCCAGTGGGCATATGTGAAAGACATTGCTCTCCTTGCCTGAACAGAGGGCAAGAGCCCATGCTCTTGGAGATGGGGCTTCAATAATTACATAGAAAATAAAATATTAAAAACCCTGTTACCATGAATGCTCGACTCCCAACATTCCAGAAAAATAACATAGATCTCTTACCTACTTAATGAGCCAAGCACACAGATGAAATCAATCAGAAGTAAATATATTCACCAAAGGGCACTGTCTCCATGGTAGCAATGTAACTACTTTGATTAATTTCTCTTTTGCGGTAACCTTTCCATTTCTGTAAGTTTTTTGAAGGTTTTGGCTTATCAGAGGAATTTTCCATAAATCAGAAAGTGGACAGATAAGGAGAAAAGTCAAATTTATCTTACTTAAAACATTAATATGACTATAGGTAGGTCGCGGTTAGTGCAAGTTCAAAATAGCACAATATTCGATTTTGTGTGAATTATAAATTCATACCAGCTCGGGTTTAATGTGAGTGAAAATTAAATTAATGAGAGGCTAGTGCTACCACATTGTTGAGGTTAGTGCACGCACAGTTGCCATTGGATTTTAGATGCTAATTTTCATGTGTGCAAGATACAAAAATGGGGAGGTTTTGTCTGAAAATAGCTCAAAAAAAAAAAAGAAAGAGACTCATTTTGAAGAATTACAACAAAATGCAGGAAATAGCAGATCTACTTTGGCTTGTCTTTTGTTCACTTAATTTATTTATTTTAAATGTTTATGAGCTCTAACTATCTAGAAGATAGAAAGGAACGAAACTTAGATTTATTTTTTGTTGTTTTTATTTTGCTTTCTATAACCACAATGTTAAATTTAAGTTGCAAGTATACTTTTAATATTTTACCGTCATATTTCATTAACAAACATGTTAATGGCTAACAATTTTAAAACTTTTTTTTAAAAAAATTCATTGCCTATTTTTGTTGAGTTTAAAGCTGTCACCCCGTTTTTTATAAAAATAACACTTTGAATAGTGAAAATTGGAATAATGCAACTTTCCATAATCTGCACTCATTGAGATTTATCTGTACCTGTTTTAATAACTTGGTATAATGCTGCATTATAATTTCTAATTTGGGGGTAATTTTTGGAAGAACTTTGAAGGCTGTATTCAAGATTTTCAGGGTCTTTGCCATAAGATAAAGTTATGATTTTTGCTGATCTTGAAGTCTATGGAGATTTTCACTCGTCCAGGTCATGGTTGTCCTAAATGTGCTTTTTCCAAAAGGCAACTGGACTTTCTTCATTCTTTTTTCTTTGATTACATTTCATTTCTCATCCAAGAAGTTTCTTCCTTCCATTCACCACCAGTCAGCTAGAACTGAAGAAGCTTCTTGGATGAGAAGTGAAACATTTTCAAAGAAAAAAACCAACAAAGTCCAGTTGCCTTCTGGAATAAAAATAGCAATAGCAGTTAGACGTATATACTACTTCATAGTGCTTTACAGAATTCTCTAAGTGGTTTACAGAATTCGCATACTGTCCTCAACAATTTGGGTCCTCATTTTACTAACCTTGGAAGGATGGAAGGTTGAATCAACCTTGAGCTGGTCAGGATCGAACTCCTGGTTGTGGGCAGAGTTTGCCTGCAATACTGCATTCTAATTGCTGCACCACTT
This sequence comes from Ptyas mucosa, assembly GCA_012654045.1. NCBI lineage: Eukaryota > Metazoa > Chordata > Lepidosauria > Squamata > Colubridae > Ptyas > Ptyas mucosa. The sequence goes on from WNWU01000017.1 coordinate 31,134,840, forward strand.
GGAAAAGCAATTTTGGGGCTCATCTTGAAACACTACAGAATTATATGGACTTCCACCAGAGGTGGGTTTCAGCAGGTTCTGACCAGTTCTGGAGAACCGGTAGGGGAAATTTTGAGTAGTTTGGAGAAAATTCTGACTGGCCCGCCCCCATCTATTCTCTGCCTCCCGAGTCCCAGCTGATCGGGAAAAATGGGGATTTTGCAGTATCCTTTCTCTGGAGTGGGGAGGGAATGGAGATTTTACAGTGTCCTTCCCCCGCCATGCCCACCAAGCCACGCCCACAGAACCGGTAGTAAAAAAATTTGAAACCCACCACTGACTCTCACAATATATTCTTAGCTTCTTGAAAAGATGACTAAAATCCAAGATACCTTGACCAAAAAAAAGCATTATACTTCTATAAAAATGTAAACTGGATTACATTTGATTCTGTAATACAGAAGCTGACTTTTCAGTTACACTGTCCTTCCAATTCTAACTATAGTAATGGGTTAATTTGCTGGGTTCCAATAATACCACAGATTTCATGGCTCTGCCTAAGTCCATGCATGACTAAGGTGTTTGAATTATATTTAACCCTTTCAGGCTAAATTGACTAAATCAATTGATCCCATTAAGCATGTTTTGGGAACGGGGCCAACAGGTTTTGATTCGGGGGAGGAAGAAATAATTACTGTAGCTGTTCCCCTTTTTTGAAAAATATTTACTCCAGACATCAAAATGGCTCTGACTGTGCTAAAATTTAGGAAGATCATTATGGATCACATGTGTTCTTTCCCTTCTGGAAAACGGGGTTTGAACTGATTGTAACTAATCTACCTTCGGTACTAATTTCGTTATATTGCATTTGCAGGCCTATGTTTTTAATCTTTTTTTTTTTAATGTATCCTGTAGGTGCAAGTGCTCAGAACTGATTTCAGTTGGAGCGGCTTATAAGCTTTAGTGAACAAAATAAAGAAATGAATAAATTGATATTTCTGCCTAATAGTGATCTATTGATGGTGTATGTCACCATCTCTGAGGACTTGACTCTGAATAGTAACTATAAGCTTTCCAAAATATACCAGGCTAAGTAAGAAATGCAAGATAGGCCTAAAACTACTTTTATTAGAATGGCTATTGCATATTAACAGAATCTTACAAGTCTGAATTCCCCTCATCCCCTCCCTTTAATCTTCCTGAGAATTAGAGGAGTGCCAGTTTGAGATGTTTTCATAAATTTCTCCATGTGGGCTTTAGCCTTGTTTACAGTATGGGTTCATTGCCTTGATAGCAGATCTTCCCTTGCTCTGTCAAGATCATCCTCTCTACTCTCAACAGGAATGAATGAAGAAGGAAGGAAGGAAGGAAGGAAGGAAGGAAGGAAGGAAGGAAGGAAGGAAGGAAGGAAGGA
>WNWU01000017.1:31145064-31159969 GCA_012654045.1 Ptyas mucosa
TGTATATGTATATGTATATGTATATGTATATGTATATGTATATGTATATGTATATGTATATGTAAAGTATAAGTATATGTGTTAAATGTAACCAGGCAGGCATTCGGCAAGCTAAGCATAATTTTCAAGAACAACTTTCTCCTATGCCTGAAGAGCAAAGTTTTCCATCAGTGTATGCTACCTGCTCTAACATATGCCCGTGAAACATGGATACTAACCTCACAATCAATACAAAAACTACGAGTGGCACAAAAAGCCATGGAAAGATACATGCTTGGTATTACAAGACAAGATAGAAAGACCTGCACATGAATTAGAAAGCAAACAAAAGTATATGATATTATCAAGACAGTAAAAGGGTGACATAGCAAGAAGAACTGATGGCAGGTGGACCAAGGCAGTCCCAGAATGGATCCCATTTGATAAAAACCATCCACAAAAGAGACCTAAAACAAGATGGACTGATGACATCAGCAAGTATTGTAGGCCCAATTGGCAAAAGAAAGCTCAGAACCTTATTGGTTGGAAACATGCAGAAGAGTCCTTCATTCTGCAGTGGATAGACAATGGCTTAGATGATGATGATGATGGTGATGATGATGATGATGATATGTATATGTATATGTATATGTATAATATATGTATATTATGGCATCAGAATTTATCTAATGTAATATACTGCATCTTTATTTTCATGAATATTCCTCTCCATGTTCTGTCCGTTTTAACATTTCTGATTGGAGAACTACCTTGCCAAATTTGGAAAAGTATCTTTGGAAGCTAACAGTGCTTTAGTTTGCATATAGTTATGGATGGGTAGACGGATGGAATGATGGATGCATGGGTGGATGAATGGAAAGAGAGAGAGTGAAAAAGAAAGGGAGGGAGGGAGGGAGGGAGGGAGGGAGGGAGAGAGAGAGAGAGAGGGTGGACAATTTGCTTCAGAAACCACAAACTAAATAATTATAAACTTAAAAGCAACATAATTTTCTTTCATCCATATTTCCCATAAGCAGTGCAATTCTTGTTCTCAGATATCATATTGTAATAACAAATTTAATATCCATGAAGAAATAAAATCAGTGTCCTTAGTGACAAACTATGAAGTATGAAAACTGTTTATTAGTGTATGTACACAAATAAATGGAACAGTTTATATGCTGTTTAATAACATTCTCACTGTTTTACTGGTATGCATTAGTGTCTTCTCTCCATGATAAAGTTACTTTATTCCCTATCCTAGGAATAGCCCTAAGGACATCGGAAGATGTTCTCTGCTGTCTTCTACTTATTAAATAGAAAGGGATTGATTCACTGGCAATGAAACTGTTCATTCCACAGTGGCAGCATCCTTGCTGTTCATGCTATACAACTCAACTAGTCCATGTCGCATCCCCTCAACTAGTCTGCTACCTAAAGTAGAGGAAAGGATGCAAACCCAACACCAAAGCTGAAAGAAAATCCAATTCCTAAACAGTTACTTTCTTTACACAAAATTGAAAAGACTTTTAACCTTTTAACTATCTTCAAGACCATCTTCTACTGCATAGCTCCCAACGACTGGTAAGATCCCACAGAGTTGGCCTCCTCTGGGTCCCATCAGCTAAACAATGTCTCCTGGCAGGTCTGTGGGGGAGGGCCTTCTCTGTGGCTGCCCTGGCTCTCTGGAATCAGCTACCTCCTGAGGCCAGGACCGCTCCCACCCTACTGGCCTTCCGGAAAATGGTGAAAACCTGGCTTTTCCAGCAGGCTTGGGGCCATTGATCTCACCACTGCGATCTTGTGAGATCCAGCCATGAGCGGTGTATATGAGTTTTTAACGTCTCTTATTGTATATTGTTTATACTGTCTTTGTTGTAAGCCGTCCAGAGTCCTCGGAGAGTTGGGCAGCATAGAAATACGAATAATAAATAATAAATAAATAAATAAATAAATAAATAAATAAATAACCTTTGTAGAGTCCATTAACGATGCTACCTGCACCTTCTATTATTGTTGTTCTTGATGTCATTAGGCAGCTGAAGCAAGCAGCCATTTTAATTTCCCCACTTTGCATTGGTATTAAGGGAAAGAAACAAAGTAGTTAGAGACAGCTGCATGATGGTATTTGGAACACTGCTATGGTAGACATTGTAGCCAACTATGGCATGCTGATAGAGGTGAGGACCCAGCGAAGGAACTAGTCCTGTTGTTTAAGTCTCACACAGGACACTCATTTTTAAGCTTTGTCCTCACTTTGGACAATATGTATAGACATAAACAGCATCTACATACCATTCAAAAGAAACAATCAACAAGCCAAAAAGGGAACAAAACCCCCCCAAACACCTCTCCACTAGAAATCAACATCCAGCTGATCAGAGGTTAACACTAAGATTAACATCAGTTCAGTGGTGGGATTCAAAAATTTTTTACTACTGGTTCTGTGGGTGTGGCTTGGTGGCGTGCATGGCATGGATTGGTGGGCGTGGATTGGTGGGCATGGTAGGGGAAGAATACTGTAAAATCTCCATTCCCTCCCCACTCCAGGGAAAGGATACTGTAAAATCCCCATTTCCTCCTGATCAGCTGGGACTCGGGAGGCAGAGAATAGATGGGGGCGAGGCCAGTCAGAGGTGGTATTTACCAGTTCTCCAAACTACTCAAAATTTCTGCTACCAGTTCTCCAGAACTGCTCAGAACCTGCTGAATATCACCTCTGTATCATACCAACAATCAAGAAGTAAATAATACCCCAATCAAGGAACTGTCAAACAAGTTAAGAGTAAACAATCCAGCCAAAGAACCATTCCCACCAACACTGACAAGCCACTAGAATACAAATTAAGAGTAAAACCTCACTTCCTACCAGCACTGATGATGCTACTTTGGGTGATCATGCCAGACAAATTTTCTTGCATTCTTTGACAAAGTGACAAAATTAGCGGACAAGGGAAATGCTGTGAATATAATTTACTTGGACTTCAGTTAAGCATTTGATAAAGTAGATCACAATCTACTACTTGATAAGATAGAAAAATGTGGGTTAGACAGCATCACTACCAGATGGATTTGAAATTGACTGACCAACCACACTCAACCTTAGGCCTTAATGGAACTGCATCTACATGGCGGGAAGTAGGCAGAGAGGTACCTCAAGACTCTGTCTTAGGCACAGTACTCTTCAATATCTTTATCAATGATTTAGACAAGGGGATAGAGAGGAACCTCATTTCAGCCCTGAGCATACAAATATTTTCCTCTAATTATTTCTCATTGCTTTCTTTCTGCGTGTTTTTCTTCTGTGACTGTGTATATGCATCTCTAGATATATTTTTTAGCTAGCCAATCCTGGGAATTTCCATCTATATTTAAATTTTAAAAAATGAGAGAGCACTGGTAATGTCAGTACTGGAAATGATATAAATTTTTGTGGCATTACTGCAGACACTTAGAGCACTGCTATTTCAACAGCAAAAGCATCTGCTATGGTTTCTGCAGGTATATTAACAAGAGCAATGAGGGTGTCAAGATAGTAGTCACAGCATAGGTATCAAGGCCCCATTTTTACACACATTGTAAAAAAAAAAAGTGTCAGCATTTTGCATGTTTTTGGTTGCCACCTTGATTCTGTGGGCTGCTTTGTGGGCATCCCTGGATGTATAGCAATAAAAGAATTATGATCCTCATTTATGTCATGAGGTGATTCAGATGAGGTGGCCAGATGGTGCGTGGGCTAGATTCATTAGGCTCATTTTACTGAACATTCATTCAGTATTGCAAAGGGAAACTTTGCATTATATGAAGGAAAGAGATAAAAATGCTTTGCTTATCCCTCTAAAACAGAGGTACTTCAGAAAGATTGCAGCAATCATTTAAAATGTTTCTTCAGTGCTGGAAAAATTAAAATGGGCAAGCAATCATTGATGAAGTGTGAAAAACAGAACTTTAATTTCAGTAATCTGAGGAAGATGTTTATTTTTCCAGTAGGCAGGAATTTTAACCAGCAAAGATTCGTTGATAAAAATGGCATTTTTGAAGGGAGAGTGTTGTATTTAAAAGGGAAAGTGATTTTTGCTTTTGGAGATTCCACAGAAGCCGCTTCCCCCACTTTTAAAAGCCTCCAAATATGTTAAAATTGTTTTGAGACTTTAAATTGTAAAGAAACATCCTCTTATTATGAGTTTGCCAGACTGATCTATTTACAGCTTTCATAACTTTGCCCAGTGGGTGGAAATTACCAGCCCATTTCTCCTACAGGTTGGGGGTACGTTGGGGAGTCAGTTCCAATTTTTTAGTTATTAAAACTGAGCCATCCTGATTTGGTAAGCTGTTTTATGGCTCAACATGGTGCTTCGCTTTTCAGCGAGAGTTAACTGTACTAAACTTCTAATGGGAGATACACACACACACACACACACACACACACACACACACACACACACATTACAGCTCCTTTTAGGAGAGGAACATCTTAAGACCTTTGCTCTGTTCATCTTTTTCATATAATAGAGTTCATGCTTCATGTAGTGCAGTGAAGGATCCCAGAATTTAACAGCTTACTCCTCAACCCATTTATCTTTCTGATCAGTCCGTAAATAGATCTTACAAACACTCAGCATTTATCATATCTGCCCATAAAGCAGAGCAAACAGAGCTGATAACTGAACTCGGCTAATCTCCTCCTAACTCTGAAGATAAGGGTGCAATTTTTCCCTCCTTGCTTTTGCTTGACTGAGCAAAGGTTACAAGGAAGGAAAGTATCTGCAGTAGGCTATGTAACAACTCTTAAACTACATCAGTCCCCTTTCAGACATCTTTTCCCTCAGAATATGATATGTATCGGGAATTGGCAGCGCATCCTCCCCACATGCCAATGCTTCTGTGAGTTCCCCAAAATGTCTGCAGATCACCCTCTGGCTAAGACACTGAGTTTGTCGATAGAGAAAGGCCGGCAGTTCAGCAGTTTGAATCCCTAGTACAGGTTTCCTGTGTGAGCAGGGGGTTGGACTAGATGACCTCCAAGGTCCCTTCCAACTCTGTTACTGTTAAACACATTAAATCATATGTTAAATACAGATCATCCCCAACTTAAAACAATTCATTTAATGGCCATTCAAAGCTACAACGGCACTGAAGAAAGTAACCTATGACCATTTTTCACATTTAACGACTGTTCCAGCCTGCCCATGGTCACGTGATTGAATTTTGGATGCTTGGCAACTGGCATGTACTTATGACGGTTGCAGTGTCCCGGGCTTATATGATCACGTTTTGCAACCTTTTGACAAGCAAAGTCAATGGGGAAGCCAAATTTGCTTAACAAACATGTTCCTAACTAAATAACGGCAGTGATTCATTTAACAGCTGTGGCAAGAAAGGTTGTAAAATTCTCAAATATCTCACTTAGAAACAGACATTTTAGGCTCAGTGGTGGTAAATTGAGGACTACCTGTTCAAATGAAACAACAAAACATTAAAAAGTTATGATATTTATGTAGTTACTTACCAAGCACATCTAAATTATATTAAAGTAACCAAAATACCTTTAAAATCCCCAAGGCATGTTACGTTTGAGCACCCCTAATGTTTGGAAATTGAAAGTTGAAAAATTTGACATGTCTCTTCCTAAGATCTTGCATGAGATTCTGAAGTGAGAATTGACATTCTTCCATGATTCACCATCTTTGTCCATCCCTTGGGCTGTTTTTATTAAAAAATAGAATGGGTAAGGATTATCTGGGTATCATAATATCCCCTACCACTCTGAAAAGTCAGCTGCTGGTATATGTTTTTGTTCTCATGACAGGAATGCATATTGTTGCCCTTTGGTGATGGATAAACACTATTCCATTAGGTTTCCTCAAATCTCTATTAACCTTAAGTTTGTCATGTCAAAGATGGGCATGCCATGCCACCCAAATCTCAAATCATGCCCTTCCAGCTCCAATAACTTCCTGTTTCTCAAAGTCACTGAAGGTTTGGAATAGATATAGACCAAGATTAACTTCCCACAACTGTTTTATGGTTGTCAGCCCAAGAAGAAAAATGATAGCCACACAAACTTGGTTTGATTTATGCAGACATACTGACTTTTTGTGAAGGAGACTTTAAATTAAAAACAAGGGAAGAACATCAGAGCTCCTTCAGTTTGTTATTTTAGCCCTGCAGTACTGAACTTGTGTTTCATCTCTACAATGACTCTTTGTGTTTAGGGCCTGAAGGATTTTATTTTATTTTATTTATTTATTTTTTTGCTATATGTCACTGTGTCATGTATTGAAGTGAATTTGTTAAGTTTATTGTTGGGATGTCTACATTATTAAGTTGGTCATTTTAAATCAATTTTGTACCAAAGTGGAAAAACATTATCATCATCATCATCATCATCCATCATCATCCATCATCCAGGTTGTAGTGCTAAAGCCTTGTAGAATCTGTAGGCTATGGCCTTACTTCACTTCCTTGCTTGAGCTGAATTAACATTTTTCTCATAAGACTTGGAATTATAAGATGGTTTGACAGATTTTTGGCTCCCCTGATGGTAACTTCTTTGTTTGTTTGTTTGTTTCTCAGATGTTCAGACAAATATCATGCTGAATCATAAAACATACTTTTGATGGATCGGGGCTGTTCTAATTCTAGAATGCAATTCTTCTCACTAGCACAGTGGTCCAGGCAAATGGTGCTGAAATTGACAAGAGTTCTGTTTTCTCTTTTTCTTCCCTCTGATTGCAAAGTGCTTCTCTGTTTGAGTGGGAATGAGAAGGCTGTCTTGCTCCAAGATTGTCTTCCCCACCCGCAAAGCAACCTATTCTTACTGCCTATCTGTAAGTATTGTTTAGAAAGTAATTCTCCATATCCTTTTGTTACAGCAATAGGGAAAAGAGTCCCCTTTCAAAATAACCAGCATATTGTCTTTTCACCATCAAAAATGTCAAGCATCTTTTAATACTAATGAGGAATGGTGATTTTGTGGTTTTGAAGGCCTTCCTTATAGCAATTACTCTGATTTTGCTTTTTTAAGGTTTTTTGCAAAATACTAGACAGGCTCATGAGTTACGATTTGAAAACACGCATGATTGGCAAACGGCATCAGGTCATCTTCAAACTTGTTGGGAACTTGGAAATAGTATAATGTAGAAATGTTGAGTTCTCGGCTTCCTTTTTGCAACCATTTCACTCCCATACTCAGTGCCGGTAATTCTCAATTTACAACCATTCATTTAGTGACTGTTTGAAGTTACAACAGCATTGAAAAAAGTGACATGATTGTTTTTCACACCTACAATTTTGGCAACATCCCCATGGTCATGTAATCAAACTTTGGACACTTAGCAATTGTTTAGTTGCAGTGTCCTGAGGTCACGTGACCACTGTTGTGATTTTCAGACAAGCAGTCAGTGGGGAAGTCAGATTCACTTAACACCCATTACTAACTTATCAACTGCAATGATTCATCTAACAATTGTGGCAAGGAAAGTCATAAAATGGAGGTAAAAGTCTCTTAACAACTTATCTTGCTTGGCAACTGAAATTTGGGGCTGAATTGTGGTTGTAAGTCAAGGACTGTAACACCAGTAGTGCTCTCACGTGGGAAATAGGGTTTGGTGGCTATTTGTTTATCACATTTTGCCTTAACAGCCTTGGCAAGAATCTTTTTTCCCCTTAAAATTGTTCTTGCTTATTGCTGATTAACTGATGTGATGTAAGCAGGATGTGCTCAGCTGTTTGCCTCTTCCTTTGACCTTTAGTTGATCTTTTTGAGTGGTTTATAAATGTGGCTTAGTTCTGTATGCCTGTAGATGGCTAATTTGTCAAAGAATCAATGTAATTTGCTTCTAAACTTTAGACCTGGCTTGATCTAAATCAGAGGTCTTCAAACTGGGTAACTTTAAGACTTGTGGATTTCAACTCCCAGAATTCTCCAGCCAGCTGGCTGGAGAATTCTGGGAGTTGAAGTCCACAAGTCTTAAAGTTGCCAAGTTTGGGGACCCCTGATCTAAAATGTATAGTTTCCCAGGTGAAGTTGTATTTGAACTTAGATGATTATGAAAGTAAAGAATTTTCAGGATGTCTTCTGACTGGCAATAGATGTTCATGGATGGCATCTACCAATATTTTCCCTAAGAAAACCTGAAGACTGAATAGTCAAAAAGGATCCCCCAGAAATCATTTACAATAGGTAATATAAGGATAAGAAAGATTTCAGAGTCCTTATATACTACAAATAAGTCCTGTTTGGTTTTCTTTGACTACTGGGTCTTTGGGTTTGCTCAGGATCTCTTAAAGACATTTTATTGCTTAATTTTACCTAGTTGGATAATGAGGTGCCTGCAAGCAAACATCCAAGCTCAGAACTCCACAGTTCAACTCTTCTATATTCTCTTCTATTGTTGCTTAATGTGCTATGGAGATGCCAAGCTCTTAAAGTGACCTGTTGTAGTTTCAGAGATACTTTTCCTGTATGGAACAGTTATCTTTTTTGTGAGTTGTGATTCTTGTGCTGTGATTGATTGATTGGTAGCATTTCTCTTTTAAAAAATTTAGATTATAGGTAACTGTTGTATTGGAAAATTACAGGGGTAATTATTATTATAGGGTTTTTTTCTTGGTTTCAGGAATACTGCTGTGCCTTTAGCTGTATTCCTATGCAGCTTATTTTGTATGTTTTGGGATTGTTATAGTAGTTTGGGTACTTGGTTAGTGTGGGCTGTTTTATAATGCACTTGGATTTGCAGTTGGCCATTGTTTTCTCTGCTGATGTGGACGCTCAGGAAGGATAATCGTTTATTATTCTCTTCACCTTTTGTCAGTTTGATTCCATGAAAGGTATTGTTAATTATTGCAGTTCTTTTTTTATTACTATATGATAAAAATGACATCCAGTGACAATTCCAGTTTTTGGCTTGCATAAGCAGGAGCACTGTTGCTTTAAGGTGTTTGGCCTTTACTTCAAATAAAATTATTTTATTTAAAAAGTTTTACAAAAGTTTTTCTCCCCCCCCATCCCTTTCCCCCTCCCCCCTTCCCTCCCGACTCCCCCCCAACTTCCCCCTCCCCCCTCCCTTCCAACCTCCCCCCTCCCCCCTCCCCGGACTTCCCAGATCAGATACAGGGTAAAGCATTTAGCAATCATAAACTAAAATAATCTAACATTTTATAGATCCCAAAATCTCTCTAGATCTTTAACTCCATACAGTTCAAATAACTATAATCCTAAACTAGTAAGTTAATAATATTTCATTCAAAGGCTATTTGGAATTTTTTAGTTTGATATCTATTTTGAATATAGTCGATCCAACTTCTCCACTCCAGTACATATCTTTCATTTGAATAATCTTTCAAATATGCTGAAATTTTCACCATATCCGCCAAATTCCCTACTTTTAAAATCCACTCTTCAACCGAAGGTATCTCTTCCTGCTTCCAGTACTGTGCCACCAGAAGTCTGGCTGCTGTTATTAAATTTAAAATCAATTTAGTCTCAATGACTGTAAAATTTGTAAATATACCCAACAGAAAAAACTGTGGAGCAAATTTTATCTTTTTCTTTAAAATATTTTGAAGGATCCACCATATTTTTATTCAAAAAGCCTTATTTTTTTTACAAGTCCACCATATATGGAAATACATAGCATCTTCACATTCACATCTCCAACATTTAGGTTGCAAATTCGGATACATAATGGCTAGGTTTTTTTGATCTAAATGCCATCTAAAAAAACATTTTGTAAAAATTTTCTCTTAGATTTTGGGCCTGCGTAAACCTTATATTTCTAACCCAAATACTTTCCCATGTTTCCATCATTATAGGTTCTCCAATATTTTGCGCCCATTTTATCATACAGTCTTTAACTAGCTCTGTTTCTGAATCAATTTCTACCAATGCGTTATACAACCTTTTTATATGCATTTGGCTTTGGTCTCTGATTTTTGTTTTACCAAATTTTCTTCCCCTTGCAAAATACCAATTTTTTGATCTTGTTTCCATCTAGTTTGTATTTGCCCAAACTGAAACCATGTTTTAATTATTCCTTCTTCCCTTAATTGATTCATAGCTTTTAATTGTAACCTAACTCCTGCTTTATAAAGAAGTTCCTTATAAGTAATATCATCTTGTTTTTGTTCCACACTTATATTCTCTATAGCGTGCCTGGGTACCGTCCAAATTGGTAACTTATTGTTTAATTTATATCGATACTTTTTCCAGACACGCAACAAAGCATTCCTTAGTATGTGACTTTTGAAAGTTTTGTCCACCCTTTTGTCATATATTAAGTAAGCATGCCATCCATACAACAAACCATACCCTTCAATATTCAATATCCTTTCCTCTGTCAAATTCATCCAATCACTAATTGCTGATAGGGCAGCTGCCTCATAATATAATCTTAAATTGGGCATTTTAAGAACTCCTCTTTCGTGTATATCTTGCATTATCTTCTGCTTAACTCAAGGTCTCTTTCCTGCCCATACAAAATTATTAATACCCTGCTGCCATTCCTTTAAATTTTCATCTTTCTTGAGTTTCGGAATCATTTGAAAGAGAAATAAAAACTTTGGTAAAACATTCATTTTTACAGCTGCTACTCTTCCCAACAAAGACAATTGAAGTTTTTTCCAGTTTTCCATCTCTCTCTGTATTTTTTGCCACAACAGTTCATAGTTATGCTTGTATAATTTTACACTTGAAGTTGTAATATAAACCCCTAGATATTTAACCTTCACAACTATTTCAAATCCTGTAATTCTTTCTACTTCCTCTTTTTGATTTCTAGACATATTTTTAGTTATTATCTTTGTTTTTCCTGCATTTATTTTAAATCCAGAAACTTGTCCATATTGATTAATTATTTGCATTAAACCTATAACCGATTGTACTGGTTGAGTCAAAGTAACCACCAAATCATCTGCAAATGCTCTTAATTTATACTCATGTTGCCTAATTTTGATTCTCTTTATTTCATCTAACCCACGTATTTTAGACAATAAAATTTCCAGTGACAGAATAAACAACAATGGGGACAAAAGACATCCTTGCCTTGTTCCTTTTTCTATATTAAAAGTATCTGTTAAACTACCATTGATTATTATCTGCGCTGTTTGTTTCTGGTATATTGCCTTAATAGATTGTGTGAAACCTTCTCCAAACTGCATCTTTTCTATTAATTTCAGTAAAAATTGCCAATTCAATCTGTCAAATGCTTTCTCCGCATCTAAAAATATCAGCACTGCAGGGATTTGGTTGTGCTTTCCCAAATATTCTAATAAATTAACAATTTGCCTTACGTTACTTTTCATTTGTCTACCAGTTATAAAGCCCGTTTGATCTTGTTGAATCATCTGTTGCATAACTATCATTAATCTATTTGCTAATATCTTGGCAAAAATTTTATAATCTGTATTTAAAAGTGATATTGGCCTATAGTTTTTTGGTTGTGTTGGTCTTGTTCTTCCTTTGGAATTAAAGAAATAAAAGCCGTTTTCCATGATGGGGGTATCCCTCCTCCAAGTTGTATGTTATTAAACAATTCCTTAAGAGGTTCCACCATTTCCAGCTGCAAGTGTTTATAATATACAGCTGTCAAACCATCCGTCCCAGGTGCTTTGCCCACCTTTAACTGTTTGATTGCAAACAAAATTTCTTCAACAGTTATCAGTTGATTTAAACTATCCCTTTGCTCTTTTAAGATTATATCAATTTTCTCTTTCTGTAGGTAATTGTTTATATCTATATCCTGAATTTTCTCGCTAGTGTAATAACTTAGTATAAAATTCCAAAAATGCTTTCTTAATCTTCTCTTGTTGATAAACCTCTTTGCCTTTATAATTTATTTTCTCTATCGTCCGTGATTTTTGTTTCTTTCTCAATAAATACGCTAACCATCTACCTGGTTTACTAGCATTACAAAAGGTATTATGTTTAGCATATTGTAAATTTGTTGCCACTTGGTCTGCCATCAGCATATCAAATTGACCTATTGAGGTCATTGCAAAACACTGAGCAGGAATTTAGGAGAAGATGTAACATCATTTTTCATGGAATAAATAAAGATCAGGTTTTATCACATCGCACAGGCTAATGGTATATAAAAGGCAAGAATGCCTATACCACACCTAACTCCTCTTTGATGTTTTGTAACTTCTAAAGTAGTTCTGTTTCTTTCATTATTTCTCCCCCCCCCCTTTTTTTTTTTTACACAATAATAGATGTGTTGAGTCTCTCAGATGCCATACTGTGGGTTTTTTTCACTATCAAATCCAACGGATATGGGGTACAGTTCAGGGGTGGGTTCTACTTACCTTTACTACTGATTCACAACGGGATCGCTTCTGCGCATGCACAGATCACTGATGATGACATCCGGGGCTGTGGGTGGGGCCTCCTGCTGGTTTTACTACCGGTTCTTTCGAACCGGTCCAAACCAGGGGCAACCCACCACTGGTACAGTTAAGGTGAATGTTTAACAGGTTTGTTTAGTCTGATTAAACACAACAGAGAAAATGACAAAGCAAGATTTCAAATGTCAGGGCAAAAGAGTTGCTTTGCCTAGTTGCTTTAAGAGCTAAAATGTTTTCCCTGGGTTTTTTCAAGCTTGGCAACGTTAAGATGTGTGGACTCCAACTTCCAGACTCCCCAATTCTGGGAGTGGAAGTCCACATGTCCTTAAATTGTCAAAGATGAAAAACACTGATTTAGGCCTATGTAAGTCACCAGGAGTAATTTTTGATTGCAGAGAGATAGAAGGATATTTAATATATAAATCAAGGTGTTTTACTTCTTTTAGTTTTACAGCCCTATAAGACATTTATGTAACTTTTTTCTATAAAGTCTCTTAAGTTTTCTATTACATACTTTCTGAAAAGTGATTAAAATATTTAACAGATCCCCAAAGCACTCTTTAAACCGTCGGGTTCTAAAGAAACATCTGGAGGTGATTTATTTTTCTTTTCGTGGATTCTTGGAAGAGAATATATGTTTACTTTCTTCCCCATCCTTATTAAGGTAGTATCAAAAGAAAGAAGACGATAACCCCAATAAAATGCTAAAAATGTATAGTCCATGTACTGCCCATATTTATTATTTAAATACTGAAACATTCAGGAACAAAGATAAGTATAATTGTGTTTTGTTCTAATTGAATCTGCTGTAATGGAAATCTTGTTGATATATTCCACATGTTATCAGTTTCAGTGAAGATGTACTATGTTTGACTCAATGGATATTTACTGTTAGTGTTAATGAAGGGTATTTCAGGGATATACTGTATTTCTTATTTTGCTATAAAAGTGTTTAATTCTGCCTTGCAATTTAGGGTGGAATCAGACTGGCTCAATTCAATTTCATGCTGTCTAGATATTTGGGGTGTGGCTAAGAGAGGGGTCCTGTGTAGGGATCCTAAGGAAAAGAGACAGAATTTGTTTCTCTCAAAGATTCCTGCAAAACAAGGCAAATCAATTTACACCAGAAAATAAGATACTAAATCTTGTTCTGAATATTTTCACAAAAATAATTTGCCATGTTTATAAGTTTAGGAAGGGAGGAAAAGACAAGGGCAGGAAATGAAAACAGCATTCATAGACTGCACTAAGGCAAATCAGACAAACCACATCATGATTTTGTATTTTGTAAACCGTTGATTATGGTTTAATTGCCTAGAATAAGACAAAGTAGTTGTCAATCGTCCCATTTGGCACATCCCCCAAAAAAGAAATTCCTGGCAAGAATACAACTTTATTGAAAGATCCATTTAGACCAGTGGTTGGTTTCTACTGGTTCGTCCCGGTTCGGACGAACCAGTAGTGCCAGTGGCAGGAGGCTCTGCCCACCCATCCTCCGGACATCATCACGAACCCTCTGTGCATGTTCAGGTTCTGCGCATGCACAGAAGCACTGCATGCAAGTGAAGTTCCCAGTTCCGAACTGGTAGCGAAGGTAAGTGGAACCCACTATTGATTTAGACACAGAAGAAGCAAAGTCGGCTCTGAAGTTTACCCGTGAAAACCCACATAGGTAAAAGCTCCTTTTCACCCCTGGGCCGCCACAGTTCATTGTTCACCAATTACACTCAATACTTTTGTTTTGGGAAAACATTCTGCGCCAGATGGTAGCTCCAAGAATTTGGCCTTGGTGGGTATCTTTGGCAGCAGAAGGCTCTCATGCATTCCTTAGCCTCCCCCTTAGGAATTTACCAAACCTCTCCCATTTCTGTTTGGCAAACTGCGAGCTGAAAATTGATGCAGGAATGAAGAAAGTGAGTCACCTCTGACAGTAGTTGTGCTTTTTCAACTAATTTTAGCCGATCAACATTACATACCTTTCTTCTATCAAATGCAACAGGCTCTTTTAAACATAAGATAATTTTGAACATGAAGTATAGAATTTCTTTTAAGTACATTTTAGTGAGCCTTCAAAAGTCATAAACATAATCCATAACATATCTCTACACTGCTAAAATGACATTGTATCAGTTGTAATCTTCCTAGACTGTGTTGGTGGCATTATCTGCAAATCTGTAACATTATCATCATTTCTAGCAATGCCCAATCAATCATTCACTGTTGTCAAAGTTTTGGAAGAAATCAATGAAATCACCCAACAACCTTTGACAATAAACTCTACTATTGGTTTACATTCTTTTTTTTTTTCCTAAGATCAATGCAACATAAGAAATGGATTTAATTTGTTCCTGCAAAAACTGAAAAAGTAAATAGTTTGGATCACTGATATTTAAAATGTACAAAATCTCTCCAACTGAAAAAAAAACCCAATCCACTTGTTATGCCCTTTTTCACAGTAAATGAATGTCAGAAAGAATATGTTTGCTTCTTGAATTTATTCCTTTTTCCTTTAAGGTTTCTGTGGAAGGAAGGAAGGAAGGAAGGAAGGAAGGAAGGAAGGAAGGAAGGAAGGAAGGAAGGA
>WNWU01000017.1:31183883-31225478 GCA_012654045.1 Ptyas mucosa
ATAGGATAGGATAGGATAGGATAGGATAGGATAGGATAGGATAGGATTTTTTTATTGGCCAAGTGTGATTGGACACACAAGGAATTTGTCTCCGGTATATGTTGCATAATATCCACCCAAATATCCACCCAAATATTCAATTTATAATGGAAGAGGAGAAAAGCTGCCAGAAGTCTCTGATGAAAAATATGTCCCTATAAGCTCAAGTTTTAGCCTACAGGAAGTTGGCTTGTGATGAAATGTTTAAAATAACATTCAGGAATTAGGGAACAATTTGAGCAGACACCTGTTGCAGTTCTAATGCTCTACCACCAGGTGGAGAGTGGATATCTGTTAGTTCAGAATTAAAATCAGGCCACTTAGTCCAACATAGAGTATGAATTCAAGGATTTCAATGGGAATGACTGCTTTTTATTGTAAATCACCCAAATGAGTGGCACTAAGAATTTATTTGTTTTTATTATGCCTCTGTGTGTATGAGAAATTAGCATATTCTGCTCCACTATTACAATTTGGAGGAATGACACCATAGTACTCCTTACTCTAAAATAAACAACAGTTCAAAGAAAATATTCATTAAACTTTAAAAGTATACCTGTTTGTTTGTAAACAAGGCATAGAATGTTTTTGCTGCCAGAATACAGCTCGTTTTGTACAGAGTATGTTTTGTGCTATATGCACACTCAATTTAAATGAAAAGGAAATGCCAAATAAAGTTACAAACAAAAGTTTGAAGAAAAGATTTTTTTTCAGGGTTCAGAGCTATTGGAAAGGAAAAGGAAAATCAAATGCCATGTGTACATGGAATTACTGAATGACCAGCTCAACAGTATGAATAAAAGAGAAAGAGCTTATTAACATTGACTGATCAAAAGGTCAGAGAGTGTACAACAGGGGTGGGTTCTACTTACCTTTACTACCGGTTCGCAACGAGAGTATGCATGCTTCTGCACATGCATGGAAGCTTCTGCACATGCACAGATCGTCCCTGATGACGTCTGGGTGGGTGGACGGAGCCTTCTGCTGCTTTTACTACCAGTTCGCAAGAACTGGACCGAACCGGGAGCAACCCACCACTGGCGTACAATATCATTGGATGACCTGTTTGAAGGCAATATAAATCCAGAAAGGTTGACAGCCAGTTTATCCTAGATCTGTGATGGCGAACCTATGGCACGCGTGCCAGAGGTGGTATGCGATGCCTTCTCTGATGGCATGCAAGCCATCGCCCCAGTTCAGCTCTGCCGCGCATGTGTGCGTGCCTCCCGCTGGCCAGCTGGCCTTCGGGGCTCTGCCACGCATGCGTGGGGCGTGGGGGGAGCATACTCGGGGATGGGGTGCACGCAGGGTGCATGCATGAATGCAAAGGATTCTATTGAAAGCTGGAATTTCCCAAATCAGGAATCAACAAGTACCTGCCATTTGGTGCTGTGCATGGGAAGCTCAAAACAAGGCTTCTGATAAGTTGTGGGAAAGACCAATAAAAGAAATGTAAGTTTATATAAATATATAAGAAATATTGGCAGAGCATATTCAACTATTTAAATGTCACCTTAGTGCAATAAAGATTCTTATCTCCCCATCTATTGCTGGCACTGCTCTTCTTTTGTTTTTAAATCAGCTTTACAGAATCTGCTGATCCATGAACTGGTCATTCTCCCATTTGGATGTAAGTACAGTGATACATCACCTTTTCCCCCAGAAGAAATATAGCAATAAAGGTATATTCTTATTTGGATGGATGGATGTTATAAGAGCTATAATTTACATTGAAGTGCTAAATAAACATCTTACAATATGTAATATTACTACAGTAGCCTTTTTTTTTCTTTTTAATTTTTATTGTTAAGTAGCCTAAAGACAGGGCACTATATGATATTGCAGTTGTGAACTGATTGTAATACTTGTAATCTGATAAAATATGCATGTAACCTATATGTGCATAGCCATCTCTCTTCTCTCTTCATTAACCCTAATTTTAAGTCCTAGGTTAGTAGAGCCACTCCAGGCATCCTATGAAGTGAACTGCAGTTCACAAAAGATTATGCTTTTTAAGGTGGAAAAGGTAGCAGACTTCCTTCTCTTTCTTTCTCTCTCTCTCTCTCTCTCCCTCCCTCCCTCCCCACTATCAATAGACACGCTGATCCTCTTGCGATGTCCAGATAGACATCTTTATTGATTGCTTTTCAATTGCAAAGCTATTGGAGACTATAGCATCTCGGTGCATTTGGGTTTTATTCTATATATTTTGGAAATATCTCATTAAAAGCACCCAAAAAAATCACACCAGGGATTTCTGCAGTCAAAATTCATTGCAGCAGAAACAGATCTGCAAGATGCTCACAACACAGGTTGGGAACCAGAATGTACAGAACACCAAAAAAGATATTTATAAAGTGGAAAGATTTGAAGTAGATCAGAATTGTCCATGGTAGCAGAGTCATCTCAATCTCCAACAATTTTTGGAATTTTTCCAGGGAATATCTTCTGTTGTAAATTAGTAAATGAGAAAAGCAGAGTAAATTCGCACTTTTTCTCTAATTGCCTTAGTGCTAAAAAAGGATGGAAATATTTATTTACTTCTATTTACATCCTATCTTTCTTTAGGAATTCAAGATAGTTGTTGGTAAGGATGACTTCTCTTCACAATAACCGTTCTGTGAGGTGGGCTAACCAGAGAGAGGGCAACTGGAAGCACATGAAACCATGGTTAACTCCACTATACCAAATAAACCAAAGCTGAATGTGTCGCTGAATGTGTCCTATATATTAGGAATTGACAACCTTTTTAGTCTAGAGCTGTAAATAAGTGTCATGAGCTCAGCTCACAGGATGGCTGAACTCAAGATTCCTCCTACCTTATTTTTCCATGGGGTTAGAGAATTAAGGGAGATGTTAATAGTGAAATTGGGAGGATTTCAATTTTTTTAAAAAAAAATAATATTTTCAGTGGCATACTAAGGGCAATTATACAACAAAATATAAATCAAATAAAAAAAATGCAACAGTAGGATAAGAAAGCATAAACTGAAGATTTTTAATGATCTGTCACCAACACCAATACCCTTGGCTGCCCCAGTTCTGATATACCATGTTTCCCCAAAAATAAGACCTGTCTTATATTTTTTTTGAACCCTGAAATAAGCGCTTGGCCTTATTTTTGAGGAGGTCTTATTATTTTGGGGAGCGTGGAGCAAGACAGGGCTCCTCTTGCCATTTTACCTGATTTCCAGCTCTGTCTCCCTAACCCTAACCAGAGGAGATAGAATAGAATAGAATAACAGAGTTGGAAGGGACCTTGGAAGTCTTCTAGTCCAACCCACTGCCCAGGCAGGAATCCCTACACCACTTCAGACAAATGGTTATCCAACATCTTCTTAAAAATTTCCAGTGTTGGAGCATTCACAACTTCTGCAGGCAAGTTGTTCCACTGATTAATTGTTCTGTCAGGAAATTTCTCCTTAGTTCTAAGTTGCTTCTCTCCTTGATTAGTTTCCACCCATTGCTTCTTGTTCTACCCTTAGGTGCTCTGGAGAATAGTTTGACTCCCTCTTCTTTGGCTGCGCAGGCATTTAAATATTTTTGGGGAGGACTTATTTTCAAGGGGGGCTTTTTTTAGCGAATGCACTCAAAAGCCTGATTGGGCTTATTATCCAGGGAGGTATTATTTTTGGGGAAACAGGGTATATGCATATAGCATCTGAGTTATGGTGGGTTATTTCATATTTTAAATAACAAACTACCACAAGTTTTAAGGTTGATAACTGATAACCTAATAATTAATATCCATATTACATCCATCTAAATTGTTAAAAATCATATTTATAACTGACTTCGTCTGAACTATAACCAAAGTATTGCAATAAAGCTCTAACCTTTCAGTTTTTCAGCAATCCGATTTTCATCAGATTCAGTAGATTTCCCATCAGTGCTACTCTATATCTGTTACATCAATGGCAGCTTTGTCTCACCAACTGCCATTTTGTAAAATAGTCTCTCCTAGAATAAAATTACTGCTGGGCACTACTAGCTGTCCAAGAATGACTGAATATGGTTTAAGAAACTACTGCATGTTCGGAGTTCAATTTCTCTTCAGAAATATAATGGAAAAATACAAGGCACGTTTTGCTCAATTCCAAATAAACAGCACTGAAGGAGAAGTCCAGGCCACATTTCCCTTAGCTGTCTTTTTGGTCTCGGCCTAAACTATTAAATCAGAACAAATGAATTGAACTAGTATATCAGCTCAGCATTCAGTCTATTTTCATCTGGTTCTGACAGATTGTATTTTAGAACATTCCTGCTGATTGTGTGCCAGAAGCAAAGTCAGAGAAGTATCCATTTTTTTTTCAAGTGTAAAATAATGGGATTTGTTACACATCAGGGGAAAAAGCTGAATCTTTTTTTCCTTTTAGATTGTATCCAGAGGTGAGGGATCAGTTTGAGAAGTGATGCTTGCCATGGCACAGAAGCATTTTTTTTACTTTTTTAAGTGGGCTGATCAAGCCTTTGGCTGTCAGAAACACCCGTTCTGTCTGAACTGCATTGTCTCTAAATAGATTTCCAAGCCAAATTCAAGGTGGTTATTATTCCATAATCAATCCTTAGGCAGTTTGGATCCCATCTACATGAAGGAATCACTACTTCATGTTGTGGCTTGGGAGTTACCCAGCCCTTTGAGGTAAACCTAGCTCAGGAAATAAATACAGCAAGAACTACCAAAATGCTTACTTCATTGTTATAGAAGGACAGAGTAACAGAATCGGGTTCATCTGATTTCAAATTGTATTTTGCAGCTTGCATGAAAAAGTGGAGGCTGCTGAGAAATAAGCTTTTGCAGTAAGAACATGACCTGAGATGAGGATGGCATGGATATTTGTGGTATGATGAAGTCAAAGTTAAAAAAGATTTTAAAAATCATTATGTTCGACATGACTTATGAAGAATATGGAAGTGATACAAATCCAGCTTGTGCCTGAAAACACCTTTATGGCTCTCAGCCAAAGAAGCATTTTATAGATGAGAAATACTAGGCAAACACAAATGGCTAATTTATCATGGGATATTAGAATTCTGTCAAGGGCAATACAAAATTAAATCAAGAGAATGGCAAAGTTGCCAACACTGCACATTATGGTCATATCACTTTTGTAATATACTATTCTTTGGCCTGTAGTGTTCTAGTAGTTTCAAGAAGCAACCATGTCTTCACCATTCCAAGAAAAACACGTAAAATTGTTATTATCAATACAGTATAAAAAATAAATTACAACAGAAGGAATTTTGACCATTTACCAAAGAACATTTGATAGCATAAAGAAACTCTTAAGCACATATTTAAGAAGTACAGCAGGTGTCAAACTTTCTTCTCCAGTAGAACTGTGTATAAAAAATAAACATCAGTTGCAGTTTACTAGGTGTGGTAAGCAGCAATGTTGATACTGTACTTTTCATCTTTGCAAAATAATAATAAAAATAAATAAAAATAATGAGCCTGAGTGGCGTAGCAGGCTAATGCCTCCTACTAAGCCAGCATTTAACATCCAGCTGCCTGCAATTACTGCGAGTTCAATTCTCACCAGGCTCAAGGTCGACTCAGCCTTCCATCCTTTCTAAGGTGGGTAAAATGAGGACCCAGTTTGTGGGGCCAATAAGCTGACTTTGTATAAATATACAAAAGTATGAAGGCTATTGCTTAGCGCATTGTAAGCCGCCCTGAGTCTCCGGAGAAGGGCAGCATATAAGTCAAAATAAATAAATAAATGAATGAATGAATGAATGAATGGCATTCAGGTTGTCACTGAAAAAGATCAGACTTGAACTAAAGTTAGCAGCAAATATAATTGCACAAATAATGACCCAAAGCCAATAAATATAAAAACTCTATTTCCATTGATGGGCAATGTCCCCCCCCCCCCTTCAGTCACAGCTGCATGTGGTAAGCAAGCTATCCTGGTGATTCAGAAGTAGAGTTTGGCATTCCCACTGTAATCTGAGTGGCAACCTAAAGCTGTTATTTTAAAAAGTGCTTATTCTCAAGTTTCCCACTCTTTATGCTAAGTTGCATCTCTCCGAAGATGTTATTGACATTTCAATAATCTTGAATTTCCAAAGTAGTACTCAGTGTGAATATGTCAAATATAAGCAGCAAACAACGCTACTATTGAAAGCTAAATAAAAAATGAGAGTTTCTAGTACTGGGGAAGATAAAAGTTTCAGTTAGCAGTGGTAAATTTAGTTGAGGTTAATTAGTAGTGTCATCCATAATACTCTTTTTCCTTAAATATATTTTGTTAGATCTAGTAAACAAAATGTTTAAACGTTATATTTATGTAGCTACGTATTGTGGGAAACACTCCCAGCACCCCCCTCCTAGAAGAATGAAATATTTTGAAGAATATTTTAAAAAGGCAGAATATTGTATTTCTCTAAATGAGAAATGGAGAAACATGTTTTTTTAGAGGCAGGAAGCAGACTCAGTCTTTCTTAATAGCCCCCAGCAGATATTTTGTGCCCATTAAGAAAGACTGGGCCAGCCTATCTACAAAACAAAAGACCTTTCAGCTTCAGGATGATGGGATTCAGAAGAACAGGATATGACCCTTCAGGACATAATAGGATTAACTCACTACCATTTAGCAGAAGACACAGAGCTCACTACATTGCACAATCTCCTAAGGGCATTTCAAACATTGCACAACCCCAACAGCCTCTCTGAAACTTAAAAAAATCCAATTGGTTACTCATCAAACCAATTGGTCAGCTGCACCAGAACCATAAACGCTGATGGTTCTGTTCATCCTTAAACCATCTTTTCAATCAGCCTCCATGTTTCCAGTGTCTTTCTCCCAGTTTAGAACTGAACCAGATGGATATTTCTTCCAACAATTACCAAGTGCATCTAAATTATATTAAAGTAACCAAAATACTTTTACAATTCCCAAGGCATGTTACAAATTTTGAGCACCTGTTTGGAAATTGAAAGTTGAAACGTTTGACATGCCCTAAAGGGCACAATTCAATGGATTGCAGTCATAGGGGAAAAATTATAAAGTGGTCAGATTCCTGCTTCGAATGAACAGAAGAGAGACTAACAAACATATCTAAACAATTATTTCTCCAGCCACAATCTTTAAACCACGCCCACAGAAGTGGCAGCTTCCTGTGGCCTGTCCCCTTATGGTCCCCCCTCCCCACCGCGTCAAAGTACCTTAAAAGGACACCGCAGTTTGGCTGCCTTCCGAGCAGCTCTGCTGCTATGTTGTCCCTCTGGCCGGGTCTGGCAATGGAGTACTGCTGCGCACGCACACCAGCAGGCATTGGGGTGCAATTGCGTGGCTGGCACGAAGAACAGGGCAGTGGCAACAGGACTTCAGGCTCTTTTTTCAGACTGTAATTTTCAGTGCAAGAAGCCTGCAGCTGCTGCCTCTTTTTCGGTGCAAGAAGCCACCAGCCGCTGCTGCTGACTCAGTTCTTTGCCAGCCTGGAACCAAACTGACAGTGGCAGCTGGAGGCTTCTCACGCTGAAAGAAGCAGTGGCTGCAGGCTTCTTGCATCGAAAACTACAGCCCAAAAGAGGCCAGAAGTCCTGTTGCTGCCACCCTGTTCTTCACGCCGGCCACAGATGCACACCCCATTGTCTGCCAGTGCCGCTCATGGCCAGACCCGGCCAGAACGGCCTGCTGTGCCGGAGGGACGGCGTTGCAGCAGAGCTGCTCAGAAGGCAACCAAAAACTACTAGTGGCTGGAGACTCACAGGCTGAGCCTCGCCACTCCCAAGGTGCGGACAAAGCTGAGCAAGGTTGAGGGTGAGAAGGGAGGGCAGCATGTGGGTGGAGGCCCCGGGGAAGGCCAGAGCCGGGAAATGGCAGGTTCCCCGACCTGGGTGGAGGCTCTGGGGAGTGGTATATCCCTGGTCCAGAGGTGAAGGGCAAGCGGGCAGCATGCTTAACTTTGGTGAGCAGAGTAGGCGAGGCATGGACGCGAGGTGAGGTGAGGCAATTACCTTGGCTGCATGGGAACGGCAGCATGTATAGGGCAGCCAGGCAGATTGGGGCAGGGGTGGGTGGATGGGGCAAGGTGAGCGGGTAGACGGGGGTGGAGCCAGCCAGAGGTGGTATTTGCAGGTTCGGCGAATCAGTTAATATTTCTACCAGTTCACCTGAACCGGTCCGAACTGGCTGAATACCACCTGTGTTACTGCCACATAAGAACACAGCCTCCAAATACTTAAGTGAGCCAGATTTAAGGAAGTCTGGGTATATAAATTTAAGGGAGTTCTGCAGGTGCACCATTTGTTGTTAATGCAGAACATGCTGATTCATCTATGAACATCACCCACTTGACACATAATTAACACATCTCCTTTCATTCTCACCATTTCCTTCTCCTTTCAAAAGCTTAACTTCCAAAAAGCAGTTTATTTCCATTAAACCTCCTAGTACAGGTAGTCCTTGATTTATGATCGCAATTCGGACCAGAATTTCTGGTTGCCAAGAACCCAAATTTTGATCACATGACCGTGTGGATGCTGTGACAGTTGTAAGTGCAAGGACTGGTTGTAATTCACATTTCTCAGTGTTACTATAACTTCAAACAGTGGCTAAACGAATTGTTGGAAGTTGAGGTCTACCTGTATAGAGCAAGGCATTAAATAAATACATAAAAAGGGGGGAATTAAGTGCCCTTAATATGGAACACGAGCTAAAATTCATTTATTTAAAGAGAACTTTTCTAAAGATCTAGTAGTTTTTGTTGTACCAAATACTTGGAACACAGCTATTGTCAATTCGCCTTCTGTAATTTTGTTTTGAAAAGAAAGATCACTACAATTAGTTCCAAGGTCAACAACATGGCAGTACAAAACTTCATTAAAAATGTATTAGCTGCAATTAAAGTGCCTGCTTTGTCATTGGCTGAACCTTAGATGTGAAGCATTCTAATTTCCTATCCCAAATAGAATGTTTATAATTCTATAATTAGCTGCAGAATCTTACTGAGTTAAAACTGGACTAATTAAGCAGTTGCAACAGAAAAATGTTGAAACTCTACAGCTGTGATGACGAATCTATGGCAGGCTTGCCACAGGTGGCATGCGGAGCCATATCGGTGGGCACGCAAACTCAGCTCCAGCGGGCATGCAGGCGCTGGCCAGCTGATTTTCAGGTCTTCTGGGCCCACCGGAAGTTGGGAAACAGGCTGTTTCTGGCCTCTGGAGAGCCCCTGGGGGGTAGGGAAGGCCCTTTTCACCCTCCCCAGGCTCCTAGAAAGCCTCTGGAGCCTGGGGAGGGCAAAAAAACGGGCCTACCGGGCCATCATGTGCCAAAAGTGGTGGGAGCATGGGTGGTCACATGGGGGGCAGGGCACATAGAATTATGGGTGTGGGCACGCACGCACATAACCCCCCCCCACACCCCTCCACTTTTGGCACGCAATGGCAAAAGGGTTAGCCATCACTGCTCTACAGAATAAAGAAACATCGAAATTTATGTTCAGCATCTCTTATTTTTTCCAATAAGAACATTATGAAAGGATTGACTTACAACAGTGAAAGATAACCTTTTATATCAATTGTGCTTTACTATTTATCATACCATACTCAGCATTTACCAAGGTAGAGAAGGAAACTGGAGTTATCCATTATTCTCAAGGAAAAATATTTTTTTATATATAGCAGAGATAAACCAAAAATGATTTTTGAAATATTACTAGATTTTTACAGCATATTGCAGAAAACTCAACTACCAGCCAAGAATGAAGCACTAATCCATGAAGCCTTTTCCTAGCATCCACATTAACCGAGCAGCTTTCTTTCATGCTGATAAGAATCAATGAATGGTAATGTATATATGGGAGGACCATTTTCTCACCTCTTTTAAAAATTTAGCTTGTGGTCAAGTAATTTATTTTTCTTTAGATTTATTTCTATAATATGCAGTCATTGAGGAGGCTCAAAATTTGGAGCAGGTGGCATTTTTGATCAAGTGGCATATTTATTTGTTTAGCATATGGCAATGTTACATCAGCCAGGAGACTACAGTGCTATTACAAAGTAGTTGTTTGGCTGCCAACTGCCAGTCTGTTCTGTTCAAGCTCAAGCACTATCCAGAGTGCACCATAGGGGACAGACTAGCTCCACACTCATAAGGCATGATGGCATTCTGCAGCGTCATCTGGGGCTTTTCCACCACCAATGTCACTTCACATTTGGGTGTCGCATTTGGGCAGGTCCACTACCAGTTGAACTCATACTGCTGCCTAAGTGCTATTTTTCCCCCTGAAGATACCTATTTATCTACTTGCATGTAGCATGCTTTCAAACTGTTGGGTTGGCAGAAGTTGAGGCAAGTAACAGGAGCTCACTCTGCCATGTGGAGCTAGAACTCGAACAACCGGACTTCAGATCTTCTCCAGTATCATTAAACCACTGAGCAACTGCACCTCTCTAGTGCCATGATTAAGAGAGATAATTCAACTATCACTGGCTCAATATAATCACTTCAGCTAGATAGCTATATTACAAAACATGAATTCAAACTTCTTCAAATGTGAAATTTCATATCTCATTTTAAGTTTAAAATAGCTACTTCAAATTTGAAATGAACTGTTTCAATATTACAGGAACTATTTTTGATGGTGTTCTGGTTACTCAAGTGTTCCAAACTAAAAGCCACCATTTTGGTCTCAATTTGTATCAAGCTTGAAATATTTCCAGTAGTGTATGATAGAAACAATATCAGAATTCTTCTTGTGAAGAGACTATTGTAAATTTGAAATATTTTGTACAATTACATAGTACTGTCTCTAATCCAGCATGCGATAGTTTCATTCTTCAGTATTGTAGCATTTTGTGCAATTGAATACAATAAATAGAACAGTAACTTACCTTGTTCACAAGGCATATTTACTACCAAAAATTCAACCTCCCACTTACCCCAATATCTGAACTTTCAAACAATCTGAAAGTTAAAGGTGTTTCAGGAGTATTTATATACACATTTTAAATACATGTTTGTGTACAAACCTGTACAATTCAAAGCTCTTTTACACCTGAAATGTCAGTTTTGCTAAATCAAATGCCATTCAAAATATAGCATATTTAAATATATTACTGTATTTGTAAGTCATTACTGTCAATGCAACACAGAATTACATAGTAAATTCTGTGCTGATAAAGAACAGAATCACACCAGCACTCACCAGTTAACACTTCTAGAAATAGAAGCCTGACAATATTATCTAGTATACAACACTTTGCTGAGTGTAAAATATAAAGTGAACAGTGAGGTAATTCGGTTACCTTGCTTCTGTTATTACAATCTAACACTGTCATATGGAAATTTTCCCCACATGCACATTCTATGCAGCTGAAGGAATAAGGTAGTCATTCCATCTTGTTTTGTTGCACTTGTAATATTTATCAATTTAGCTACAACATATTTTTAGTACTTAAAGTGATTAAACTACAAATTCATGGTTTGCAGAACCTCTGTGCTTCAGCAGCAAAGAATAGAGCCAAAAGGAAATTAAGGACAGCATACAGCAAAAGTAACTGCAAAGTAACTATTGTCCAGAACAATCTGTGAATGTGGTCACCATGTTTCCTCGGCGCTGTGTCACAGTTCTGCAGTGCTTACTAGAGCCATGGAATTGGTTTCCAGTCTGCATTGTTTGCCGCTGTGTGTTATCAAACCCATTAAATGAAAACATCTTTTCCATATCTTCAAACATGTCATCAAACAGTCCCCCTCCGAAATTAAATTCTGGAAAAGCATGTCTTTGTCTGCTCTCAGCCTCCTGTTGACTATGAAAATGATTTTCAAAATCTTTCTTTGCACTGGAGCTTTCACCAAAGAAATCAAAGTCTTTAAGGAAGCGATCAAAGTCAAAATTAAATGAGTGCTGAAAGGGGTTTCCATTCATCCGTCGTCCATCTGTATTTCCAAACTGGTCATATTCTCTGCGTTTATTTTCATCAGATAAAACTTCATATGCTGTAAAAATAAAGCAAGAAGTTGTTTTAAAATAATGTAAAGACATACATGACAGGTCTTTACATACATAATGGTGCCTTGGTCAATTCAACTTTAAAAATTCTCAGGTAAAAGAGGCAGAGCTAAGAATTTGAAAGAATAAATCAACTTTTCTCAACTCAAAATATGACAGATCATGACTGAAATTTCTTTTTAACTTCTTTTGCTGCGGGATACTAGCCCTTGCAGTGGTGGGAATTCTTATGTGCTGAAACTTAGCTGCCCGACTTCTATGAACTATAGATATAATCTTCTTATGCAGAGGTTTTCTGAGATCTGAGGCTTTATTTCCAGGGTTCCTCCAGGGTAAAAAAAGAATGAGAAACAGTGCACTGGATAGTTGCTATACTGTATGCTTATCAATAATGTTAGAATTATCAAAGAGCCAGAATCAGATGAATTGGTCTACCTTTTCAGTAATTTCTATTAGCTAGCAAGGAATATTACAGAATATACTTTTTCCATACTACTTGCAGCATTTTTCTATGAAATAAAACTGGAATGGCTAAACTCTTCTTGTAACCTTAGTGGTTAAGGTATTAGGAGTGGTGACAGCTAGGTTCAAACACAATTTTAGTTTACACCATCATATTCTCCCAATCCAATCTACTTCAGAGGATTGTTACTATGGGGAAAAATAGGCCTTGTACTGCATTTGTGTTTAAGCAAACAATAAAATAATGCTAGTACTACTCTTGAGTTTTCAAAATATTCAAAGCTTCTTTAAATACTTATGTTTAACTCTCCCTGCAACCATTCTCATTTTATATACATATTTTTATTGCAATGGTTTTTATCTATGGCTATAATAATTTGTGAAAATAGTTCTAAAAAGAATATCCACAATAAAAACATATGTAAAGTATATTCCAAAGATAATTAGAATGATAATGATGGTGTGAAGTATCTTTATTCCCAAACGAGGAAATTAAGATTTATATTCATCTATTACTACCTTTGAATAGGAAAAGGATGCAGATCCTGCATAAGTAGTAACACTATCTAAACCAGGGAATTTCTAAAAATAAAATGGAATAAATATATCTAATCCTATTCTTCTATTCCATAGAAGAAAATGGTACAGTTAATTTTTAGCAGAATTTAACTTACCTTCTGCAATTTCTCGGAATTTTGCTTCTGCTCCAGGACTTTTATTTTTGTCTGGATGATATTTCATTGCTAGTTTATGAAATGCTTTTTTAATCTGGCGCTCAGATGCACTTTTCGGAACTCCTAGAATGTCATAATAACTCTCCACAGCCAGTATTATTTCTGTTATCATTAAAATGCAGAGTGCAAATAAGAACATTGATTGTGTAGTAGCCATTGTAGGACTCCTAAAGAAAAAGAAAATATCAGAATGATTCTTCTGTTTTAACTTCTTATCCAGCTAATTCTCAACCATGTGTTGGAAGGAATTCATTCCTTATTTTCTGCTAATATCTTAGACATTACGGAGTTCAAAGGACTGACATATTTGTTTTCACAAATACAGGAAAGCTTTTTCATCATCATACTTACTTCTCATAAGCTCAAATTCAAATTTCAGAATGATTTTTAAAAATTGTAGTTTAATAATTAAAAAATAATTATTTCCCAAACATTGCCATTAAAATAAGTCAACTTTCACTTTGAGAGGATTATTTTATTTATAGCCTAAACACATTGGAATGAACATATTTTACCTTTCTTAATCTCTATAATAGTTTCTCAATAACTAAAATTCCATATTTCCTATAATTTTTCCATTCCTACTAAAAACAATTATCTTAAAAGTATTTTCACATAAGAAGCAGAGTCAAAAAAATATCATATGACTTCAGTATATTAATTTAGAACCTGTAACACTACTTTGATTATACATGCAAAATCAGAGACAAGAAAGAGCTGATAAAAGTTATTGTCAATCTTCTGGCTTTGTTGTAAGAAGAAATGCTGCTACTCCAATAGAAAAGTGAGTTAATTGCTTTTACAATTATCTTTACCTCTCTATATTTACTCTATGATATTCCAGCAGCATCTTTTTCCTTAAATTAATTAACAAAATTAAACTTGTAAAAGTTTAAAGGGGGAATTCTAGAATTTTGCTTTTTAGTCATTTATTTCTAATCTACAGATTAGAAGTTCTCAAATACTGCTAAATTGAGTTTAATTTTAAGAAAAAAAATAATTTTTTTCCTCCCAATATTGTCGTGTTTTGCTTTCTTATCCAAATAGAGGAAATATCTTGACTCCCTTATCAAAGCAACATATTTTTGAATTGCCATACAACTAATCCGAGTTTATGGAATAAAACAGAACAATTATATAAATCACTGATAATAAAAACAAAGCCGTTTTAACTGTTTTGTTCTTTAGAATTGTCAACATGCTTTGAGGTAAAGACTGGTTAATTACAACTTTAATCTGTACACAGGCACATATCTTGCTTATTTACAATACATGCAAATTACTGCATATGCCTACACATGTCTGTTTTTTTATTTTGTTGCCAGTAAGGAGACCTCAGTTGGCAAGATTGAAGCAAACAAGTTGCCTCTTTATCAGTGTTTTCCTCCTCCTTTCTACCAGGGCCCTCTTGAGACAAAGTACTGAACGCAACAAACTAGAGAAGAACTCTAGTTATAAAGATACCATGGTCTACTGAAACTCTGTTCACACTTTTCCATTGTTAATGTTCTACCATTTAATGCAAATGAATGATGCCAACCTAATAGTAGACAGAACTACTGAAGATCTTATTCATATAAAACATGAATTTAGACTGTGATTTCCTTGAGTATCCATGTGATTACTTTACACTGAGTAATAATGAAAGCAGGCAACCTGTTTCAGATAAATATAACATAAAATCTGCTTGGATTTAGAAATGAGTGATAACAGCTTAGTTGTAGGTTGTCTTAATATTCCAATCAGGTTCAATAAAATGTTGAGGTTGCAATGGTTTTGAGTAAGGATTATCATTACAGCAAAGTTAGGGTTGGGGATTGTTTGTAATGAGAGATAAATTTTTTTGGTCATCTATACCCTACATCAATACAATGGCATTGGCATTATGTCTAAGGAAGGATTGCAATTTTCTGCTCTTCCCTTGAGAGGTTTAAAACAAAATGTGTGTGTTGAACTAACCAAAGATTTTAAGCACCCACTGCATCCCTTTAAAAAGCAAGCAAACATACAAAGAAAACCCCCAAACTGTTCTATTTGAAGAGATCCAGAAGCTGCATACAGTCTGTGTTCATCCACTTCTGAATTTCATGTTGGAGCCTATCACAACTCTGTCATATTTCTAAGCAGTTTTAATGCTCTCAGCCATTAAATATTTCAACTAATATGGGGCTTGGTAAAGTATCATTAGGGGATGCGGTGGGTCAGTGGCTAAGACACTGAGCTTGTCGATCGAAAGGTTGGCAGTTCAGCGGTTCAAATCCCTAGTGCCACGTAACAGGGTGAGCTCCCGTCACTTGTCCCAGTTTCTGCCAACCTAGCA
The DNA here is from genome assembly GCA_012654045.1 of Ptyas mucosa. Lineage (NCBI taxonomy): Eukaryota > Metazoa > Chordata > Lepidosauria > Squamata > Colubridae > Ptyas > Ptyas mucosa. The sequence goes on from WNWU01000017.1 coordinate 31,199,406, forward strand.
ATTCGAAAGCACGTAAAAAATGCAAGTAGAAAAATAGGGACCACCTTTGGTGGGAAGGTAACAGTGTTCCGTGTGCCTTTGGCATTTAGTCATGCCAGCCACATGACCATGGAGATGTCTTCGGACAGCGCTGGCTTTTCGGCTTTGAAACGGAGATGAATACCACCCCCTAGAGTCGGGAACAACTAGCATATATGTGTGAGGAGAACCTTTACCTTAGTATCATTGTTCTATTCCCACTTAGTTGGATAGTTCCAGACATGTAGTATTTGACACTTGCAATTTGAATGTAACATCCCTCATAAATATTGGGTCCCCCCCAGGGGTATAAGTCAAATTTGCTTTTTATTCCATCAGGTTTTAGTAAGTTTAAGTCTTGCTTGTTAAAAATTCTGTTTTATCCACTTTTTAATACATTTTGTATCAAACATTTTGCAATTATAATTGCTCTTAATGGTTTTCAAAAAAAGATGCTATAATGATATTATCAGATACAACAATGCCATGTTGGCAGCAAATCATAGTGAACTAATAGTTTTCAATAAAGCTAAAAGATGCTATAAAATTGTTTTCAGATACAACAAGGTCATATTTGAAGCAAATCACAACAAAGAGCACTTTCAAAGGAAGAATATTAAAGGTCTGATTTTAAAACATTAAAACATACATAAGTAAAACCCTGCATGTTTCTTATTTCAAAAGATCAAGCATTCTAATTTTATACACTTTATGGAGAAGCTTCTATACTACTTCTATACAGCATCTTTCTATCAAAGGATTTGTGGGGACATATTTATGCATTTTTGTCTGCAATTATTTGTTAGATATGAGATTCTTAAAATGTTCTAAAACAACCTAAAGCTTTATGTCTATGGAGATTCTCAGTCATCCAGGTCATAGTTGTCCCAAAGGTGCTATTTCAAGAGGCAACTGGACTTTCTGGTTTTTCTTTGAAGACGTTTTGTTTCTCATCCAAGAAGCTTCTTCAGCTCTGAAGCAAAACATCTTCAAAGAAAAACCAGAAAGTTCAGTTGCCTCTTGAAAAAGTATCTTTGTTATCAAGTCAACAAGAAAAAGAGGATCACAAGGAAAGAGAAAAAACAAGCATATTCTCCTGGATTCACGGTGGCCTCTGGAAGATCATGTAACGACTGTGACCAGGGGGGCATTTGCCCAGGTTCGCCTTGTATGCCAGTTGCGCCCTTACTTGGACCAAGATGCCTTACGCACTGTTACTCATGCGTTGGTCACCTCCCGTTTTGACTACTGCAACGCTTTCTACCTAGGGCTGTCCTTGAAAACCACTCGAAGGCTTCAGCTGGTGCAGAATGCAGCCGCGCAGGTTGTGATGTGAGCGTCCCGACACTCCCATGTTACATCCCTCCTGCGCAACTTGCATTGGTTACCAGTTGCCCTTCGGGTGAGGTTCAAGGTGCTGGTTATTACCTACAAAGCCCTTCATGGCCTAGGCCCGGGATATTTGTCGGACCCCCTGCAGCCAGTGACAATCCCCAATCGCCCGGTGTGTTCCCACAGACAGGGCCTCCTCAGGATGCCATTGGCCAGACAGTGTTGGCTGGCGACCCCCAAGGGGAGAGCTTTCTCTGTGGGCGCTCCCACCCTCTGGAACCAACTTCCTTTGGAGCTCCGGATGGCCCCTGACCTTCGCTCATTCCGCCGCAATTTGAAGACCTGGTTGTTCCACAGCCTGGACTGATTGGGGGGGGGGGGTTCTTAATTGAATTTTAAATTGTTTTAAATTGGAATTTTAATTTTATATTGTTTTAATGAGGAACAGTTGTGAGCCGCCCTGAGTCCTTGGAGATAGGGCGGCATATAAATTGCATTATAAATAAATATTCCAGAACTTTTTAAAGTTTCAAATCTTGGGAATGTTAACAAATATAGAATAGTTTACATACACATATGGAAACTGGCATCTGCAGAGAGAAGCCAGGGGAGGGCTGAATGATGCAAGCAGTGTTGTAACACATGTCCTACCTTTTTTTCACATCACAACACTGAATACATGCCCCAAAGGGGCAGGGCCTAGAGTACAATGCTGTTGCACATTACACTTTAGTAATCTAGGCAAAATACACAGCATCCATTCACTTCCACCAATGGAAGACTAGAATAGTGTGATTCATCTAAAAACAGTTTAATCAGTGAAAGCATGATGGAACTAGATACCTTTGAGGACTGACAGAGCAAGCAAGAATCAGAACATAGAATTCAATATTTTAAATATAATGCAAAATTCACAGGATATACCTAAACTGAATCACTATTTTGATTGTCTTATCTATAAAACTCAAACTATCAAAATCTCAAAACTGTTCATTGAATCAAATAAAGATCATACACTATCATGAAAAGTGTGTTTCATACTGTAGTTCAAATTTAAAACCTATACAGCATTTTATTTTTTAAAAAACAGAATATTAGAGCAACTGAAGTTGCAGGAAAACTTTCCCAGTCTTATTTATAACAGAAACAGGAACTCACTGGACAGTTTAGTGTATCTATGAACTTCCAGAAATCCATATATAATATGGAGCTGGCAGACAAATGAGTAGAAAGGCTGGAGTGCTATCACTCCAGCCTTCCTAGGTCATAAAGGCTCATAAAGAACAGAAAAATTCAAAGGACAATGTATACACATCATGTAATAGATGAAAATACATGTGGCATGTTATACAAGCTGAAGACCTTCTACATTCCAAATCACTGATCTCATTATTATTATTTTTACTACTGGCTCAACCTGTGGCTTAAAACAAACTACTGATTAATTACATTTATTTGATGTGATGCATTACATTACCTGTGAACTTTTAAAGTAATATTTTAAAAGAAAGCATTTTCCCCTTACCTTTAACTAGCTTTAACTAGTTAGCCATCATCTGTCCCCATAGATAGAATATGTGGGAAAGCTTGACTTGAGAGACCAAAACGCTATTTCTCCCTCCCCACCAAAAAGAAAAAGAAAAGAAACCGAAACCGAGACTGAAACACAAAGCATTTTCTGCCAGAGAGAAAGCTAGTTTCGATAGCTTCTCTTGGTCGGATATGGACTTTTTAGCCTAGATCTCTTGGTAACATCGTTTTTCCTTTAACCTTTGTGCCTTAATAAGGAATAAAAAGGAAAAATAAGGAATAAAAAGGAAAAATGTTATCTAGAGATCTAGGCTAAAACTCCATACCCGACCAAGAGAAGCTTATATATATACTTAATTATATATACTTAACTCCAGCCATCAGTCCCGAAGTAGGTAGGTAGGAGATAGAGGATAGATGATATTGATAGACTAGGTAGATAGATAAGATAGGTAGGTAGGTAAGTGATAGATAGATAGATAGATAGATAGATAGATAGATAGATAGATAGGACTGATGGCTGGAGTATGACTAGCAATATAGGCAGCGGACTCTGAGCACATACAGAGTTCCTTTACCTCACCCCCTAAGCACTGACGGCGTCTCCCTTCCTCGCGCATTTATAATGAGAAAGACAAAGGATACATCAAGAAGAGGTACTGTGACGCGAAGGCTGCCGAAATGAGCCCAGAGGTGGGAAAACTCGGGTTCAAATCCCCATTTAGCAAGCGGCTTTCCGCTGTTTGGCCCGCTGCGAGGGGCGAAAGAGGAAGAAGCGCCCAAACCCACCGCTTGTTCCCTGGGACAGTAATCCCAGCAAGTTGCCTCCCCCCCCAACCCTCCGGACGGCCCAGTCATCTCTTCAACTCACCGGCCGCCGGTCTCGCCCTGCAATCCCTGAGTCAAACCCGTCCGGTGTGCCTTATAACCTCGGCGCGCCAAGCCAAGAACGACAGTCCTACACGAAGCGCTTCCCGATTGGCCGCCGGCCGTCACGTGGCCCGCCCGCTTTGGTGCACGTGGAAGGCTGTTGTGGCCTCGCGCAACTGACGGATTTCTTCCCTCCTCCCCTCGCCGAACGCTCGCCCTTTCCGGCTGGAAAGAGAAAGGGGCACAAAATGGAAGGAGGAGGGCCGTAAAAATTTCCGGAAGCGGAAGTGCAAGAGAGTGGCACTCTCTAAGAGAGGGTGAGCAATCGCAGGAGGCACCGTCAGCGGGGACCGTCTGGGACGGGGAAATTGGTGGCCGCCGCGGAGTCATTGCCATGCCTCGGTACTGTGCGGCCACTTGTTGCAGGAACCGAGCGGGACAGAGCGCCCGAGATCAGCGAAAGCTCAGCTTTTACCCGTGAGTGCCGCGGCCAGGGAGAATCTTTCGCATCCCCGACATAAATACTCCCATGTTGGCATGGAAATAGGTTCCACGAATAAGGTGGAGGGGCGTTTTTCAATGGTGTTTCCTTGGAAGTGAAGCTTATTAATTTAAGGAGTGTGTGTGGCATCGTAGCAATTGTTGGGGGGAAGACACAGCAGTACAAGCCTGTGCAACTTCATAGAAATTTGCCAAAAGGAAAATTCCTTTAATAGTTCCTCAAAATAGTTACTGTCAACATCTACCCATAGCAACAGTAAAGTTATATTTGCTTTTTTAATTATTATTATTTCCTATACCCATCTAGGGACTTGGTGGCTCAGTGGCTAAGACGCTGAGTTTGTCAAGCGAAAGGTTGGCAGTTCATCAGTTCGAATCCCTAGTGCGGCATAACGGGGTGAGCTCCCATTACTTGTCCCAGCTTCTGCCAACCTAGCAGTTTGAAAGCACATAAAAAATGCAAGTAGAAAAATAGGGACCATTTTTAGTGGGAAGGTAACAGCGTTCCATGCGTCTTTGGCGTTTAGTCAAACTGGCCACATGACCACGGAGACATCTTCGGACAGCGCTGGCTCTTCAGCTTTGAAACGGAGATGAGCACCGCCCCCTAGAGTCAGGAACGATTAGCACATACGTGCGACGGGAACCTTTATTTTTATACCCATCTGATGGCTTCCAAATGCCTTATAATTTTTGTAACTCCCTAGCAGACACGTTCAAAATATACATTGAGTTAGCAAACTTACGTTCTTCAGGATATGGGGCAAGAGTATTCAATTGAAACGTCAACTAACTGAAGGAGGGCAGAACATCTCTAACTCACCCTGTTTCTGATTCAAAATCCCTATAAAGTTCCACCTGTGATATTTAATTTGGGAGCTTGATTATGTGTCACCAAATTGGTGCCGATTGGTTAGTGACCATGTAAATTTTCTGTAGGAGAATCTGTCCCCAACCTGTCCTTCAAGATCTTCCAATAGTTTCTCCCTTGCCTCTGAATCCCTCCACTTAGTTGCTGGTCATCTTCCTTTTTTTTTTCCTTTCCATCTTTTCCAGTGTTGGAGCCTTTTCCAAAGAGCTCCATTTTCATGTCATGTATCCAAATTCATCTGTGCCTTGAATGAGAACTCTGGGATCATCCATTTGTTTGTATTCTTAACTATCCACGATAGTCTCAGCAGTCTTATCCACAACCAACATTAAAATGTGTCATTACTGTTTCTTGCTTCTTCATTGACTAACTTTCTTTTCACAGGGAAAACCATTTGCTGTACAATTATTTGTAGGTATAGACATGGCAAATGAATATTTTTTCCAAGGCCACCATTGCTGCTCTCCAAAATGCTAATGTCCAGTTCCAGCCCATTTCAATTCAGCAGTGTCTTAGATATCCATGTATACAGGTAGTCTTTGACTTATGGTTACAACTGAGCCCAAACTTTCTGTTGCTAACTGAAACATTTGTTAAGTGAATTATGCCCCATTTTACAACCTTTGTTGCCACAGTTGTTAAGTGAATCACTGCGGTTTTTAAGTTAGTATCACAGTTGTTGAGTGAATTTGGTTTCCCCATTGACTTTGCTTGTCAGAAGGTGGCAAAAATGATCACATGACCCAGGGATAGTGCAACCGTCATAAATATGAGTCAGTTGCCAAGCTTTCGAATTTTGATCATGGGACCATGGAGCTGCTGCAATGGTCATGAGTAGTAAAAAATGGTCATAAGTCACGTTTTTCAGTGCTGTTGTAACTTTGAACAGTCACTAAATCAACTGTTGTAAGTCAAGGACTACCTATAATTGATTCATTTCATCCTTCACTGTGTTGAGATTTCCCATGTTTGTGCTTATTTTCCATCTTTCCACTATGATTTTGTTGTTGCAGCTTCATTTATTTTAGTTTTTTTGCATGGCAGCATTCTCATATTACTTGTTTAATCAACTTTTCATTCTGCTTGTTTGTCCCTTCTCTTCCTTTCACAAAATCTTTCAGTTTATATAAAAACAATTTTTCAGTTGGACTTAGCCTTCCTCCCTTGTTTATTTATCCCTGCTACAAATCATTCATTTGGTTTGTTGACATCAGATAATTGTAAGTGATGTAGTTTTGCAGGTCTCTCTTTTATCTTGGCAAGCCTTATTTGTTTCCCCATTGTCCAAGATCTATTTTGATAGATTTTGTTACTGTTTGCTAATGTCACAGATTGAGCATGAACAAACAGGATCTCAGACAAATTGTGCTTGTGAAGCATTCCTACAAGCTTTCTAAAGGTATTGGAAGTGTCAGTTACAGTCAGAACTACAATAACAGCTACAATCAGATAACCATAAGACTTCAAAACTGCATTATGAAATTTGGTATACTTAATTTCCCTGCTCATGCTGTGGTTGTCTGTAGATGTTATCTTTTCTAGGGAAAAGCAAACATGTTTTGCACTCTTTAAAAAAAACTATGGTTTAAAATAGTATAATATAATATATCCTTCTGTGTTCCACTATATCCAGTATCAGTGTTAGGCTACAGATGGGAAGACAAGGCTGTTATCACAGTTGAAGTGGGAATGAATTAGGATGAGTTGAAATAAGATGTTTTCAGATGCAGCTCACTGTCTGATGTTGCAGAATTTTCACATAAATGATTGGAAGAGTCATAAGTTTATTTATTGTGTGTAGATCAGGAAAAGAATCTGTTCTACTTGGTAAAGCAAATACAAACTGAGAAAACACTCAACTAAGTATTCTTAATTGGAACAGCTCATCTAATGTAGAAGAAATATGTAATCACAACTCTAGAAATATTAAAGAGCTATCACCCGTTACTTGAACCAGAGTCATCCATTGGGGTGGAGGAGAGGGGAATACAAAAGCAACTTTGCAACCTCACAGGATCCACTTTCTGGATTTCATACATGTGTACTTGACACCGTATGCCAATCAAAAGAAGTGGAGTTTATGGTACAGTGTTGTTTCCACTTTGAAACAGCATTGAATCCTATAGATGCCTCTACTTGGAATACTTGCTTCCAGACTTATTTATATTTGTTCTGCTTACAATAAGAATGCAAAATAAATTCTAGCAATGCATTTATTCTACAAGAGCCTATTCATGAAAACAGGTGCCTTAATTGCATCATATGACAGACATCTCTGCTTATGTAACATGTTTAGCAGGTAGTGGAGCAAGAGAGGATATAGAGAAGCAATTGCAAGGGCTGGCAGTCTGAAAGACTCCTCCCCACCACAATAATTAAGTGCAATAAGCAGTCAATTGTAAGATAATATTAAATATATTTATATCAGCAGATAGAAGATTGTAAATTACTGTCACAGATTATATAAACTTAATTAATTGTATATAAATCAAATAATCTGTATAACCAATAATTACCATAGATATATCTACTTAACATATTTGTTTTGTTCAGTAAACAAATGAGGCACATTAATTCATAGCTGTGCCATTGAAATTAACTTCTTGTGAAAAAAATGAACTACCTAAACAGGTTAAAATTAGTTAAGAAAGCTAACAGAGTAGTTTATTATGAGCAAAAAAAAAAATCTTGAACTGTATCATACTTCAGAAGAGAGAGAGAGAAAGAGAGAAAGAGTTGCCTCTTGAAAAAAAAATGCCTTTGGGATTGACCCCTAGTCACTAAATATGTTAAAAATATTGATGAGGCCCAATGGCAACTGACTTGTTCCAATTTATGAGCAACCAGATAGGATGCTACTCTGTCATATAGTGAAATGAAATAAAGAATGGAATTTTCTGATTTAACTATATATGTAGGTAGGAGGTATATGTACATATGTATGTGTATAAAAAAACTGGGCCTTTATAGATTTTGATTGATAGAGCCGAGGTGGTGCAGTGGTTAGAGTGCAGTATTGCAGGCTATTTCAGCTGACTGCTAGCTGCAGTTCAGCAGATCAAATCTCACCGGCTCAAGGTTGACTCAGCCTTCCATCCTTCCAAACTGGGTAAAATGAGGACCCAGATTGTTGGGGGCAATATGCTGACTCTGTAAACCACTTAGAGAGGGCTGTAAAAGCACTATGAAGTGGTATGTAAGTCTAAGTGCTATTGCTATTGCTATTTCCCCACAAGTATATAGCCTAGAACAGGAGTCTGCAACCTTAAACACTCAAAGAGCCATTTTCCCACAGAAAAGAAAACACTGGGAACCATAAAACCTGGGTGGGCATGGCCAACTCAATGTCACTCACTTCCACCAATCATATGCCCCCCCCCAGCCACGTCTACCCAGCCGGTCATTAGGGCAGAGAACCGGTTGTTAAAAAACACCAGGAACTACAAAACCCTTTTGATCTCTCGCCCTCCTTCCACCCCCTCTCTCTGTACTCTCTGTCTCTGCCCCTGCTGCTTCTCCATCCCCAGTCGTCGTCCTTACCTTCTCAGGCCAAGCAAGGAGTAACTGGGAGGGGAGGGTGAGGGGCGGGGCTAGCCGGTGGGATCACCTGACAGGGAGGCACAGCAGAGGTCCCAAAGAGCCGCATATGGCTCCAGAGCCACAGGTTGCTGACCCCCGGCCTAGAAAAAGATATAAAGGCTTGAGAGGCGGCAATATTTTTTTAGTTAGAATGGCTATCCTGTGAATTTCAGAGGAGAATATTCTTGCATCTTGAATACAGAAGTTTGTTTTCTCTAATCTTCCTTAAACTGGAATGAATCAGATTTGATGCCTTTGAGTTCTAGTAATAATCTCAATGTATATAAGATTGAAATTTTAAGCAATTCTTTTGTTCATCAAAGCATGCCTGTTATAGGAATCGTTCTCAGTTGGTAGTGGCAGTGAAGCAGCTGTGTGTGTTCATAACTGACAATGGGGCTTCAAACCAAGCCTTGAAATCAAACATGAAGCCTTACAGAGGACATGGCTATTTTAAGGGCTGCTTTGTTTTGAACCACATGCTTGCCATGTACTCTTTCCCAAGGCTTTATTGCTAAGTATGACAGGCTTTTTAAGAGCCTCAATAAAAGATATCACTTAATTGAAGCATTCTCTCTCTCTCTGTCTCTCTCTCTCTGTCTCTCTCTCTCTCTCTTGCATATTCTTTGAAGCAGATTTCCTCTTCATGATAAAGAAAGATTAGAGAAATGGTTACGGAATATGAAACGTGACACTTGGACTCCTAGTAAGCATCAGGTCCTCTGCAGTGACCATTTTACGTCAGATTCTCTAGATGTGCGATGGGGTATTCGATATTTGAAGACAACTGCAGTGCCAACTATTTTTTCATCCTCTGAAAACCAGGTAAAATGTTAAGTTGTGTGTGAAAAATAAGACAAAGGATGAATAAACTCAGTTAGTTTGAGTTGTAAGTAAAATAAACAGTGCTAAACCAAAAAAGAAAGCAGAACATAACTTGTGTCAGTGGCAATTAGAATACATCTTCTATTTTAATATTGTCCAAATTCTTAATTTGCTTGTAGTTTTTCTGTTTACTATTGAGAAGGATTTATAGCATGCCATTATGATTGTTTAAAGCCTCTGCAGTCTACTCATGCAATTAAATTGAGTTTTGTACTATCAACCATGGGTTAAAAAAAAACCCTCCACTGTAAATTTATGGAACATAAACCATAATATGCTTCATTTCCATTAGACAAACAAATTGTATAGTACATTGTACAAAAACCCACAGAGTTTTTCTATTAATTGATCTGAATAGGAGAAAAATCAATAAAAACACCTAGCCTGGTTTAAAATGTTGCTGTTTTTACATTCAAAATTTAATTTAAACATCGTTTTCTTTAGAATATATCTAACCATTAAGACATGACTACTAAAAAATAGCATATAGTTCACTGAAATGAAAGCTTATTTATGTGCTAATCTTAGCATACCAGTAGAGGTAGCTAAACAAATGGGCCCTTTGTACATTGGAATCTGGAAAACTAAATTATAATTTCAAATTTGATGGATAATATGTTACCGATGTGCTGAGTTGCTCACTTGATGCTTCATTTCCTATGGTAGAGGGACAACTTTTACAATTCACAAAAGTATCTGATTGGTTTAGGTGCAACTGTCCAGGTCTGTGACACTTCAAAGAGACATTTTAGTCCAGTCTTCATTGAAGCAAAACACCTCTTTAAAACTCTTCATACTTTTTGCCATCCAGATCTATTTTGCATGATGCTCAATGATATGGGGGAAAAAAAACATGCGGCAGAACTGGCAGATTTTGTTGTGAATAGAAAAAAAAAAGCATCTTGGAAACTTTTCTATCATGCAGCATTGTTTGCAAAAACCATCTGGATCTCACACTCCGTTAGCTGAACCTCACCATCATCATGGTAGAAAGTTTAAAACGTGAAACATTCACATACCCTCATAGCAACGGTTCAATTCCTCTGACATTCACAATATCGTTTTCAAACATGCTTATGCACAGCATCTTATCTGTAGCCACCACTTAAGAAAGACACATGTTAACATAACTGATGACGATTATTGCATTACTGCCTTTGTCCCATGAATCTTTGTGTAGGAAAGAGCAACCGTGCTTGTTGTGACTTCTCTATTGTGATAGTATGTGTTAACTGGGAAAAAAAATCTCTTTCCCAAGCTAAGGTGCAATTCCTCATCCACTTACCTGGACTTAAGGTCTATTTTTTTAAGGAGTTGCTCATGTTTTCCTAGAGATCAGATAGCACTGAAATACCCTCATCACCCAGAGTCTGCTTATCATAGAAAGCATATCTAGACAAAATGTCCTGCTCTTTAAGAAACTTCTTTGCTTGGAAATCACAGTCCAGGAAAGGGGTCATTAACATGAAGCAGTAATTTGATCAGCTCTATCAGGAGTGGCCCTCAGTCTTTGTGTATTGTAACAGTTGTTAATTCTAAATAATTTTTGGGCTCAGTTGTGGTTGTAAGTCGAGGACTGCCTGTATAGGACTGAAATCCTGTGTTCTTTTGTTAGGGAATAAGGTCACTGATCATGATAGGAGTTGCTTCTCAATGAATAGGCCCAGCATGACACTATAAAGAGCCATAAGAAAAGGAATCATTGTGTGGTATTTCATAATCAATAACAACTGAATCAAGAGGGATGTTTTTTCTTCTTAAGGAAAAAGGAATATCCCAGAAGAAAACGCAAGTGGAAAGAATAGAAGGTATCAAAGAAATGAGCACATGCATAACAACATCATCTCTTAAATCTTGTTCACCAAAGAGAAATATCTTACCTGAAGGAGGCCTATATCGAAAAACTCTTGAAACAAATCCAGACTGCTCAGCAAAAACGGAAGGACTCACACAGAATATTGTGAAAGATGGCACTGCATATTCAGGTAACCGTGTTAAACAAAATAAGCAGCAAGCAAACCAAATAATAACAATATCTGATACGGAAAACACAGGAGCCATCCATTCCAATATTCCAGGAAATAGTTGGACCATCAAAAACATTTTTAATGCTGCTGCTACAGATTTGCAAGTTTCAGTGCGTGACCTCCAGTCATGTTTTGAGCATGGCTCAGATTCTAAAGCCACAGTTTTGCAGGCCACACATCCGGAACATGGAGATTCGTCTCTGGAGTTCACTAAGGTCCCCATATCCATGAACGAACTTAAATCTGATGAGTTTGATTCTCACATTGCAAACTGCTCAATAGAAGTACAAACGGATGAAAGTTCTATGTGGCTTCAGTCCATGTCACAAGCTTTGGAACAGCTCAGTGGAAATAAGGAGTCTGTCATCACCATTATTGTTCCTTCAGAAGACTCAAGAATTCCCTTGCTATTAGAGGGCTCCTTTATATCAGCAGAAGAGGTATTAACCCATCTCGAAGCAGAAAACTCTGTTGTCATCGGCAGCTGCAGCAGCCTTGAAGTGCTACAAACTGAGCATTCATACTGTAGGCAAGACACAGACCGGGAACAACTCTGGCAAAAAATTACAAAGCTGCACTCAAAAATAGCCCTTTTAGAAGTCCAGGAGAGAAAAACCCTAACCAGACTTAAAGCTATAGAAGCACTTATTGCAAAACTGAAGCAAGACAATCTCCTTTCGGAGGAGAAACTTAAGATCGTAGAAAACTGTTTTACAACGTTTGAAGTTACCATGATACAATAAAAGCTTTAAAAGAAGGGATTGCAACTCGTTCTGCAAATTTATTTATTTATTTATTTATTTGTATTTTTATGCCGCCCTTCTCCTTTCGGACTCAGGGCGGTGAACAGCCAAAATAAAACATGTATATATAAAAATTAAAATAATTTTAAAATAAATTAAATAATTTGGCCCATATAGTTAAAAGGTATTACAAATTCTAATTTTAAAATTTAAATCAGTATCATTATATAAAAACAACATAAAATCAAGCCAGCCCAGCTAGTTGAAAAAGATGGATTTTTAGGGCCCAACAAAAAGTCCGGAGGTCGGGAATTACTCGTATCTCTGGGGGTAGATCGTTCCAGAGGGTGGGCGCCACCACAGAGAAGGCTCTCCCCCTGGGGGTCGCCAGCCGGCATTGTCTGGCTGACGGCACCCTGAGGAGGCTCTCTCTGTGGGAGCGAACCGGCCGGTGGGAGGCAATCGGTGGCAGAAGGCGGTCCCGTAAGTACCCCGGCCCTAAGCCATGGAGCGCTTTAAAGGTGATCACCAACACCTTGAAATTATTTTCTGGGTGTCTTTTTTGTTCGTTGGTTTGCAAGAGAGGGTGTTGTGTTTGTTTATAAGTAGTAATGGAATAAAAACAGGTCCATCACTTTCCACCCTCTCCTCTGCTCTCAGTATCTTCCCAAATTCTTTTATGGAATATTGGGAATAGGGTTATCTTGTGGAACTGCATGGGAGCTGGCATTGGATAATATAGGAAGGAAGAAGAAATTAGTAGTACATACACCATACATAGAGTCTCAATCACTTCAGAAAATAGAAAGAAACTATTCTAGAGCCATAAGGTCCATCAATCCAAAGCCATAACAAAAACATCCTGGTATATTACAACTGTACAACAGACTGACTACTTGAGGGGGGAAAAAAACATAAACCAATTTTAAAACATGTTTATTCTAAGGTACAGAGGCAGTTTGGTGCACTGCTTAAGGCATCAGGCCAGAAACTGGGAAACAGTTCTTGTCCTACCTTGAGCATGAAGTCAGCTGGATGTCCTTGGGCCAGTCACTTTTTCATAGCCTTTGGAATGAGGCTTTTGGCAAACCACTTCTGAAAAACCTTACCCAAAAAAACTACAGGAACTTGTGACTGAGAATTAGACCCAATTGAACAGAAGAAGAAAAAAATAAGATAAGCCCAAACTATTCTCAAGTAAGTTTGTATGGGAATGCAGCATTGAAGTCTATAACTGTGCCGGTAACTAAAATGTATTCATGAAAGCTTACTCCCACAAGGGCACATAACAGCTGCAGTGCTTTCACTTTGAGCCATTGCCTTCAAGGTCTACCTCACTTGCCAAGCTAATGTTATTCATGAATAATGCAATTCTAAGCATGCATAGGAGGTTCCATTGATGTGTATAGGGTTTATTTTCTAATTTTCTGCCTTAAAAAGTATAGCCCATACCTCTTAAGAGTTAATGGAACAGTGGAAGATGGGATGGGATGGGATGGGATGGGCCGGGATGGACGGGACAGGATGGGATGGGACAGAATACACTCTAATAAAGGAGAACATGTGTAGCTCAGGGTTGAAATGAGGGGTCCTTGGTGCTCTCTGAGCTTGGTTGTTTTCTTGCAGCCGTTTCATTACCCAGAATGGGTAACATCATCAGAGCTAGTCTAGCACTGCTGATGTTACCTAGTTTGATAATGAAATGTCTGCAAGAAAACAACCAAGCTCAGAGAGCACCCAAGAACCTCTCAGGATGAACTCTTCCCTGGAAATAATTTGGAAAAATGCATTTGCATTAATGTCAGGAGTGTGCTCTTGGAGTCAGAAACAGTAATTAAGGATTTAATTTTCTTCCTGGCAGGACAAGAGAAGCATTTGAAGCAAAGGGAGTTAAGAGCTGCTGAAGGTGGTGATGGCTGGAGGGAGAAGGAAAAAAATGATAGGAGTAGGGACATATCTTTCCAACATAGAGACCTGCCCATTCATTCCCACTAAAAGAAAGGACTGTGTCAATAGTTAACTCTAGAAAAGAGACTGAAATTGGTCAGTCACATTTTATATCTTTCATTGGGGGGGGGGGGGAGGGTACAGTTTATTTTCTCAGACTAATTTTGCCCGTATTACTTTGAAAGTAATGCTTTCTAGATGCTTGGATCCAATTCTTGTGAACCAGTTGTTGCTCTTTCCCCCCAAGTACCCTATTGAGGATGGCAATGAACCACCATTTTTCAATGCCTACAAGCAGAAACTGGCTAGGCCCAGAACTGGGTGCTGTGGTAGTTCTGCATTTGGTCTTTATGTTGTTAGAAAAATCAGTGCTGCTGAAGGTGCTTGGTAATGCTAACTCAGAAGCAGCAGGAATAATGCAAAAGGCCGGGCACCATCACTCAAAGATTCAAATGGGAGAAGAGGCTACCCGACCCCCTTCAGGAAGCTGTCATGGATTCTACCAACCGCATTCTCTGCAGTTCACAAATTGGCAGTTTCTTGATTTAGAATACCCTCGCGACTTAGGTGAATGTCAGCATTTTATATGATAGTTGAATTTCAAAGGTTTTTGAGAGTATCCTTTATCAAAGGCTACAAGTAAGTACTTACCTATAAGTAAGTTAAGAATGTGGGAGAATTGCTCATGGCATTAATAGAATGCCATGAGCAATTTTGCCAAAATTACTTAAAGAAACGATGTACGAGAAGTGGCAAGCTGCTACAATATTAGGTCCATACCTAATGCTTTACCAGCCATCATCATCGTTCCGTATTCTCTATTGCAATAAATGCTCATGTTTGCAGCTTAAAGATCATAATGGACATAATACACCAAAAGGGCATTTGTATTTCCTCTGTTCCTCATACTTCTCCATACTGACTGGATATGCACTACACTGCACTAAACTTTGGCCTACTCAGTTATGATTTATGGATACAACAAACAAAGCCAACAAACAAACTTTTAATTATAGCTTAATAACTTGCATGGACCCAAGCACATACTGTATGTATGCACTCCTGCCAGGACTAATTAGTAGCACTGCAAGCTTTCTCTTCCTGGTTGGTTGGTTTCATTTGCTGTGAAAATTTCCATAATTAAGGGGAAATTTTGTGTGAAAAATAATTGACTTTTTGAAAGGCTGATGACTGATTAAGGAAAGATCTGTATAATCAAATAAAAATTAAAGTATAAATTAGTTTCAGTGAGTTGACAAATTAAAATATAAATTAGTTTTGGTGAGTTGACAAAAAGTATCCACATCTGTTCATCTCTTATTTATATGCATTTTAAAATATGAGTTTTGAATGCTTTTTATATGTATCTCTGTCTGTAATTGTATATACTAATTGAATAATGAAATAAAAATGGCTTTATTTATTTATTTTTATACTTCTCGTCTTTCTGTCCCCACACTAGCAATGATATGCAACAATAAAAACATTAAGTATAACAGAAAATTAAAATAATTTAAATCAAATGAAAATAAGCACTTAAAATAATTAACAATAAAAAAATAATTTGGTTTTATGCAAGACTCTTTCAAATAAGTTGGCCCGAATAAAGCTATCCCAATATTTGTATAAATAAATAAGGAGCTCTGTAGGGACTAAAATGTACTGCTTTTTTTCCCTAGTCAACAGTTTTGTTTTGTGCCATGCATATTAATTTCTGTTGCCCTCAGGCCAACATTTAAGAATAAGGAAAACAAAATAAACTTGTGACAATAACATTGCATCAGTTCCAAGCAAGAAAACAAGAAAATGTATGTTCTTTAATGAATTAAGAACTCCTGCAAGATACTTCATCTGCTTACAAATTTTTTTTGTAATAATTATCTTCACTCTCAAATATTTTTCTTGTTTCCTGTTCTGACTTACATAGTGCACTATTTTATTAGTTGTCAGATTGACAGGAATTCAAATTATACAATTTACTACTTTTTCTATTTTGGGGTACAATTTCATTTCTAATTGCTAGCAGATGTTGCTCATTTATATATTGTGATCCATGACTAAAATCTATTTTAATAGAGTTGTGTGAAAGAGGTACAATTGGAAAAGTGAATGCACCATTTGTGAATCTTCTATTTTTAAAAGAAATACATATATTTTTAAGAATTTTAGGCCACGTAAGAATGCCCTTTAGTGTAATCAATAAGCCACATTACCTATTATTTTTTTAACAAGAGACTGAATATCACAACATGCTTCATTCATATCCAGATAGTCATCCTTGCCTACTTATGTTGCAGTTATATTTAACACAATTTATTTAGTTATTTGATTGAGTTTGTAGGTTTATATGGCTACCCATCTCAAATACATGACACGTTTGCAGAAGGAAATTGAATATAATTTAAGCTTATAATAATTCACATGATATTTCAAAAATCAGCTCAGAGAGATATGTTCCCTCTTTCCTTTTTCCTACCAGCTGGTTCCCTCCTCCTACATCTTCAGGTTTGAGTTCTACTATCTGTATTTTCTATTGTTAAAAGCAGAAGATAATAAAAATGTCTCTTTCTCTTCCTCCTCCTCCACCTCCTCCCAGTCATAATATTGACACCCTTCGAATTCCTTCCCCTTCCCCATCATGGGCACCGCCCACTTTCACAGGAACTTCTAGAGCAGGGGTCCCCAACCCCTGATCCATGAACCAGCACTAGGCTGTGGTATGCCAAAAACCGGGCTGTGTAAACAAGTGACGCTCCATCCGTGGGATGCAGGCAGCACATGAAACCACACCCTTTCCAGCCCCCAGAAAAACCTCTTTACTGAACCAGTCCCTGGTACCCAAAAGATTGGGGGCCATTGTTCTAGAGCCGGACTGTCATACTTTGCAGCCTGCGGGCCAGTTGTGTCACGAGCTGGCCACGCCCCTGCCCAGTTTAGCGAAGGGAAAAGTCCCGATACATCACGTGATGCCACCATGATGCCACGAGTTTGACACCCCTGTTCTAGAGTTCTGCAGCTCTACATACCCTCTCGCTGAGAGTTGAAATGCTTATTTTCCCTCATTATCATTCTGTATTAGCTAAAGAATTGCAGCAGATATGAAGGTTAAATGCAATCACACCAATTGGTTTAAATTACTAACAATTGTTCCCTTATTACAACTACATTATAGACTGACAAATAAATGCTGCTTCTGATTATTTGAACAAATACTTATGTGACAAATGATTCTGGCGTATCCCTTAATTAGCAACTGGTGTTCTCTAAAAACTTATTCTGCTGAGCTATTGAATTAAGTAGATCTTGAGCTTTTATGCCAGCTAGCTATCAAAAAATAAAATATTCTAATCAGTTATATTCTTCTAAGAACAAAGACCTTTTCTATGAATCATGCCTTCAGAATTTTTCAAGAAGTTAAAAAAATATTATGGCACTTTATAGAAGTATACTTCTATAAAGATGTGTATATATCTATAGATGTACAGTATATGTACATCTGTTAATGAAAATCACAAACTTTTGGACTTTTTAAAGATTCAGGATGTATAGGAATGATAAAAATAAACAAAATACTACAACTTGCTTACTCTACAAAGTACTAATTTAGATCAATCAAAGGTAATTATATTTTATTGATTCAAGAAAGGGAAAGTGAACTTGATTACAGTTTAACTTTTCCCCGTTGTTCTGTATGTACTCTGTAGACTTATTGGAGCAAAAGTACTTCACTTTGACTTCAATTTAAAATTTGCTTCTATAATAAAAGAAATACACATAATGCTGAAGAAATTAAATGCAGACAAGCAAGCTCAAGCATTTAAAGTCAGGTAGGTTGACATTACTTGGAATTATCAGGTTCAGTTAGATTGCAATAGCAAAAACATTATTGCAATAATTGTAATAATAATGCAGTGTCGATGTGTTTTAAAAATTTTCAGTACCCAAGGGTTTGCTAGCTCAGAGGCAAAGTACTGTCAGTAGGAGGTGTTGTCTACAGGAGATAAAGTGTGTGATACATGTATTGAAAGCTGTTTTTGAGGAGGTTATAAATTATAAGGAGCTTTTTGAACTATAACAATAACAAAAAGTAACAGAAACAAAAATACATAAACTCCAATCAAAGGAAACACATTTCAAGAGTGATCGCTCATATGGAGGACCTGAGCATTTTAACAGAAGTACTGTGTTTCCCCGAAAATAAGACCCTGTCTTATATTTTTTTTGAACCCCGAAATAAGTGCTTGGCCTTATTTTTGGGTAGGTCTTATTATTTTGGGGCGCACGGAGCAAGATGGGGCTCCTCTTGCCATCTTACCTGAAGGAAGTAAGGAAGGGTTAGGAAGCTCTGTCTTCTTAACCCTAAAACCAGAGGAAATGGCGGGGACTGGCCATTAAATATTTTCGGGGAGGGCTTATTTTAGCACATGTGTTCAAAAGCCTGATTGGGTTTATTATCAGAGGATGTCTTATTTTGGGGGAAACGGTGGAAAATGCATGTCACATCTCAGCACATTTCTTTGAGGGTTACAGAAAAGGGATTAAACTTACAAAATAGTGTGACTTTGGTGGCATATGCGTTCCTAGATTTGAGTCAGGAGTACAGGAGTTTGGGGTTAGCTACAGGTAATTTATTCCAGTACATATATGAAGTGGCAAGAAAAGTCACTTCATCTAAGGTATAGTGCAAGGAAAAATCTGCAAAATAAATTAACTCCTCTAAATATGATGTGAGTTAAACTGTTACTGAGAATTCTAAGCTTTTAAACAGAAATGAATATATCACAAAATTAAGCCAAAGGTAAGAATACAAAACAACTAGAGGCTCATAAAATATTTTTCACAGTGTTGGGGGTCCTATTTTGGTTTAAACATTTATAGTGATTAATAGTATTTTGAAATTTGAAAATTATGTACTGCATTTATTCAAAAGAAGGAAGAAAAGAATCTCTTAGGTATGTTTGGCCAAATTATATAGAATTTTATTCTTCCCCAAAGTACCATGTGCATCGCTGCAAATTAATTACTTTATAAGGAACCAACTAGATTCAGGCAAAATTTGTAGGGACGAATCAAATGTACACTGAAGGTTCACATATCATAATTTTGATATGTCCCCGGTGTTCGATACTTCATTATAAGATCCCATCAACAGCCTTGTGGATTGACTAACTATAACTGTGACTTGCACAGATTTTAAAGATGCGAAAGTTTACGTGTGTGTGTGTGTGTGTGTGTGTGTGTCAGTGGTGGGTTTCTACCGGTTCACCCTGGTTCGGGCGAACCTGTAGAGACGGTGGTGGGAGGCTCCGCCCACCTGCCCAGAAGTCATCATGGACACTCTGCGCATGTGCAAAAGGTTCTGCATATGCGCAAAGCGCCACACATGAGCAAAGTGAGCGCACGTACATACACACTCACAATTCTGAACCGGTAGCAAAGGTAAGTGAAACCCACTATTGGGGGGGGGGTGTGCGTGTGTGTGTGATAAACAATGCAGACTTACATTGGCAATGAGCATTCTGTCGTCGTCAATGATAAAAAGAGTATCCATCCTCAATCACAAATCAAAAGTCCTGTCAGAAATTAGGTGATTGACTAGTGACACCTTGTTTGAAGATGTCCATGGCCTTCAAAGGTCCCCCAAAAGTTTGGACTGTTAATCTCTTAAATGATGCTACCCCAATAAATGCTACTGACCCTGTGATTAAGGCAAATCCAACCCTCAGGAAGGCAATTGAGCCTTGTTTGCTCCAGGAAGCCTTCAAGGACTAATATGGAGTTATAAATCAGACGGATTTGTCGCTATAAAAATAAAGATAAGAAAAATTGCCTTTGTTGGTGCACAAGGTCTTATATGTGGAATTTGCAACAAGAACCAGTGGCTTCCCTCAGAATTATTTGACACCACAGAATATTAGCAGTGCACTTCAGATGTAACGTCTATAGCTTCACAGTTCAAAGAAACCACGGGTGAACAGAGAATGGTAGATAATGTGTCAGCAGGAAACACATTACAGCAGATTACAGTTACTGCAGCATTTTTCTTTCTTATTCTTGAAATATTTTTTTATACTTCAGTTTGGCTGGCTGACATGTACATGACCACAAATGATTGTGCCCCAGTATTTTTTCTTTAAAAATAACACTTCCTTTCTGCAAATGTGGCTGACTTCCAGGATAGTGATGTGCTACACAAAGAAGTAATACATGGCCATCTAAGGGAGCTTCCAAGTTGAGGGTTAAAAAAGAAAAATCTTGTTGCCACAGCATATTTTGAAGAAAAAAAAATCACAAAACCTTCAAACTTCCCCAGTTTGAGGAATTGAGGGAATTGAGATTTATTCAAAAATAAAACACCTGTCACAAGTCAGGCGGATAAATCAGATTGTTTGGTAGGAAGAGCAAATACTTCCATCCATGTAAGATACATTGATGCTCTTATTAACATAGATAGCACCAAAACAGAAGAAGTGCCAGAATTGGCTGCACAAATGACTTTCTCAGGTGTCTATTGCCTTTAAAAGGGCTCTTCATTTTTAACAGAAAGACAAGCTTCGATTACTGTTTTTTTCTCCTTCTCCTTCAGTCAAAGCAGCATGTGGTAAGCAAGCTACTGACATCCTGGTAATTCAAAAGCAAGAGTTCTGCATTCCCACTGTGGTCTGAATGACAACCTAATGCTGTTATTAAAGAAAGTGCTTATCCTCAACTTCCCTACTCTTAATGCTTCTTGACAACTTCCATTTCTGTCAAGATGATGCTGGTGCTTCAAATAACCTTGAATCTCCAAAGCAGCGCTAAATGCTGAAAAAGGTTTGGACATCTGCACATTTCATATTTTCCCACCACATTCCAATAGAAACTGGGTCTTGTGCACAATTATATAAGGTAAAAATGTGGAATATACATGGAAATAGCAGTGTTATTATAAACTCAAAAGGATGGGAGAGTTTGGAAGACTCGTCATTTATTTGCTTCTATCCTAGGGGGGTCACAAAACTTAATGAACTGGCTGAACCTTGTATATTAACTTTGAGGAATACTGAAGAATGGTAAAGGCTGGGCTACCAGAGGAGCATAAATGTTGTTTCTATCATCTAAAAGGAGGGAAAGTAGGAAACTGCAATTGGCCTGAGATAGGCAGCGAGAACTATTATCAAGCAGATCCTAAGGCAATTGATCTGTAAGCAACTTGAAAACAATATACAGTTAGCCTTCGACTTACAACAGTTTGTTTAGTGACCAAAGTTACAACCACACTGAAAAAAGTGACTTATGACCATTTTTCACAGTTACGACCTTTGCAGCATCTCCATGATAATGGGATCAACATTCGGATGCTTGGCAGATGGTTCATATTTATGACGGTTGCAGTGTCCCAAGATCATCTGATCCCATTTTGCAACCTTCTGACAAGCAAAGTCAATGGGGGAAAACAAATTCACTTAACAATCGGGTTATTAATTTATCAACTGCACTGATTCACTTAACAACTGAGGCAAGAAAGCTCATACAATGGGGCAAAACACACTTAACAAATGTGGTGAGGAACAGATTCAGGCTCAACCCATCCAAGACTGAGTGGCTGTGGTTTCCGGCATCCCAATATAGTCAGTTGGTGCCATCACTGACTATTGGGGGCGAGTCGTTGGCCCCCATGGAGAGGGCTTGCAACTTGGGTGTCCTCCTGGATTCACGGCTGTCTTTAGAAGAGCATTTGACGGCTGTGGCCGGGAGGACTTTTTATCTGGTTCGCCTGGTCTGCCAGGCGAACCAGATAAAAAGTGGATTGGGACTCCTTAACGCACGGTCACTCATGCTCTCGTCACTTCCCACCTGGACTACTGTAATGCTCTCTACATGGGGCTCCCCTTGAGGAGCACCCGGAGGCTCCAACTGATGCAGAGTGCGGCCGCACGGATGGTTATGGGAGCGACATGGCATTCCCATGTAACACCTCTCCTGCGCGAGTTGCACTGGCTCCCAGTGGTCTTCCGGGTGTGCTTCAAGGTCTTGGTTACCACCTTTGGAGCAGTCCATGGCTTAGGATCTGGATACTTATGGGACCGCCTGCTGCCACCAGTAGCCTCTCACTGGCCAGTACAGTCTCATAGAGAGGGGCTCCTTAGGGTGCCGTTGGCCAAACAGTGTCGACTGACGGCCCCTAGGGGGAGAGCCTTCTCTGTGGGGACACCTGCTATCTGGAATGAACTCTCCCCAGAGATATGAAGGATCCCGGATTTACGCACCTTCCGCCGTGCCCTCAAGACCTTTTTATTTCAACAGGCTGGCCTGGCCTAACTTTCCCTTTTTAATTGTAAATTTTTAAATTTGTTTTAAAACATTGTGGTTTTTAATCTGTCCCGGGCCAAATTATTTAATGGGTTTTTATATTGTTTTTAAATTTTGTAGTCTGTGTGTTTTAACTCTTTGGCTGTTCACCGCCTTGAGTCCTTTGGGAGTAGGGCGGTATATAAATCTAATAAAATGAAAATGAAATGAAATGAAAATATCTCCCGTAACAACCAACGTTTTGGGCTCAATTATGGTTGTAAGTCGAGGACTTTCTGTAGCAATTAGTAGAGATCAGCGGGGATTTGTCAAGAACAAGTCTTGCCAGACAAGCCTTGGACACTTTTTTTTTTATTTAAGTAATTTTCTTTAGGAAATGGTGCAAATGCTTAAGACAATACGCCTTGATTTCAACATCGCATTTAACAGACCGCTAATTAGTAAGTGTCATCCTTGAGTTGCTGTTCATTGGTAAGCATATAATAACATTGATCCCAGTGGTTAACCTGGACAGGATTAGACTCCCCCTAAAAGATACAACTCTCATAACTTGGGAATCCTTGAAGACTCATAGGCTCCTGCTTAAGCAGAAGAAGGAAGGCATAGCTAGCATGGACTTTTGCCCTCATTCAGATTGCTGTCTGAGTTACAACCCTACCTGTATTAAATTATTCTGACAAAAATAACTTATGCTCTGATTGCCCCTTCCCTAGACTACTGTAGCACACTCTACATCAGACTGACCTCGGAAACAATAAGCCAGATTATTGCTAATACAACTTTGCCAAATTACAATGACATTGCTTTTTTTTATTATTGCATGGGTTCTAGTAGGCTTCCATGTCCAGTTGAAAGATCTGGTCATTTCCTTTAAAGTCTTACGTGGTACACTTCCAGGGCATGTTAGGCATTGCCTTGTCAAAACTAAATCTGCCTCTGTCTATGAAGATTCTCAGTCACCCATGTCATGATTGTCCCAAAGGTGTTTTTCTCCAAACATCAATTGGAATTTCTTTTAATTTTAGCCATCCCAATGAGGTTCCACGCTCATTTGCACTCTGATTCAGGTGATCTGAGGACACAGATTAACCCCCAGGTGGTTTCAACAATTCTTTGAGTGTTAATGACTACAAACTGAAAAGTGTATACATCCTTTCCTTCCCCCACGACTTAATTAGAAATGAAGAAGTTCTTGGATGTGAAGTGAAACAGATTCAAGAAAATCAAGAAAGTCCAGTTATTTGGAGAAAAGCACCTCTGGGATAAATCTGCCCATCCAGTCCAAACATCTAGTGAAGGCTTCCTCATGAACTACATGAGAAGCAGGCTAGGCAGCAGAAATTCTCAATCACCCTGCTATGAAACACTTTCCTCCTGAAGACATATTTGGCTCCATTATTACATCTCCAGCATTAATAGGACAAAAACCGGTCTTTTAAAAACATTTGTGGAATAGTCCAATACAGGGGTCTCCAACCTTGGCAACTTTAAGACTTGTGGACTTCAACTCCCAGTTGCTGGCTGAGGAACTCTGGGAGTTGAAGTCCACAAGTCTTAAAATTGCCAAGCTTGGAGAGCCCTGGTCTAGTAGACCTGAAAAAATGATTTTTGTTAGCCTAATCTGTTTTTTAAATGATAACTTTAAATCAGTGGTGAAATCTAAAATTTGTTACTACCAGTTCTGTGGGCATGGCTTGGTCGGGGTGGTGGTGGTGGTGTAATGTGACTGGGTGGGCGTGGCCAATTTTGTTTTTGTTTTACTTTTAAAACCATTTTTTCTACAACCTCTTCGGCGAAGAGGTTGTAAGAAAATGCTTTCAAAAGGCTCTGATGATCCCAGCTGAGTTGCCTGATCAGCAGAAGCTTTTTTTCTTTTAAATGCCTCTGGCCATCAGGCAACTCAGCTGGGATCTTCAAAGCCTTTTGAAAGCACTTTTTACAACCTCCTCGCTCTGAAGAGGTTGTAGAAAAAATGCTTTTAAAAGCCTTTGATGATCCCAGCTGAGCCGCACAATCATCAGAGGCTTTTTTTTTTTATTTTTAAAAGCATTTTTTCGGCCAAAGAGGTTGTAGAAAAAACGCTTTTAAAAGTAAAAAAAAAAAGCCTCTGATGATTGTGCAGCTCAGCTGGGCATGGGTGGGGGGGCAGGGATTTTTGCTACTGGTTCTCAGAACCACCCGCCTCCATCGCTACCGGATTGGGCAATCCGGTCCAAACCGGGAGCATTTCACCCCTGCTTTAAATCCTCTTCAAGCATTCTTTTGGCCTAAATAATTCTGGGCACTTTCATGTGTCTTAATCTTAATCTTAGATATCACATACTCAAAGGGTGAGGCTTTGAATGTACTGCTGCAACCAACATCTTGACTTTTTTGAGCCCTTCCCTTGCAAAGGCTGAATGTGTTGAAGCAGAGAATGACTATTTGTCAGGAATTTGTCCTTTTGGATTCCAATCCCTGATCTAAGGATTGGATTCAGTGGCATAAATAACTTCCATATCTATAATTTAGCGTCAAGTAGCAATTGTCACACTGAACTTGATCAAATTCTATAGATGACAGTCCAAAGAGCAAAGACAATCCATGATGTTTCTTAGGCCAGCCTTTATATACTGCAGTATTTGGAGAGGAGATTCTATAGCTCTCAGAATATACTGGCATTTGGTTGTGGAAGAGGATGTCTATTATTAGACCATTGGATGATTTGTACTATTCAACAATGTCTCTTGGTCTCACTTGGTTATGTTCTAAGGTAACCTGAGACGAGAACAATGCAATCACGTGTGATGAAACAACAGCTTCCTGTCTTAGCAGCTGTTGACTATATCCTCCTAATAGCATTTCCTCAGAGGATGCTGACAGATTCCCGCAATCCATTTCTGCATAAAGTCGTGGAAGTTGTAGAATTGATTATAAACATGGAGTCTGTGAACTCTGTAGTCCTAAACTCATACCATGGTCTAAAATTAACATTGAACATATCTAAGCATTCAGCCATGTAGCATCATGTATTAGGACTATGCATACGTCAAAAATGCTCCCGAAGAGCATCTCTGGACCAAAGCAGATGCGAGCACAGCATCTCTCAGCTAGTTATTAAAACAGTCCTACATTTTTCAGTCTTTCATATAAGTCTGGGGGAAAAAATTGCTGCTTCCATAATTGGCTGCATTGGGTCTCTCTGGAATCTTTTAGAGGCAGTAAAACTAGTCAAGGGTGAAGAATAAGGACATAACAAAATGCTATGCAACTGCTAGTAAAAAAAAATCTCTATAAACACTGTATGTATGTTTGTGTGTTTGAATCATTTCTGCCTCCTGATGATTGCCTGGACTAGTCTCTTCATTTTCCTAGCAAGATTTCAGAAGTGGTTTGCTATTGCCTGCTTCCTAGGCGAGAGAGAGGGAGGGAGGGAGGGAGGGAGGGAGGGGGAGAGAGAGAGAGAGAGAGAGAGAGAGAGAGAGAGAGAGAGAGAGAG
>WNWU01000017.1:31228413-31239772 GCA_012654045.1 Ptyas mucosa
TAACCCCTTCTGGTGCCTGGGGCATCATACGTAGGCAATATCTGACAAGGTTTCCCATAGCTCTTCTCCCAACCAGCTCATTGGACCAGTGGCTCCCAACTAGAAGTGGTATTCAGCAGGTTCTGACCAGTTCTGGAGAAGTGGAAATTTTGAGTAGTTTGGAGAGCCGGTAAATACCACCTCTGACTGGCCCCACCCCCATCTATTCTCTGCCTCCCGAGTCTCAGCTGATCGGGAGGAAATGGGGATTTTGCAGTAACCTTCCCCTGCCACGCCCACCAAGCCACACCCACCAAGCCATGCCACGCCCACCAAGCCACACCCACAGAACCAGTAGTAGAAAATTTAGAATCCCATCACTGTCCCCAACATTTTGGACACCAGGGACCAGTTCTGCGGACAGAGGTTTTTCTGCGAACCAGAGGAGGCAGGGTTTCACATGCTGCATGCATTCCTCAGAAGCGGCTTCACTTGTTTGTGTGGCCCAGTTTCCAGCTTGCCACGGACTGGTGCCGGTACATGGACTGGGGGTTGGGAACCCTTGCATCAGACAACTAATGATTTCTTAAGAGGTTGGGAGTGGGGTGAGATTGCTTTTAAAGAATTCCCAAGATATGTGTGTACAGAAACAGAAAATGAAAAGAAATCTATGCAAATTTATAATAAATCCAGCTGCCTGCAATTACTGTGAGTTCAATTCTCACCAGGCTCAAGGTTGACTCAGCCTTCCATCCTTTCTAAGGTGGGTAAAATGAGGACCTGGTTGTGGGGGCAATAAGCTGATTTTGTATAAAATATACAAAAGTATGAAGGCTATTGCTTAACGCATTGTAAGCCGTCCTGAGTCTCCAGAGAAGGGCGGCATATAAATAAAATTTTAAAAATAATTATTAAAAGCTTTGGTAAGAAGATCACTAGAGTTCATTGCATAGAATATTTAAATTAAATTAAGTACCAGGTTTGTTTCAATTACTTCCATTTCAGCATTCCACAATGATAAATTATTTGACTTCTTCCTAGAGCCGTGATGGCGAACCTATGGCACGGGTGCCACAGGTGGCATGTGGAGCCATATCAGTGGGCACGCCAGCTCAGCTCTGACATGCATGCATGCACCAGCCAGCTGATTTTCAGGTCTTCTGGGCCCACCAGAAGTCAGGAAACACACTGTTTCCGGCCTCTGGAGGGCTGCTGGGGAGGGTTGGAAAGGCCGTTTTTGCCCTCCCCAGGCTCCTAGAAAGGCTCTGGAGCCTGGGGAGAGCAAAAAACGGGCCTACCGGGCCCAGCGTGCCATCACGTGCCAAAAGTGGGGGGAGCACTGGGGGGTGGGGCATATAGAATTATGGATGTGGGCACGCGGGCGTGTAACCGCAGCGCGTTCCCCCTGCTTTTGGCACGCGATGGCAAAAAGGTTAGCCATCACTGTCCTAGAGCCTCACATCTACAGTATGACTTTGCATCTCATCTGGAAACAAAATGGCAGCCAATATAAAATCTTCAGTGCAGGTGTCTCTATGGTTTCTATTAGTTCTTCCAGAGATTCAGCCTTGCTTCTCATTTCTGAACTCCCTTATTCATTCCCAAGAGTGATAGGAGTGAAGGAAGAGAGAATTGTCATGCATTCCCTGAGAATACAGGCTTCAAAAAAGCTGGTGTTGAAAGCAAGTAAATTGACAGAGGAGGGAACCTTGAAAGTAAATTGCTAAAAAAGGACTTGCCCTCCTTTTTCATTTTCTAAGTCTAGAGCTGGGGTGTTCAACCTTGTTAACTTTAAGACTTGTGGAGCAACTGAAGAAATCTGGCAGTTGAAGTCCACAAACCTTAAAGTTGCCAAAGTTGGATACCTCTGCTCTCAAGGATGAGAATCTACAAGAGAAAACCGCCCCTTCACTGAATGGGGGCTCTTGAGAATCAGGCTCCTTGTATGGTGGAGAATATAACCCAGGTCTGTCAAACTCCCGGCCCGTGGGCCAGATGCGTCACATGCTGGCCACGCCCCTGCCCAGTTTAGCGAAGGGGGGAAAAGTCCTGATACATCACCTGACACTGTTGTGACAATGCGAATTTGACACCTCTGTTATAACCCCATGCTCTGAATCAACTGCTTCCATTGTGAATTGTGACAGGCACATACACACACATTCACAAGTATTTCCATTTTGGGTTTATATTCAATTCATTATTTCTCATCCAACTCACTGTGACTCCTGGCAGGCATGTAAGAGAATCAGCCTATTACGTGGTGATATTACAGAGAAACAGATTTGGATGTCATCAGCATATTGTTCTCAGATTTCTTTCCAGGTCTCCTGATGATTTCCCCCAGTGGCTTCATGTAGTTATTAGAAAGCACTAGAGACCAGACTGAGATCTGAGAAACAGTATACAATGCCACCTGTTTCAAAGATCAGAACAACAGGTGATACAGTTCCTAGCTTTGAGATACAAACTAGTAAGAGAGGAATAGAGTTACAGTACTACAGAGTCCTCTGTACACGTTCTCCCTGATGATCCAAAAGGATCTCCTGGCCTACAAAATATTATAAAGCAGCATGTTTTTTCAGAAGGCAGCTTACAAAATACCCTACACAAATAAAACATCCTCTACCAGGCCCATGAAATGAATGTAACAACCCTAATGGCAGTATTTTTAATCCAGATCAGTGGAGCAAAAAGTCGAGTGGAGGTACTGTAGCAGGCGCAAAAATAAAACAGGAACATCTTCACTACACAGAGTTGCAAACAAGGAACTTAACCAACAAAGATGATGAGAAGACATGGATTCTGTTGTTTCACAAGTACATTCTGTAGCATCATATTCAGATCTCTTTTCACTCTGTAACTAAAAGTTGACATATCCTGTTACCAACAGGGTAACAGGGAAACCAAAACTATAATTGGTTTCTAACTGTTTGTTATAATGGGGCTACCATCCTCTTAAATTTCTCTGGAATAACCCAAGTAGAAGCTGTTATGCTATTAATCTCCTATACAGACAAAGCAGCTCCCAAGAGGGAGTGATTTCAAATACATGTCAATGAGGAAGATATTTCAGATTGAATATATGCTCTAATTTTGTGGTGGTGCATGTGAAAATGATTCATGGGGACAAAGCCTCCTTCCTTGTAGACTGTAAAATAACAAGAATGGAGACCAGGTTGTCTTAAACTGGACTCTAACATTAGAGCTCTAAAGCACAGGCATATATATGGTCAGATAACTGATCTGTTTCACCAACTCTGTGGAGCTGAATGGGTGTATCGGCTCAACTAATTTAGAGATGGAGGATTACCTGCCTGCCAACATAATATTTCATGTTAAGTAAATATGTCAATGAACTGCAATACATGAAAAGTGCTGGTTTACTCACGTTACCCAGGAATCCAGATGTCAAAGTTACATAGGGAAGGATGTCCCTTCACCTCAATGTTTCTATCTCCATTTCATCTGTGCCCAATAACTTTTTTCTTTTATGAGTTAATGATTATAAATTAATCATTAACAACTGTTTGACAGCCCATTGTTTTTAATTGTAACAAGATTTGTTCATTAAATAAGTACATTGACAAGGTTCTGACAGATGAACCCAACCAAAGCAAGCATGATTGAGATGCTCCAATCTCTTTATGCAAAACTTTATTGAGTACATCATTATATACATCAGTGTACATAAAAAGACAGGATACATTCATCAAGAATCATAGGTACAACACTTAGAGAATCGCAGAGAATAATAAAAAATAAAGAAATCATTAGAGAGCATTTCACTGAGGTAGCCGTTGGCGGCGACATCTTGGATAACATTCACATTCTACCACCATTCCAATTAGCTGAGGTCATTGTCCAATGCAGTCTCTGGATATTGTTGTGGGAAAGTATTTTGTGGCTTCTGTAAACACCTGCCGAAATGTCCTTGGTTCTCACACCGACGTCTTGATGTCTGTGCCATATTTTATCTCCTCTCGCTTCCCTCATAGTTCATTGGCAAGCTATGATAATAGTTGCAACAGAAGAAGTCTTTTGAAGCTTGACATACATGTTTTGGCATCAGTTTCCATATTTCAGAAAGCAAGGGTCGTTTTCAAATGTCCTAAAACAACAACTTTGTAGAAAAAGTGCCTTGTACAGAAATGTGTATCTGACAGAAAAGTGCAGCTTGAAGGAATATGCTAAATGAGCTGTACGTGACTGTTTAACATAGCAAATCTATGAGTAGTCTGCTGATGACAGCATTTCAGAAATGACTGAAAAAATGAAAATGTTCCAAGTGCAAATTATATTAACATTTATGTTAGGGAAGACCGTACGCTGGGAGTACTTCCAATTTATGCTTTAGTGAATAAAAAAATATGCCTCCTTTTTATGGTTGTTTTTGTACAATTTTAAATAAATGGTTTCCTCTGGAACTGAAATTAGGAGATGGGCTACTGTGCCGTGAATGAATATAGACTAAGGCCAAATAGTATTAGTAAAATTAAGCTTAAAAAATTAAAATCAAATTCATTTCATTAGATGCAACTAAATTTTAGTTTAATTTATATCCGCCTTACTTTCTTGGTCCTGATTTTGCCTAGCACTTTTCACATTAATGCTGTTTTTAAATATTATATATTCATGTTCTGTAATTTCTATGCAGTTGAGAGTCCTGTTCCTTTAGATAACACAAACTGTATTAATTCTTATGCAGTGGCAGAAAGCAGATTCTTTCAGACCTGAATGTTCCAATTAATGCCAAAGAAGAAGAAGAAGAAAAAGAATGGGTTAGACGAGAGCGAGTTTATTTGGAAGTAGCCAGACATTGTTGATTTTTGGAAACACAGAACCAGACTCAGACCAGCAGAAATTTTTTTTCCAAGTAGGGGGGGAAAAAAAAAGACAACACAAAACTAACATGATGGGGTGTGTAAAGGAGGAGAGGAAGAAAGAAACAGCCAAAGAACTTTGATAAATTTGGGAAACATATCCAATATGGGGATCTTCCTACTCACAGCTCCTGCTTTAGGAGCAGCATGGGGGGAAGGAAGGGCTTTGCACAACTTTGTATTGTGGTCCAGTTCCCGGCTTGGGAGGCCATGCTCATAATCAATCATGGCCTAGTGACCTCCCAACTGGATTTTGGCAAACTCTAGGAAGGAAAGAAAAGCAAATAGGAAGGCAGATGAAGAAGGGATGGGGTTAGGGTGGCTCATCATACTCAATCAATGTGATATTTTTTATTCTGATGGCTAATTTAGTGAACACAGTTGAAATAATCCTGGTTTAGTTAGATACACAAACTCAAGATTCTAGTCTATAAAATAGGGTATCAGTGACTTGTTTTCAGAATGTGTGTTTTCTGCTGTAATAATCCCTCTGATAGGGCCACAGATTTGAAAAAATGTCATTTTTTCCTGTTTTCTTCTCCAGTGTTTCATTTTAAGATTATCAACCCAATAATTAAACAGGATCAGCAGATTTTAATAGTTAACAGAGTCATTTGATTGCTTTCAGGATTTGTGATACTGCTTTCAAGATGTTAATAAGATTCAGTTTTTTAAAGCAATCACTACCAGGGCATGGTAGTTTTAGTTTTCAAGTATGGATTTTAATACATCAAAGAAAAAGAATTCCACATTAATATCTCTCTACATGTTTTAATTAAAATAGTCTGTCTTTCATGTATAATTTTTTAAAAACTGTCTTCTACATGTATTGAACAAGAATACCCAATGTCTAGTTAAGAAGTATTGGCAACTGTTGTCCAACATTTATGGAGGAATAGAGAAGTTGGAAATTGCAATAATCTTTGCATGATATTAAAAATATAAGTCTTACAAAAAGCAGTGAAAACTTGCTTACAAAATTGTAACAAAATACTCCAATTATTGTCACTCCATATATATTCTTAGGTACTTTTGACAAGTCTGCAGTGGCCAAAAGTTTCACCTTTCACTTTAGCAAGAAGGGGAAAGAGCGGGGGTGAAATGCTACCAGTTCGCACTGGTTCGGGCAAACCGGTAATGATAAAAACTACCGGTTCAGGCAAACTGGTAGTAAAAAAACACTATCAGTTCAGATGAACCGGTAGTTAGCTATCGGCTCAAGTGAACCAGTAGTTTAAAAAAGCTACTGGTTCCTCCGAACCAGTATTTCCGACAATCAGCTGTGCCGCGGGGTTCAGCTTTGCTAGAAAGCAGGAAATCCTGCTTTCTAGCGAAGCTAAATTGTGCCCTACAGCTGATCCCCCCTCACTACTACTTACCTTCCCAAGCCTCCTTTTGGCGCATACTGTGCATGTGCATTTGGTGTGCACTGCATATGCGCACATGCAGAGCATGCATTTGATGTGCACTGCACATGCGCACATAGTGCATGTTTGGGCTCAGTGCGCATGTGTGGCCAGTGAACCAGTAGCAAACCAGTTCGGATTTCACCACTGGGACAGAGAAATAGTCCAAGAGGAGAATGAGTGGTGAAAGTTAAAAGCAGAGCAGATAGTTCTACCTTGTGAGAGTTTTAATAGAAAAAAATCATACAAATTATTCATAAAAATAATTGTAAAGAAAGGACAATGAGATAGAAATCACATTAGGTTATATTTTTGGTTAAGGGCCTACTGAATATGTTTAAATACATATCAAGCTAACAAAAAGACTGTAAATATTTAGTATTAATATTATGATATGGCAGCAAACTTTTGAAAAGAAAAAAGAATAACTGGAAAATTATATAATAAGTAAACAAATCTAGAAAATTCATGTTTGATGCTTAGCTTTCACTCTCATGCAGCTGGATGATATTAAAAAATACCTGATATCAGTCTTTCATTAATTTATTTTTTAATCATATTGTAAAAAAAATAATGCACCTAGTCATTCTCGCTTCTGAGATATGTAAACTGACATTTGAGAATTAGTGTGCAGTCATTCTACTGTAAATTATGAAAATTCTGCTACTTTTAACATCTTGCCCTTTCTTACTGCCAGTTTAATTTCACTAAATGTTTAATGCTTGTTCTACGCTGGGTGGACAGAGGTGTATTATAATGGAATAATTTTCCTTTCTAATTTTCTATGTAAAATACCAAACTATTTTTGCCACTAAATTTTAACACGTTGTCCCAATTTTTGTGTGCATTTTAAAGTTGTGCTTTTCTAAAATTATTCCATAATCCCTAAGAGGAGTGGATGTGATGCTGTGCTCTCTCATGTGTATACATGCACACTTTAGACAATGACACATCTGATTTAATAGAGAAAATGAGAATCCCATTGTCTTAGCCAAGTCAGTCTTTGAAGAAGAATGACATATTCTTGTGACTAATAGAGTTATTCTAGCATACATTTCATAAATCACAGCCTAGTTCATCAGCCATAATCATTTTTTGTTAGTATTTACAAAGCTACAAAATTTTGTTGGTTTGGGGTCTCAAGGAGCATTAAATTTTATGTGTGATAAATCTCATACGCCAGTTGGGTATTTCACTGGGATTTACTTTACTAGCATTTTTCCTTTGGTTCAGAATGCAGTTGAAAATTTATGGTTGCAAGTGAACTGACAACCTAATCCTAAAAAGGCAGAGAACTAATAATTTAATTTTAAACATATTTATTAATTTTATTAATTAAAGTGAGTCTAGCATGACATTAAGTGCTATATCTGGGAGAAAGGTGTTATAGTAAACAAACATAATATAGAGATGATGCAAAACCTGTTGTTTATGTGCAGGACTTAATCATTTCCATGAAATGTTTTCATCATATCTAGTAATTCCAAAATAACTATCATGCATTCTTCTTCCAATAGAGATGTGGACCCCATCCTCCTGAAGCCAAAAGATCCTGGGGGGAAAAACAGGTCCTATAACTGTGAGGCTGATTAGGAACTACTCCTGTTTTAGCAATGAGTCCTTTTAAACAAATTAACACTTTTTAAAAATAACATCTTTATTAAAACAAATTAAAAGTGACAAAAAATTATCCATCACACAAATTTATAACAAAAATGACCTTTTTTTTTAATACAGGGATAATAACAAAATCACCTTTAAAAATATTACCTATCTACAATAGCATAAAAAATTAATAATCAACACACTAAAACTCATATTCATAAAATATTATTCTCTTAATTTCATCTAAGATATAGTAAATTATCTGATGTTGATAACCTTATATTTAAAAAGCTACCATATTTCTCTAGTCCATTTCAGTCTAATCTTCAAATCCCAAAGTTGATTTTTCTCCTGTCTTAACGTTTTAACCATTCTGAATTCTGCAGTAAACAGCTGACAATATAACTAGGTGTTGACTAGGATATAACTTTATCGACCGGCAATAGACATACAATAGACATACAAAATAATATTGACATTAATAGTGGATAATAACATCCCTGTTAAAAAAATACATGATCTGATACCGCTAGCTTGCAGGAATTTGGTTTGTATGGTTTCTTGCAAGTCTTTCTTTGCAAGGGTTCCTGTTTGTGCCCCATAAAGAATTTGCACCAATGTTTTGGCCTCAAAAGGTTTTAAGGCACCAGGTGCTAATTGACCTCTGCCTGTGTAAAAGAAATGTTTAATTGCATTTGAGGACCTATTGGCTACTTGCAATGTATGCTCCAGGTGTGCCTTCCATGTCCCTTGCAAGTGAAGGACCACCCCAAGGCATCGAAATGTCCTAACCCGTTCCAATCTATGTCCTTCAATTTTCCAGGAGTATTGGCTGGGTATTTTAGCAAAAACTAAAATTTTTGATTTATCAAAGTTAAGGACCAACTTGTTCTGTCTACAATAGCCAAGTGTTGCCCTAATTGTTCTCTTCAGTTCTATGGGAACTGAAATGTGAAATAATAGCAACATCATCAGCATATAGGAGAATCGGAAGTTTGCGTTGTGTTAGATTAGGAGGATGTAGATCAGGGTTCTGTAAGAGATCGATCAGGGGGTTAATATAGAAGTTAAAAAGGGAGGGGGGACAGGATGCAACCATGCCATACCTCTTTTTGAACCCTTACTGGGCCAGTTAAAGTCCCTTGAGGATTACTCCTCACTTTCAAGGTGGAATTAGCATACAATTTTTGTATGAGGAAAAGGAGGCATTTATCAATTGTGGTGCATTTTAATTTCTCCCATTGGGCGCGTTCGTGGATATTGAATTGAAGGCCTGCTTAAAATTTTATCTAAGATATAGTAAACTATCTGATGTACCTTATATTTAAAAAGCTTCCATATTTCTCTAGTCCATTTCAATCTAATCTTCAAATCCCAAATTTGATTTTTCTCCTGTCTTAACATTTTAACCATTCTGAATTCTGCAGTAAACAGCTGACAATATAACTAGGTGTTGAATTCTTTTAATAGCAAATTTAAAAAAACCTTGAACTTTGCAGGTGGCATATAGTTTCCTGAACTTTTTGAAAAATGCAATCTGCGGATTAAACACTCCAACTAGTCATTTGGGAAAAAATATTTTTTCTACTTGTTAGAAGACATAGACAAAACAAAGAGTAAAAAACAGATGGCTACAAATGGAAGGATTTGACCCCGTGAATAAGGTGGGAAGTATTAATTACCATGAGAAATGAACTAATCTGACATTTTTCTACAACAAAACTGCAAATTTTGAGCAAATCGAAATTTCCTTAAATTCAAATCTGCTTACACATTTCTGTTCTCAGAAATTCTTTCTGGCTGCAAAGAAAATTCATATCTCCCATAATTTAAGTTTTTCTTTTTTTATATGTAATACTTTTCTAACTTTGGTCTTTTCCAAACATACTCTGAAGTGCCTGCCTCTTTTTGCTTCCATTTGATCAATCCACACTCAAAATTTACTTTGAGCCTGGATTGCTTGTCACAATTTATTTCCCCAGGAACAAAAGCTTTTTTAAAAAAATCATGAAATCAAGTTACTTAGCTCAACTGCTGAACTATCCTCAGCTACTTAGTTCGCAAAACATGCACAATTAATTCTGGCTGTCTATGCCATCATGCAAATTGATGGACATTATCCCATCAGCTGCATATCAACTGAAACCTACCCATCATTTATAAAATAGGCCACTGCTATTGCTGGATTTAATGGTGCTAGAAGAACTGCCATTATCGCTGGAAGAGATGTCAGTGTCAGATTGCTGGATGTCACAATATGTCTGGTTGTAGATGTATATCCTAACAATTTTTCATTGATTCCTGCTTTGCCATTATTGCAGTCTGCTCAATTTGATGCAAATTGCTAGCATCTTTAGCCTGTGGGAAAAAATCCAATGTTTGCTTCTCCACTTAAGGTATGTATGTATTTGGGGATGAATTCGACATGGCAGCAAGTTGCATTTGCAATGCCTCAACAACACAGAAGGAAAAAGAATAGTAGCTGTATAAAACAGAGTCACAGGTCAGACATTTGACTCAGACAGATAATCCTTACATTCTTTGGAAGATAATTATTTCTATTTAGTAACTGTTCTTGTAATAGCAGTATTTTACAATAAAACTTTGTGGTGTCTTTTCCTCCTATTAGGCTTAGGACATTATAAGGTCAATAACCTTTCTAGGATGCCAACATTGTGATCAACCAAAGTTTTGGGTTTTTTTTTTTAAAAAATGTAGCGAGTTCCAAGTGAAAAAAGAGATGCAATTAATATTATTCTGAAGTAATGAACTTCACGAGTATGCACACTGCATCACAAACAAAGAAGTAATTAAAATAGAATTTCTAAAGCCTGATAATCTCTAGCACTGCTATTGCTTATCTATTGACTTTGTAGGCTACACAAAAACGTCAAGTTAAAAATTAAAATTCTCAAAAAAAGTGTTAGTAAAACTAAACTGCATATATATGGAGGTATAATGAAGTAAAGCAATGGAAACTTGCATAAAACAAACTTTTTCAAAACTTTTTCAGGATAGAGAATACAGAACAATGTAGCTTATGGTCAACAGGTAGTCTACCTTAATATGATGGTCTTCAAAAAAATTTTGAAATTTTAAAATTCTCAGAAATACAGTTGAAAATGTCAACTGAAAATTCTGGCATTTATAGTCCCAACATTTTGGGAAGGCACTATGTTGTGGAAGGCAGGCCTAAGTACAATGTTGAAAGTCCAGTCAAAAAGATCAAGAATACTTTAAATGTTTTAAATATATAGAAATGGAAAAAAATGTTTACTACAGTAAAACATGAATCATCTAACTAAAAAGTTAGGCAGCCATATTTTTAAAAATGTGATAAATCCTACTGTAGACATTATCTCCATCAAGTGACATCTTGTATTTGCTAGAAAACAAGAGTAGGCTTCTCCTTTCCTTTCCTTTCCTTTCCTTTCCTTTCCTTTCCTTTCCTTTCCTTTCCTTTCCTTTCCTTTCCTTTCCTTTCCT
>WNWU01000017.1:31239872-31274923 GCA_012654045.1 Ptyas mucosa
TCTCCTCTCCTCTCCTCTCCTCTCCTCTCCTCTCCTCTCCTCTCCTCAGTTCCTCTCATCAGCAATCCTCAGTAATCAGTTCAGTCAGGCAGTAGCCTGTCTGCAGTTCACCTGTGCTGGGTTTCCAAGGGACAGGCAATATATTTGCACATGTTCT
Source organism: Ptyas mucosa (assembly GCA_012654045.1). Taxonomy (NCBI): domain Eukaryota; kingdom Metazoa; phylum Chordata; class Lepidosauria; order Squamata; family Colubridae; genus Ptyas; species Ptyas mucosa. The sequence goes on from WNWU01000017.1 coordinate 31,240,030, forward strand.
CCACCTGTGGAGCTTGCTCCATGTGTAAAGATGCAACCATTGCTGTGCAAATCTTCAGAAAATGCCATTTACTGACAAGACAACCCCTGCTGATTTAGTTGGCACTAAATGGTTTATCCAGCCTTCACTTACAGTTATTAAGCTTCAGGCAGAGGAAACTTTTGTTTCTTTTCATGTCAAGAAGAGTAATTTCCCATCACTTTATGAGCCAAATAGAACATTCACATCTTTGATCCTTCCTCTAATTTAGTAGCAGCATTGGAAGCCTAAAATAATGTTCCATATGGAGTGCATCACTTTTTTTTTCTTTCTCTCATCGCTAATTCTTTTCCAACTGGAAATTTTGCCCTAGGGGGAAAACTCAATAAAGGATTACTTAAGGTTACTACACCTACAATAACAATTCATTTTCAAAGGAAAGTTACTATCTTTGAGTCAGCACATTTATGAGATTGTGCCAAGTTGAATTTCAGCCTACCAAATCTAGTTTGTTTGTCTTTTTAAGGTTCATTAACTATTTCAATGATAATCAAAATATCTTATTGAGATACCAATGGATTTGAAGCACATGCTTTCCTATTGGAAGCATGCAGGATTTCAAAATTCCTATGTCTGACTGAATCAGTGGCCTCAAGAATTTTATTTTCCTAGGCTGGCAACCAGCATATCCAGGATGTCAGTTTGCCCACTGGAGGGTGTCTTGAGCCAAGGAACTTTGCATTATGTGCATTAAACTTTTTAAGATTCTATGGAGTTGTTTGCTGATTTTGTAAAGCAAAACTGGCAAACCTGCCTCCCTTTTAATATAGCCAGTATGCAGTAGCGGTTAAGGTGCTGGAAATCAGCAAAAGGCAGAATTTAGTCCATCCTTAGCCACAGAATCTCATTGAAGTGACTTTGGGCAAATCCCACTCTTACACTGAACCTACTTTGTTGTTATTGGAGAAAATAGATAGTGCAAGCATTATGTATGCTTGTCTTCAGCTCCTGAGCAAAAAAGGCAAAGTATCAATCAAATTGAACATGCATTCTGTTTTATTCCAGGATGCTTGGATAGTGGAAATGAAATGAAGACCCAATACTCCATTTCAGATTGGATTCTTTTGGAAGAAGGATCCAATACAAAATGGCAAAATGTAATTTTTATGTTCTTTTTAACTGAATGAGCTATGTAGTATGCGTCAGATAATAGCTAGGAAAAATGGATGGTGAGACACAAGAAACAGTCATCTTATCGTTTTGGAAGGAACAGCAAAACGCATTCTAAAATATCACAAAATCCTAGAACCAAAACTTTTCTCTGAGAAAAAGTTGGCAGTTTTGGTAACAGCTTATTAGCTTTGAACTTTCTCAGGTTCAATTAGAATTCAGCAAAATCTACATTCTTCTTCTTCTATTTATTAATGAAAGACAAAGTACAAGAGGATACTTTGGATGGTACGATGACAAGTCTCTGATCCAATGCAGGGGTGGGTTCTACTTACCTTTACTACTGGTTCACAATGGGGATGCACGTGTGTGCTTGCTTTGTGGGCGCGTGCTCTTCTGCGCTTGCGCAGAAACATTTTGATGACATCGGGGTCAGTGGGCGGAGCCTCCCACCAGTTTTACTACTGGTTCTATAGAACCGGTGAAAACTGGGGGCAACCCTCCACTGGTTCAATGTAAGCCTTTTGATTTTAGACTCAGTGACATTGCTTTGAAATCTATTTAGAGACTTCCAATTATCAAGATCTATTTCAATAGAAAACTGCCCTTTTCCATCAATGCCAATGTCATCCTCTATAGACTTTTTTAGTCATGTATGGTAGAATATTTTCTTGAAAAAAAAATCAAGTCTTGCAGTTGATTCTTTTGTAGCCGTGAAAAAAATTTCTGTATAATTTCAAATGTCTCAAATGATGTACTTACACAGAAGTATCTAGCGTTCGTCAATTTCCATCCCTCATTCTGATTGGCTACAGTTGTCTAGATGCCTGGAGGGGATAGTCTAGTGAGAAGATGTGTACAAGTTAACAACTTAACAACTACAATTGCTCCTAGAACTTCCATCTCTAAGCAAAGTAGTTGCTAAGTGAATCACACTTGATTTAAAGACCTTTTTTGCTGTAGCTATTAACGAAGCATGTTGGGTCTCACCGAAGTGGATTGTGGCAACTTTGCTTGTTGGAAACCAATTGAGAAAGTTGCAAATGACAATCACGTGACCCCATGACATTGCAACCATTGTAAAAATATGGCGGTTGCGAAGCACTTGAATTTTGATCTCATGACCACAGGGATAGTATGACAGTCATAAGTGCGAGGATTAATTGAAAATTGCTTTTTTTCAGCACTGTTGTAACCTTAAATGATCACTTAATGGCCAACCTGTGTCCTATGACTTCCACTTGACCAACCACATGGTTCAGTGATTGGATTTGCAGTCTCTATCACCTTCCTCCTGGGATTCAGGAATTGTATGGTCTGGATTCTGCTCAGCTGTTGAGATGTTAGGGCAGACCTGTGTCAGGGTTCCAAGTACACCCCCAATGAAAAAAGACTCCGAGATGTCATATTGGCACATTTGGGAAAACCTGAATCTGAAAGCTTCCAGGTTTTTCCCACCCAAAAGAAAGTCCAAGTCCCTTCATCTGTACCCACATGTCCATCACATGGTCCAATCAATGCACCATCCCAACTGGAGATGTCTCCTAGTCACACCATTCCAGGTGCAGGCTGAATGTCCTTGACTCCCAGAGAAAAGAATGTTATTATGGCTAGATATCTCTACAACTCCATGCAATCCCCCCTCCCAGTTTCCCACAGCACTAAGTGTGGCAACCCTGAAGATCCAAAGAAAAAGATGGCCTCCAGGGCTGACAACCTGATTCTGACAGCTTGAACAAGATGTGCTGGGTTGTTGTGGTTCCATTCTCTCAATCAATTCCCATCATATTTTATATTGTTCTTTAACAAGCAAAGATTAAACTCTTTTCCTATAGAGACAAAATAAATGTGATGATACAGTACTGAATACTACCAGGAAAAAAATATTACAGTGTATGACCAGGGAGATAACTTCTTCATGTATGTAGCCTAACAGAACATTTGAAAATATTTTCATAGTTGTATGGCTTACTTTAATATTCATTCCCTCTGCATCGAGATAAACCATGAGATTTTGCTAGCTGGTTTAAAATGAACAAACATCACAAAGGTATAATCATTGAATAAATTTGAAGTGCAAAAGGTGATGCAAGGAGTATGGCATTGTGCTAAAAACACTTTACTGTTTGATGATACACTATGGCTGACAAAATCATGACAAGTCTTTTTTTTAAATTGCCCTTAATTAAAGAAATTTAGGGCCATGGATCAAATTCTGCTAGTTCATTTTTGTCCCAAGTTGTCACCATATACATTTGGAAAGTTATATTCCAAGTCACCATCCATATTTGGGAAATTGTAATTCTGTTTATGACTATTACTTTTGAAATCACCAACTACACTGTGGCTGTTTTCCATTTTTTAATCCTCGTGAAATCAAAGACTGTATCTGCTGGTTTGTAAAAACGAGGTGAAAAAAGTATCTTCTATTTTTAAATTTAAGGTTTGTTTTGATTAATTCACATTCATATTATCTCAGTACACAGATCCAATATCACAAAAAGTACAGTGCTATGCAGTTATTTTATCCTTATTCCTTCTATCATTAGTTCCATACTGTAATGGAATGAGTGGGTAATCTTGGGTGGAAGAGGGGAGGAGATGTTGATTAGGAACTATTAGACAAGTGAGGCAGGAGCCCCCAATGGATTACCAGCCAGAGCAAGAAGTTTAGGAAGAACATGTCCTAATTTTTCCAGTGGTTAAAACTGATGGCAGGAAGTTTGTATCTTGAGGCTTATAGTCTAACTATTGTTAGAAGTAGAATTAACTCATTTAGTCTGTTTCCTGTCTGGTTTACCTAGGAGAGCTAACACATACCTTGATACTAGAAACTAGTTATCAGTTGGTCTTCTGTGTGCTTTATTTTTTTATATACTTAAACAAGTCAAGGCCTTCTGGCAGTTGAAAAGCCTTCAACATCAACTTTCATTGAAGATCTCAAAGGAAATCCACAAAAAAGATTCAGTCTTATCTTAAACATAGTCTCTTACCATCTTTAAAATTGTGTAATAAACTTAGCAGCAGTTAGTAGTTATACAGCTGTACAGGATATCTGAGCCTATAGGTAGAAAGATGGAGGAATATAATTTCTTCTCTTGGAAACTCCTAGGTCTTCATTCCCTGACCTATTTTTTTTTTTTTGTCTGAGGTTGGGGCTTAGTTACCAATTATTAACTAGCAGTAATTGGACAACCATTTGTCTGAAAAGGTATAGGTTTTCTGCCTGAGCTGGGGGTTGGATTAGAAGACTTCCAAGGTCCCTTCCAACTCTGTCATTCTGCATCTATTCTACATCCTAACTCTGCTGTGTGAGAGAGATGAGATTCTTGTACCATGTGCTGTCTTTTTGCCGATTAAACATCAAACAGTGAAATACTGTAATGGTAAACATTGAAGCAAGGCCCTCTAGATGATTCAGACCTTCTTCTTAAGAGATAGACCAATCTTACAAGAAAGAAACAAAATAAATAATTAATGTTAGAAAAGGAAATGCAAATTATATTTTAATTATTAAAAAGTGAAAATTTAATCTTGAGGGAGATGAATTACAGAGCTGCTCAAATCATAGCATACAGAAGTTGCAAATTAGTTAAATGAAACCAAAAGAAAACATAAAGCTTTGGATAGGCTATAGTACAAGACGGCAGTGGTCTGATACAAATGAAGATTTATCTGATGGAATCTGTGAGAAGATACTGGATAAGTTTCAAATTGATATTTCAGATTTTGGAAGATAATACAGAAATAATAACTTAATGAAATAGCCCAGAGGATGGATGAAAGTTGAATATTAAACATCCGTTTCTTTAACATTTACAGAGAGATACAGAAAATGAGACTGGTGGAAATACCTGGCTGAACATTTGGCTTTTGTCTACAGAAATACAAAACCTTCTGAAACAGTTGTTTTGTGTGCTTCATATATCTGGGCTTCTGCCAGTTAGGGAGGAAGATTCCACTTTAATTAAAGGCTGCTGGGGAGATAATAAATCACGCTCAGCTTTTGTCTATGAATTTCTGTATTTCGCTTTAATGTAGCCCTTTATTTTTTTTCCTCATATGGGCTGCAGTAATCTGACTTTGTGTATGTGATAAAAAAACAGAAAATTGTGGGGATACGTATGATTATCAGAGCATACTACTTTGGTTTGGCAGGCAGGCTATATCCAAAATGATTATTTAAAAATAAAGAAAGAAAACCTTTGATTTCCAGGGCAATGTCATAGAAACTCCTATTGTATTCCACAGAAAACTACGCAGATGATGATAATATTGCAAATGCATTTAGAAACATCTGTCAGCTTCAGGACTCATCTTAAATAATTGTATGTGTTGCCTCAGACAATGCCTCAATAATGGTTAGCAAACAAAAGAAAATATTGGCAAAAATTATGATGCAGGCTGTTTTATTTTATCTACCAGCAATATATACGAGCGTGAGAGCCTGAACGGATCAGTTGTGTGTAATATTCAGAATCAAAAAGTAAAAAAAATTGAACAAGCCATGTCCCCTTTTCTCATTGTGGCATGTTGGCCAGCACTATATATATATTTATACTTCACCTTTCAAAAAAACAGTACAGGTAGTCCTTGATGTATGATCACAATCAACCCCCAAATTCCTGTTGCTAAGTGTGAGATTTGCTAAGTGAAGTTTGCTCCATTTTACGATCTTTTTTGCCATGGTTGTTAAGTGAATCACTGCAATTATTAAATTAGTAACGGGGTTGTTAAGTGAATCTGGCTCTCCCATCAACTTTGTATATCTGAAGTGTTGTGGTCCACCAGCAACCTGTGGAGCTGGCAGTGGAGTTGGACAGCGATGAGGCTGAGGAAGAACATGGGCCAGTCCTGGAGGCTGGGGAAGGCCCGGATGAGGGCTCTGCGTCAGAGGCAGAGATGGGGCCAGGGCCATTGGGGAGTGAGGTACGGATTCCAGAGCCTCCAGAGACTGATAGGAGTGAGGCAGAGGAACAGGAAGAGCCTATTCCTAAAGCACGCATGAGAAGAGTTGCCAGAAGGCAAGAGCAGCTCAAGCAAAGATGACAACTCAGGAGTAGAGCCAAGTAATGATTGATCCCTCCCATAAGGCTTAAAACAGACCAGCAATGGCGTTTGGGCTTTGCCGGAAAACAACTTTGATAGTTTCATCTTCTTCTTCGTCTACGTCTTGTATTTATTTTTGTATCTGTGACTTCTGAACGTTTGCCAAGAAAGGCCTTTGGCAGTTTGCCTAACTGGACCAAGGTTTGCGATAGGACTGAGGAATTTGTGTTGGGAGGAATTTGCTTTAATTTAGTTGAAAGACGCTGGGAATGAAGTAATTCTCAGCTGTTCGAATAAAGTTTGTTTGTTTTTTCACTGACTGATTTTCCTACTACTTACTTGCCTGGGTCACAACATGAAGGTTGCAAAAGGAGATCACATGGCCCTGGGACACTGTAACCATCATAAACACGTGCCAGTTGCCAAGCTGCTGAATTTTGATCATGTGATCATGGGGATGCTTCAATGGTCATAAGTTGAAAAATGGTCATAAGTCACTTTTTCGGTGCCATTGTAACTTTGAACAGTCACTAAATGAACTATCACAAGTCAAGGAGAACCTGTACAAGCAATGACTTGATGTTCACAATGCTATTTTTAAACAATATTCTAGGATTCTTTTCACATAGCATTACTATTACAGTATTTATTAATTATTATAGTATGATCATAAATGCCCGGGGTCTTGAGGGAAAAGTTCAGCTAAGAAAGACTCTCCCAACTTAGACAAATCTGTCTTAATTTCTTTGAGGGGAAAGGTCATCTGCAATTGGGAGTAAATAAAGGTCAAGGACCTTGGAGTACTCATTTCTAAAGATCTAAGTGCCAGAGCCCACTGTAACAACATTGCCAAAGAGGCATTAAGAGTTGTTAACCTAATCTTACATAGCTTCTTCTCTGGTAATGTTGTACTACTAACCAGAGCATACAAAACATTTGCTAGACCAATTCTTGAATACAGCTCATCTGTCTGGAACCCGCACTGCATATCGGACATAAATACTATCAAGAGAGTCCAGAGATATTTTATGAGAAGAGTACTCCATTCCTCTAACCGCAATAAAATACCTTATGCCACCAGACTCCAAATTTTAGGCTTAGAAAACTTAGAACTATGCCGACTTCAGTCTGACCTAAGCATAGTACATAAAATTATCTGCCACAATGTCCTTCCTGTCAATGACTACTTCAGCTTCAACCACAACAATACACGAGCAAATAATAGATACAAACAGAAGGTAAACTGTTCCAAACTCGATTGCAGAAAATATAATGTCTGTAACAGAGTGGTCAATGCCTGGAATGCACTACCTGACTCTGTGGTTTCTTCCCCAAACCCCCAAAACTTTAACCTTAAACTGTCTACTATTGACCTCACCCCATTCCTAAGAGGTCTGTAAGGGCATGCATAAGTGCACCAGCGTGTCTACCGTTCCTGTCCTAATATTCCTTTTTACTTACTCTTTTCATGTATTCAAATTATGTTTATACTATTACCTGTTATCTTATATATGCTTGACAAATAAACTTATGATTATGATTATGATTATGAAATATAGTCCTTGCTGAGCGTTAGTGTCTAGAGATATATCTCTGTATGTAAAGCCTTTATAGTTAAGTGAAATCTTACAAAAATGCTTTCAACTTCCAATGCTCTCTGTTGTTTAAGAATAAAGCCACTGATGACACATCTCTCAATTGCAGTATGACTGCTAATTATGGTTTTAAAAACTTTATCCTTCGATCCTTAGACTTGACCTCATTTAAGCAAGAGGACCCGCTGTTCTAGTAAGCATAATCTCCAGCATCTTGTCTCTACTTCCTTCCTCTATCGATTGCTATAGCTCAGGTCATTCCTGGAAGAACTTTTATTTAGAGAATATTTCCCTGATGGTGGCAACCTATTCACGTTTTCTGTGGGTGATGGTGGTGTTAAGGGGCTACCCAAAAGATGTAAATAATATTGCAGTGTCACAATACAATCCCCCACCCTTTATCTATGGAAATTGTGTCATCACCTGCATACTCAAAAAGGTGGCTTGCAGTATCACACTGCAAGGCCCTATGGATCAGAGGTGGTATTCAGTAGGTTCTGGCCAGTTCTGGAGAACTGGTAGTGGAAATTTTGAGTAGTTCAGAGAACCGGTAAATATCACCTCTGACTGGCCCCGCCCCCATCTATTCTCTGCCTTCTGAATCCCAGCTGATTGGGAGGAAATGGGAATTTTGCAGTAACCTTCCCCTGGATTGGGGAGGGAATGGAGATTTTACAGTATCCTTCCCCTGCCACGCCCACCAAGCCATACCCACCAAGCTCTGCCCACAGAACCGGTAGTAAAAATATTTGAATCCCACCACTGCTATGGATGCTGTTGTACCACTTTGAAGGACAACAGTCTTGATTGGCACTGAGCTTGGAAAAGGACTAGAAGTATAAGAAAACCAAGAGAAGGCTGGAGGTATGTCACTCTATTTTCTATATCTTAAGAAATTAAGCTCTGGTAGGCACTACAATAAGATATAAGGGAATGATCTTCAGGCTGTTGAACATAAATGGATGGGGTGTCAGAGAAACCATTGAGCATTCACATACTATGGTTATCTTCAGATGTTACAGCTCAGTTTTAAACATGTTTATTGGGAAATGTATCCTAATTAGTTCAGTTACGCTTGCAGCCTCTGCCTAATAAGTAGTTTAGGATTACAGCCTGACAGAGACAAGGCAATCCTGAATTGATCTGTCCAGGTTATCCGCAACTCTCATTTGTAGGCTTTGAAATACTAATGAGGATGTGTCCTTATGCTGCAGGAATAAATCAGACAGGCTTCTTTCACACAGAAAAAAATGCAAAGCCCAGGAGATTCTAAAATGCTGGCATACACTTGCCTAAAAGGGAGTGTTGTGATTGTTGAATAGAATAGAATAGAATAGAATAGAATAGAATAGAATAGAATAGAATAGAATAGAATAGAATAGAATAGAATAGAATTTTTATTGACCAAGTGTGATTGGACACACAAGGAATTTTCTTTGGTGCATATGCTCCAAAGGAAAACTTCTGTTGAGATCATTGCGAACTTCTTCTCATAAATTATGGTCCATGAAGGTGGGGAGATTAGTGATCCTTAGATGCCTTTCTATATTTTTATGCATAAAGCATATTTCTATTAGAGTCTTACTTCATAGATATGCTGCTCAGGATAATCTGTAATATGCATTTTTTTTTAAGGAGACCAAAGCACAGATCCCTAAAAAGGATCTTAATTTGCACATTTTTGACAGGGTTTTTCAAACTTGCAATCCTAAAATGAGTGGAGTCCCAGAATTGCCCAGACAGCATTCTAGAAGTTGAAGTCTACAAATCTTACAAGTTGCCAAATTTGAAAAACACAGATCTATCAGAACAACTAGCTCAGGGGTATCCAACTCTGGCAACTTTAAGACTTGTGGACTTTAAAATGGGCTGAAAAATGGATGAGGTTCGAGCCAGCCAGTGGTGGGATTAGCCTGAACCGGTTTGAACCTGCTGAATCTCACCTCTGGCTGGGAGGCAGGCCTGGGTGTGACGTCAATTTGGCCATGACCACCCAGTCACATGACCACCCGGCCATGCCCATACAGCCAGAGAACCGGTTGTTAAGTTATTTGAATCCCACCACTGCTTCCATCCTTTCGAGGTCACTAAAATGAGGACCCAGATTGTTGGGAGCAATATGCTGACTCTGTAAACCACTTAGAGAGGGCTGTAAAGCACTGTGAAGCAGTATATAAGTTTAAGTGCTATTGCTATAGGTAGTCCTTGACTTATGACCATTTGTTCAGCAAGGAACCTACGTTCAGTACCCGAAGTTATGGCACCTGTATCACCTCCATGGTCATGTGATCACAATTCGGGTGCTTGGCAACCGCCCATCCTTATGATTGACTGTAGGGATGTTGTAACTCTCCCCAGCCATCTTTCCACTCCATTCTATCCCACTGGGTTCCTTGGGTGTATTTCCCACCTGGCTGGGTTCCTATAGGCCTTGACAAAGGCAATCTAAACACCTATAATGATATTACCCAACTTGGACTTTTACACTTATATTGAAATGGCAGAAGAAATACTAAGTTATTTCACTTGCTATTCTACATTCTCTGATTCCTCCCACACAATCATCATATCTTCACTGGAATACAAATCAGCAGTGCAGAGTTAATGCTGCAGGAGGATAAGTAAGAATAAGATGATTAAAAATGCTTAGAATGCAGCTAAACATACAGTACATCATGTGTAGGTATCCTATGGTTCATAGGCTTAAAAATCAATTTGTTCAGTTGTTGACAAAATGGCATATATGTCTACAGTGGTTTCCCTCTCTTCTCCAGTGCCTCCCCCCTTCCCCAAAATCTGGAGACCTACCTGGAACATATTCTGTGCATATGGCTGTGGGATAGCTGATAGAAGCAATAAAAGGCTCAAGAAGCAATCCTGTTAAAATTATGTCCATGATATAGCCTAATAAAAGTAAGCATTTAATATTTCAGATGTATGTATATCCTATGATTTAATAAGAAATTCATCTGGCATCTACTATTAACAAGACACTCCTGCTGTGATTTCAGCTTTTAAAATAATGCTTTAAATTTCAATAAGAAAATAAGACAAAATTGCAGTAGTTATCTTAAACAAGCAGTTTAAATTCACTTCAATGAATATTTTGTTGGCTAGCCAGCCTTCAATTAAACTATCATTTTCACTCTGTAATCCAAAACATTTACTCGTCTTGTAAGGAGGCTTAATACTGTGTTTTCCCGAAAATAAGGCCCTGTCTTATATTTTTTTGAACCCTGAAATAAGCGCTTGGCCTTATTGCCATGTACTCAAAAGCCCGTTTGGGCTTATTATCAGGGGATGTCTTATTTTGGGGAAAACAGGGTAGCTATAAAATGTGAGTGTGTGGTGGTATAGTTTTGATGGTTTCTGTTTAACGTAACTTGATTCAAAATAAAACTGACAAGATAAAACAAAAAAACCCTATTAATTCAACACAGTACGGTATGATTCTACAATAGTAAAACTATTCACTAATATTTTATGTGTAATATGGGTGAATGATTGCCAATTGTAATTTAAATTGAGAAGGCTATTCATTGTAGAAATAAATGCTTCTCCAAAATGAATCCACAAGCCAATCATTTTGCCATGTGTTTCAACATAAGTTGCCAACAGAATGTTTTAATTTCCCTTGTGTTTAGACAGCATCAGCAATTTTAAAAATTGGAGTTATTTTTTAAAAAGTGAATAAACCTAGAACTGAATCCTGATTATTGAAAAATGGGTCTTGATATTTTAGTAGGCTGAAAATGGGTTTTGATATTTCAGTAGGTGAAAAGCTACTATTGATTTTTTTTAACTATATCTAATTTCCCAAAAATAAAATAAATAAATAAATAAATAATTTTGTTGGGCAACAGCATATATACTGAAATTGAAGACAACATATTTTCAAGAAAAAAATAGTGCTTTATTTTTAAAAAGTCCCTGATATTCTGGTGCAAAGGGCAAACTTGTATTTATACTAGTGTTTATATCATGCGCATACAGCATAGGAATTTATGTTGCTTTGATTTCAATTGTAATCTTAACTGTGGTCTGTAAATAATGGATGCCTATGGATATTCTCAGTCATCCAGATCATGGTTGTCCCAAAGGTGCATTCAAAAGGCAACTGGATTTGTTTCCCCTTGAAAAAATTTAGCTTGTCATCCAAGAACTTCTTCAGGTACAACTGAAGAAGTTTCTTGAATGACAAGTGAAACATTTTCAAGAGAAAAAACCCCCCAAGAAAGTCCAGTTGTCTTTTGAACAGCACCTTTGGGTAAATAATGGATTTTTCATTCTTTAAAAATGCCTATTTCCAAACCTGATTACCTATATGGTATTTTTAATACACAGTTGCATTCACCATTATGTAAGCAAGCCTTCACTTACAATGGGATTTTTTTCTTATTCTCTTCTGTGTTTTTCAGCTCTTCCCTTCGTATGCCCCAAATTGAGTCTTTCTGCAAATACCGCAGCTTTTGGGGGAGTTGTAAGTAAAGAGGGGTAAAGAGAAACCATATTACAGTACTACCAGATGCTAATCCATCAGTGGATAGATGGATCCAATCTATATCACACTCTCCACTGAGAGATTGCTAATGAAGATTTGTCTTTACTACTGCAGCTGGAACATCTGGAGTGGTTTAATCATGTGGATGTACAATTTCCAGATCAATCTCAGCAACTCTTACTTTTGAGTTCATAACTCATAGGGTTCTCCTTTTCCTATCTGACCTGTTCTGTATTACCTCCACTGTAAACAGGTGAAATAAATAGGTTATGATGTACTGAGAGATCTCAAATCCTCCAGTGCATAACTGTGGGGATATGATCCCGGGTCTCCCCAATCCTACTTCTATTACACTGTAACAGTAATTGTCAAAACTTAGGTTGAAATAATCATTAATAATAACAATTATTGCTGTTTAGATATGAGTGCTGATGCTTTTGTATCCCAACTAACACCATGTGCATGTACACAAGTGTCAGCAAGCACAGAGAGTCCTATAATGTGCCAGAGGCTAAATCTTTGGAAGCAATAAGTATATTTCATCCTGAACTCAAAAAAGTGATTGTGGGAGGCCAGGAGCCCAAGTTGAAGAAGAAACAGGATTGTTGACTGGAACTGTGAGGAGGGTTACCTGCAACATTTTCTAGCTGATGCACATTTTCTATTCCTATTGCACATGCCTCTTTTGTATTACACTTTAAAGATTTACTTTATTAAATTTCCATTGATGAATTCACCACCATTTCTTAGGTAGCTTTTTTTTTGTTCTATAAATTGTGTAGGATTAACATCAAACTCGGGCTGATTTTTAGACAGCCTGATTTATGAACAAGCATTTTGCACTTTTTCCATTAAAGCATCCTTCATACCTAATTATGATGGTTTCATCTACAAGTTTAGTTGCCTTATAAACCACACTGGCATGCAGATAGTCCTTGACTTATGGCTATAATTGAGCCCAACTTTTCTGTTGATCAATAAGACATTTGTGAAGGATTTTGTCCCATTTTACGGACATAACTGAGCCCAATGTTTCTGTTGATCAATAAGACATTTGTGAAGGATTTTGCCCCATTTTACGGACATAACTGAACCCAACGTTTCTGTTGATCAATGACATTTGTTAAGGATTTTGCTCCATTTTACGGCCATAACTGAGCCCAACATTTCTGTTGATCAATAAGACATTTATTAAGGATTTTGCCCCATTTTACGACTTTTCTTGTCACCATTTGTCAGAGTGCTCCTGGGTGGTCTCAAAATAGTAGCCATGCTGTAAACAGTCTGACACCATTGTTAAGTGAATCACTGCACTCCTTAAATGTTGTAAAAGGAATCTGACGTTCCCATTGACTTTGCTTGTCAGATTACAAAAGGCGATCACCTGATCCCAGGACACTGTAGCCATCATAAATACGATCCAGTTGCCCAAGTTTGGATCATGTGACCAGCGGGGAAAATGACGCAACGGTCGTTACGCGTGAAAAACGGCCATGAGTGTCCCTTTTTTCCCCAGTGTCGTTGTAACTTTGAACGGTCATTAAATGGACTGTTGTAAGCCAAGGGCCACCTTTATTCAGGGAAAAACGTTACAGATCCGCAGGCGGTGCGCCCATACAGTCAGCGAGCCTCTTTGCCAAAGGGAATCGCCTAGGGCTGATAAGAACGGGAACGGCGCTCGAAAGAAGCGGCAGCGCGAAACATTAACCTAAATAAAAATGAAGCGAAATCGCGTCTGCGGGACAAGACACCCGCACCTTGTAGGACCGAAAGCGTTTGCTTTGCCGCCAAGAGCCCGCTGGAGAGCAAAGGGAAAGGCGGGGTTGGCATGTGCATTAGTGTTTCCCACCACCACCACCCCTCAGGTTGTGAGGCCACGGCAAAGAAAAAAAAAAGCAAAAACAAAAACAAAAACCCGCCCTGGCTTCGCAAGGTTCTCTTCGTCCTAAATCGCCTCATAAAAAACTCTCCCTCGCTCCGTCCCGCTTTCCTTCCCCACACACTTCCAGCAACGGGAGCGGGCACGTGCAGATGGCGGGCGCGCTCCCGCGGCCGAAGCCAGCCAGCCAGCCAGCCCTTCCCCACCCCCACCCCCTCCCGGGGAAGGGACCCGCCGCCGTCTGCGGGAAAAAAGGAGGAGGAGGAGGACGGCGGGGCAGCGAGATGGTAGGTTGCGGAGGCGGGCAGGCGGGGGCCGGGGTTTCCCCCCCCCCCCCCCCCCCCCCCTTCCTTGCTCGCCCTTGGCTTCGGGGAAGTCTCGGGCGGCAGCGGCGGCTGCAGTAGCTTGCGGAGAAGAGCGAGGAGGCGAGGCCTTGGCTCGGCCGGAAAATGGCGGGTCCTGGGATGCCTCGGCGGAGTGGAGGCAGATCGATCCGGATAGGACGGAGTAAAGGGGAGTGAAGGCTTGAAGGACAGCTCCTTTGGGGAGCAGGAGGCCTCGCTGCCTTCCCTTCTCTTCGGGGATTTTTTTTTTGTCCCCCCACAAAGGGCCTAGACTCCTCTTTGGTGAGGCTGCAGGTGGGAAGTCTGCAAGGCTGCAGGTCTATCCAAAAGGGACAAGAGGGCAAGCAAAAGCTGCTGCGGGGTTTTGGTGTTTTTTTTGCACACCAGATTGGGGGAAATTAAAATAAAAATAAATGCGTGGGAAGTAGCCTGAAATACTGATGGATATAACCTGCAGCTCCCAGCATGCACTGCCCCTGGCTATGCTTTCTGGGCATTGCAGGTAGCCCTGGCTTAACCCTGGAGCTCTGGTGACACGGTGGTTGGAATGTAGTGTTGCAGGCTAATTCCGCCCAATTGTCAGCAATTTGATCCTCACCTGCTCAAAGTTGACTCAGCCTTCTGTCCTTCCGACGCAGATTGTTGGGGGGCAATAGGCTGTCTCTCTAAAGCCGCTTAGTAAAGGTAAAGGTTCCCCTCGCGCATATGTGCTAGTCGTTCCCAACTCTAGGGGGTGGCGCTCATCTCCGTTTCAAAGTTGAAGAGCCAGCACTGTCCGAAGTCATCTCTGTCATCATGTGGCCAGCATGATTAAATGCCAAAGGTGCAAGAAACGCTGTTATCTTCCCACCAAAGGTGGTCCCTATTTTTCTACTTGCATTTTTTATGTGCTTTCGAACTGCTCGGTTGGCAGAAGCTGGGACAAGTAACGGGAGCTCACCCTGTTATGTGGCACTAGGGATTTGAACTGCTGAAATGTCGACCTTTCGATCGACAAGCTCAACATCTTAGCCACTAATTGTGTCCCCAAAGACCGCTTAGAGAGGGCTGTAAAATACTGTGAAGCGATATATGAGTCTAAATGCTATTGCTATTAACAGTGGTGATTGGGGCTGGCAAGTCTATTGTAAAGCACAACATCATGTGACCCTGCCAGTGTATAGTGGCAGCTGCAGCCATTCCAGCGGCCATCATTAAGTGACTCCTGCACAGCCCAGCATCTGCCAGTCACACGGTCGCTATTTGCGACCTCCTGCTGGCTTCCCCATTGATTTTGCTTTTCAGAAGTTGGCAGAGAAGATGGCAAATGGTGATCACGTGACCATGGGTTGCCTCAACTGTTGCAGTTGCAAGCTGGCAACTGCGGGGATGCTGCATTTGCTGCAGTTATGACAACCAGTTATAAGACCAACTCAATTTAGCGCCAGCGTAACTGAATGGTTGCTGAATGAATGGTGTGTTCAATGAGGACTACCTGTATAACGAGTAATACCATCGGGGCCATCCTGCGTACATTCCAGGTTTATACATTTCTCCCATAACTTTACATAAAGCGAGACACAAAACTAGTGGAAAAAATGATGTTGCAAGGTGTGGCGTCATTTATTATTCAAGTGCATTGACATGTGTTCGTAAATTTTTAGAGCCTTATTTTAAGCACTAGGCTGATAAACATGTTTTCTTCGCCTCGTTTTCTGTTTTCATTAAAAGCAGTTTCTCAATCTTTTTCACAGTTGTATTTCTAGTATGAAAGCCTGTTTGATATAGTGCTTAAGGCACTGAGCCAGAAACTGGGAGACTGAATTCTTGTCCTACCTTTGGTGACCTTGGACCTGTCATTCTTTTTTAGCCCTAGAAAGGAGTCCATTGTAAACCACTTCCAAAACCTTACCAAAAAAACCTGCAGGACTAGTCCAGGAAATGACTACCATTTATATACTAGCATTTTTATGATATTGGCCACAATAGATACACCCAAATTAAAACCTTGCCCTAGGTTTTGTTCACCAGTTTTAGTGCAGTTTTATATGCCCAACTTTATTCCTATTTATTTTAGGTAAGGGGACTGGGCAATAGTTGATGACAACTTTGACCAAGAGTAATGGCTATTGCAAGTACAGTAATAAGTGGAAGGTAGGATGCACAACTAGAATAACTGTACAAACTGTACAGTAAGTATGAGAGCATAGGGAGGTTGGCCAGAAAATTTTCAAGCACTTATGGAAGAAACCTTAGCATATTTCCAGACCTTTGTTGCAAATTAACTGCAGTATGACAGCACAAATGTCATACTAGGATCTGTTTTTTCACATGAAGCAAGGAAAACGTATGTATCAGTAGTGACTTACTTTCGTCTTTCCTGCACATAAAAGCCAGCATGTTAAGGAAAAAGATACCATAAAATCCTTTTCCCATATTGGTATTTGGTTATTTGGTATGTAGATATAATTATTAGGAGCAGTAGTAATTGACTCACCATTTTCAGCTCCAGTATAGGTTGAACATATTCGTGAAGGCTAGGCCATGAAAATTAATATTTTAGGGAAAAGCTAGGTCAATCCTCCTAGCATTGGGCTGCAAAAACCCAGGTGGATCACTAAGAGTTATGAGTTTTCTATATCTCTTTTCTGGCATGTGGTATTTTTTCCAGTGTTGGGTAATCCAGATCTGGCAGCACTAATCAGAATGGAATTATATTGGCATTGTCACATGTACTGGGCATTGTAATTCAGCAACTGTTGTAGGGTCAATGTTTTCTCCTTTCTGCAATATATATATATATTGATTATATGTCACCAGAAAGAGTATGTAGCCTTGTCTCCCTCCTTTGCCAACCTACAGTCAGTCTATTTTATAATGTTTCCTCTGTACTGTGACTTCCTGGCCTATGTATAGATTTAAGATGAGGCTAATGAGATGTATCTTTCTATATTAAAGTTTATTGTAAGCAAGGAATATCTTTTGAGATAATTTAGACGCTGACATCTCTTACATGCAGAATCTCAGTGTACCACTGCCATCTTTGTTTGATCTTTTTAGAATCAATCAGTTATTATCTGTCCATTGGCATCCTTCAATATATCAGTTTGAAGATTCCCCCCCCTTTTTTTTTCATGTCTTGTTTGCATTTTTGGTATCTTTTCAGATATTGTAATACCGTTTTTTCGTCTTTATATACAACTCTTTGAAGCTCTTTGTTATATTTGTTCCAGAGATCTTTATATTTCTTGACTTTGGCTTTTCTTCTTGGCAGTTTCTAGTTTATTTTGAAATCCAGTTTGCATTCTTCTGTTTTTTGGTCTTTGGCTGTCTCTCTTCACGTTTATCCTTATTTCATTGATTTCATTCTACAATTTCTCTGGTTCCCTATCAATTAAGTTCAGGACTTCCAATGTGATTTCTGCTGTTTTCTCTGAAAATAGTTGAATGTCATGGAAATTGGTTGGCTTTCTTCTGCTGCTTTAGTTTGAATTGGAACTTATCCATGACTTATAACAACTGGTGTGATTGGTCTACAGTTGTTATAAGTGAGCTTTCCCATTTCTTTGTACTGATAATTACAGTCACCTTGATTTCTTTGTACTGTATCTGGTGATGTTCATGCATATTAGATATCATTTAGTTTTTGAAAGACTTTGAAATCCATCTTTGGATTGTCAGAAATTGAGAAGGCATTCTCCTACTTCATTTCAGTTTCCTAGCCATGCAATCTAACAGTTTTTCTTCCATATTACTTCCAACTTTGTATTTTGATTTCCAGCCACAAGAAACACATCTTATTTGCATGTTCTATTGGTTTCAAATTGAACCGTATTATAAGATTCAGCCACTTTCTCTTCCGCATTAGAGGCTAAACAACAAACTTGAATAATTGCATATGAAGACAAAAAAAACCAAACAAACCCAAATGCAGAGGTGTAAAATAGGTGATACATGGCTCAACAGCAGTAACTGTGAGAGGGATCTAGGAGTCCTAGTGGCGAATGCTGAAATATGAGCCAGCAGTGTGCTGTAGCTGCCAAGAAAAGCCAATGCCGCTCTAGCTGCATCAACAGAGGGATAGTATTAAGGTCATGTGAAGTGTTAATACCTCTTTATACTGTTTTGGTAAGACCATACTTGGAATACTGCATCTAGTTTTGGTTGCCACAATACAAAAAAGAGGTTGGAACTCTAGAAAGGATGAAGAGAAGTGCGAAGAAGATTATTAAGGGGCTGTGGACTTAAACTGGGTATATTTAGTCTGAGAGAGAGAAGGTCTTCCAATATTTGAGGGTCTGTCCCAGAGAAGAGAGGGTCAGCCTAGTCTTCAAAATACCTAAGGGCAGAACAGGAAGTAATGGATGGAAAGTTATCAAGGAGAGATGCAACCCAGAACTAAGGAGAAATTTCCTGACAGTGAGAACAAATAACCAAAGTTGTGGGTGCTGTATCACTAGAGGTTTTTAAAGAAAAGATTGCAGAATAAGGAAGAGTTGGAAGGGACCTTCAAGGTCGTCTAGTCCAACCCCTGCCCGCTCAGGCAGGAAACCCTATACCAGTGATGGCTAACCTTTTTGGCACTGAGTGCCCAAAGCGCAAGTGCACACACACATATAATGCAATGCGCGCATGACCCCCCCACCCCGCCTGCCCCCCCCAAATGCACACGTGACCCCGTGTGCCCCCTGCCCCCTGCGCATGCACGGCAGAGACCCGAAAACCAGCTGGCTGGCAGAAAGTGTGCACGCATGCACAGAGGAGCTGAGCTGGGGCAACGGTTCGCATGCCCGCAGAGAGGGCTCTGTGTGCCATCTCTGGTACGCGTACCATATGTTCGCCATCATGGCCCTATACCATTTCAGACAAATTATTGTCCAATCTCTTCTTAAAAACTTCCAGTGTTGGAGCACCCATAACTCCTGGAGGCAAGTTGTTCCACTGATTAATTGTTCTAACTGTCAAAAAATTTCTCCTTAATTCTAGATTGCTTCTCTCCTTGATTAGTTTCCATTCATTGCTTCTTGTCCTGCCTTCAGGTGCTTTAGAAAATAGTTTGACTCTCTCTTCTTTGTGGCAACCCCTGAAATATTGGAATACTGCTATCATGTCACCCCTAGTCGTCCTTCTTAATTTCTCTATACTACATGCTCACTTTCTTTCCAGGTTCCACTATACATTAAGTCATAATGTTGGCTTCTCTGTGTCTATGAGGAAAGAATATTAGGCATGTTCGCTGCCTTGAGTTATTTATAAAAATAATAATGGCAAAATCAAAGAAATAAAATTAAGTTTATATTAAATATACTTAGGATTTTAAAATTATAGAAAAGATGCAAATGCTTATACTGAAATTATGATTCTGTATGCTAGTTAAGAAAAAAAAATCCCATAGAATTTGAAGTTAATAAAGTGACTAACCAGAAGAGACACAAGCAGGGGTGAAATGCTCCCAGTTCAGACCGGATCGCCCTATCTGGTAGTGACGGAGGCGGGTGGTTCGGAGAACCGGTAGCAAAAATCCCTGCCCCCCGCCCCCCATTGCCCAGCTGAGCCGCGCAATCATCAGAGGTATTTTTTAAATTTTTAAAAGCATTTTTTCTACAACCTCTTCGGCTGAAAAAATGCTTTTAAAAGTAAAAAAAAAAGCCTCTGATGATCGTGTGGCTCAGCTGGGATCGTCAGAGGCTTTTCAAAGCATTTTTTCTACAGCCTCTTCGGCTGAAGAGGTTGTAGAAAAAATGGTTTTAAAAGTAAAAAAAAGGCCACGCCCACTCAGTCATATTACCCCCACCCCACCCCACCCCACCAAGCCACGCCCACAAAACCGGTAGTAACAAATTTTACATTTCACCACTGGACACAAGTAATATTTAACCTTGGGATGGATACACAGTGAAAAACAACTTTTTGTAGAGTTTTTGAGTTAGCAGTATTCCAAAACAACAAAACTTGAAATAAGCATAGAAGAAAACATCAACACATGTGATTGAAGCAGAAAAAAAGAGATCTTGAAAGCAACCCATTGCTGGAAATGTTGGGGAGGCCCAAAAAGGGGACAAATGATGAAAGCAGTATTACGCAGTACCATAGTTTCTACTGTTTTGTATGTGCATTGTCATACATTACTCCATGCAAGTTACACTAGGGATGGGATTTGCGTTGCAATGCCTTTTTGGGCATTCTGATGAAAGCAGTGAATCCCATGCCTGTTGTTTCCTTATTTTTTTCTTGAATACTATAAGAATGTGTAGATTGATAGTTACATTTACTACAATTACACGCTGACTTGCATAAAAATGGGCAACAATGTTTATTTTTAAAACATTAAAGAAATTATAATAAAAAAACAATGGGAAACCAGCTCTGCTGTCAGCTACTAAAATTAGTCAATTTAAATTAGAACGTGTCATTGGAAACATATCTTTGGCGCTTTTAAAAAATACTTTTGAGGTGTTGATCCAGTAAATTAACAGAGCAGGTGGCAATCTCATTCACATCCCTTTCAATTAACACCTCTCCCAAACCTGAAGATAAACAAAACAATTGGGTTCATGATGTACTATCTTCCATTTCTATGTGGTTATCTTTGTTGTTGTTCAGATTTCTTTATTGTTTCTCTAGGAATTGCCACTACCTTGTCTAGCAACAACAAGCAATACTTTTTTTTAAAGCTTGTAAACAGACACAAGTGTATTTCCCTTTGGGATTTATTTGCTGTTCTAACCTACAGGTGCAGAGCTGCAAAAAGGGAGGGGATGACTTAGTCTTGAATTTTAACATTAGAATAATAAAACACAACAACATATACATGCATATAACAATATGCATACAGTAGAATTCAACAAACCAGCCCAAGCTATCAGCCTTTGTATTTTTAGTGCATATTACAGCTCAAGTCACACAGAATATCAAGATAATGACATTCAACAAAATATTAAGAATTATGATAATAGGGGCAGTCACATTAGTATACAGGGAAGACAAATTTGCTGTATCACCTTCAAAACACATCAAGAAAAACAACAAATATTTCTCTAATAATGATGCATTGTAGGCTTGTCTAATCAGAAGAAATTACATCGAGCTCAGTGATTTACTCCTAGATTTAGGATTGCATAAAGATCTACAGCATCAGAAAATAAAAGAATTCCACTGTACAAAGCTTTAATTAAAATAGCAGCACAACAGTCTTGGGATAGTTTGAAAACACTTTTGTGTTTATCCCTTCGAGTTAGTGTTGGCTCCTAGTGACTACCAAGACTGCCTGCAGTTTTTGTGATAGATTTCAACAGTGATTTGTCCTTTTCTTCTTAATGCTGGGAAAGAGTGATTTGCCCAAAATTACTCAACTTTGGGCCTCAGGCAAGACTAAGTTCATAGTCTCCCATTTTCTAGACTGATGCTTTAAGTACCACACCAAACTGGCTCGGTTAATTTGACTACACGCCCTTATTTGGTTGAAAATACTAAATACACTATATTTTACTGTGTTCCAAATGCCTCCTGAAAAATGTTAGCTTTTTTTTTTTGCATCTATTGCAATGCTAATAAGAATATAAGTATTAGTGCAGGGAATGAACAGTCCTCTAATTTATGCAATTTAAAATGTACAGTCCTGGATGTACTATAAGGTCCAGAGATATTATTTCCTTGCATAATGAGAGAGAGAGTGGAGTCCCCATGTGTACGGCAGGTTCTTTTGTTTCTTTAAGTGGGTTTTGGGTCAAGGAATGATTTGTTGAGTGTAAGAGAACCTTTGATCATTTAATATTGCCCTGCTTCCCCCAAAACAACTCCAAATTGGTGATTAACCATTACCCCGGAGTACAGCTTGCAGAATTCCCATGAAAAAGAGAATTTTAACATATTATGTACTGTATTGGGAAATTTACAACTTACTACATCAATAAGGCAGTTAGTAAGATAAAGCTGTTGTATCATTTAGGAATCTTGTGAACCTATTTTTGTTGGTCATTAGATAGCTATAGGAACCTGGTCACCATGTAAAAAATAATCTTCCCATCCATCTCTGAAATTTGTTTTTTTTATAAACTGTCATGTGTTGATTTTCCGTAAAGACTGTATTTATAAGGGCTTTATTACTTCTACAGTAATGTTCACATACTTCGAAACATTGTGTTAAGAAAACTGTACTTATCTTTGGTAAGTTGTGAATATGGAGTGAACAGTTCTGTGATGCGAAGAGATATTGTATTAAAAATGTTGGATAATAAGTGCATTAATAGAAAAGATTGTGACTAAAACATTAACATGTACAATAATAGGCTAATTTTTTTCCATTTCAGGTTAAAATTCTGTTTGATACAGTATTCTGTGTTGCTTGGAAGTATTCCGTGAGAACAAAGTATGAGCAGAGAAGATTTATGCAAATTGGAATCTGGATAATTTCCTGAAATTAGGAAATTAATATTAAACAAATAATTTAAGTGCATTTCATAGATGGCAAATTGATTCCTTTATGTTGCAGTATAGCATTTTAAAGCTAGTTTTATGAGAATTTTCATGATTAAAATTCAAGATCAAATAGGCTAAAGTTTTCTATGACTGCAAAAGACATTTAGAATTTCTCAGATTGTCTATTTTCTTTACCTAAAGAAACACAATTATAGATTTGTATAGAAATGCCTTATGTGTATAGTAGTTTTCTAGTTTATATCTAGCACAGAGGATATATGTTATCCTGCTGTTTTTTGGTGCAAAGTTTTACCTAACTGACTTAACTCTGGACTCTTTCATTTTTCCCATGAATTTCAGGATGAACTTTGTTTCCCTACTGATATTGTCTCATAAGCCTTTTTTTAACATGCCATTATTATTTGAAAGTTTAGATAAAAGTGTAAACCGAATCTAGTGCTGTGATTTTAGTTTTAGTGTGTGACCTTAATTTTGCTAGGGATAACAGCTAGGGCAATGCAAAAGAAGAAATCCTAATGTTTGTGCAGTTACAAGCAAATAGCATGGTGAACCCATTCTCCATCCGAAAAGCTCCCAAAATGGCTTTGAAAACAACTCTCTCTTCTTTATAATCAAAAATAAAACCCAGCAGGAACTGAGTTCAGAAAAAGAAACACCAGACAGAATTGATTGGTATTTCAGCAGAACTAATAGAATAGTGCATTTCTCCTCCCTCTGCTGGAGCCTGAAGGAAGAACAGTTGCCATTCATTCAGACTCCAGAATGACTGCGTGGTTCACAATTTAAAACAGTATAATGTATACAAAAAAGTAAACATCCATATCGGGTAATGCATTAAACATAGAAAACAATTCTAACAAGGGGACTACATCTTATCACACAGAGATTTCTCATTAGAAGTATTGGTATATTTGCTTATCCAAAGGAGTTAAAAATATGACAGGGCACAATAAGAGTCATAGTTAGAAGCTTTCAGCCAATGTTTAGTTCTGAAATGGTAGATCTAATTTTAGCATGGTAATACCTGATAATATCCCTTTAGTAATCTGGTTAGTTGTGTATTATGCATGCCAGCTAAGCATTGTCTGAAACTTAAAATTAGCACTGGCGATTTTGTGATTAATTTCTAAATGTTTCTGTATAAATTTATGGCGTAATAAATATACAATTCCTTTTTCTCATCCAGATCTGGATTCTGTTACATTGCAGTATTCTGTTGGAAATTACCATAGCATTTTGATGTTATTGATCAAAATAATAATGACAGGGGCTGTTTATGAAAGCTATCTATAAAGGCAAAACAGGGTAATATTTTGAGGATTTTTGGAAGATTATCCCACTCATTGCTCTCACTAGCTTGGGCTATATGCAGTTCTTTACTACCACTACCCTCACTGAACTTAGGCTCACAACAGAATAAGACCTCCCATACTTAATTTCAATACTGTGCATTGTATTACATTTAATCAAATGGTCCTCAACTTCTAATAGGGATAAAAAAAAAATCATTTTTAAGCAGTCATTAAGTGAAGCAAAAAAAGATTTTATAATCTTTTTGCCACCATCGTTAAGTGAATCACCCACATGTGCTTAGAGCTCAAAGCACTGTTAGAGAACCCACACACACACTTTACTGTCAGTTTCTGTTGCTCCCCTGTGGGAGGAGGTTTAGAAGTATTTCTAGCAGAACTACCTGATTCTGTAACAGCTTTGTTTCCTATGCCATCCGTCTGGTAAACGCGCAAGATTCATTTTTCTTGTCATGTACATGTATACATCCGAACTAGATTGTTGTTTCTCTGTGTCATAGAATATATGAGGGTACATGCATAATTTTGTATGTATGTATGTATGTATGTATGTATGTATGTATCTATCTATCTATCTATCTATCTATCTATTTATCTTGTCATGTTTATGTTTATATTAGAGGTGGAGACCCGTTGAGAGCTGTATGCAATGAAATTTCATTTTAATGTTTAGTGTACATTCAAAGTGACAATAAAGTTATTCTAGCTCTAAGTCTAACTTACAGTTGTTAAACAAGACATGGTGCGACCGCAACTTGTGACCACTTGCCAGCTTTGCATGTTGGAAATTGGCTGGAAAGGTTGCAAATGGTGATCACATTGCTGCAGGGTGCTGCAGCTGTTCATAAGTGTCAGCCAGTTGAAAAGTACCCAGATTGCAGTCACGTGATGTTGCAATGGTCATCAATGCAAGGGCTTAAGGCATATCTTAAATCAGGACTTAAAGTGATGTTAGTCGCTTTTTTCACGGCTATTATAATTTTGAACAGCCGCTAAATAAATGGTCATAGGTCAAGGATTTTAGGTATCTTTAGTGTCATAAGGATACTTTCAAATTTAATTGATATTTTGCACCAGTTAAGATGTAAAAGTAGCATTTCTGAACAGCCTTTTCCTAAAACAATACATGGATATTATTTTGAATATGATAAAGTCAATTCATTGTAGTGTAGTGTAATGGTTTGTGGCTTGAAAAATGACTCTTTTATCTAACAGTACAATCCTATGTACACCTACTGAGAAACTAATTCCATGGAATTGGTTGTATCTTAACATACCTGAATTGAGGGAGATGACTGTGGCTGCTTTAAAATGTCTATGGACTTTAATGAAAATAATTCTTGAGTTATATAGTGCTAAATTTGTTTTGTTCCAGTATTTGTTTCTGAAATTAATACTTGTCTTTCCCCTTAATTGTATTGTCAGGAAACAAATTATGCATAACTAGCACTATAAGTGTTTTCTGGCAATTTTGTCAAATACACAATGGAAGGATAAGTACATTCTTATTCTGGTAGAATCATGCAGCATAATAATGAGACTTAAAAATATTATTCTATTCCAGTTGGCGCTGTCTTGTGGAACAGGATGATTGCAAGCTAATTAGTCCATGAGCAGTTTCAATTCTGAAAGTTTCATATTTGTGCCACTCAAGTTTTCCAAGTGTGACATGGATATTTCTAAAGGAGGCACCCCAGACAATTACTAGGAGAGGCATGGACCTGTTCAGGAAAAAAGGGAACAGTGTGGGAACTAATACAGAACAACACTGGATGAATAGTCAGGATGAACAGAGGGAACTCTAAGCTATCATATAAACTCAGATTATTTTAGATGTCAGACTGAAATACAGAATTAAGAAAAATGTTGATGGAGATTCTCAGTTATCCAGGTCATGGTTGTCCCAAAGGTGCTTTTTCCAGAGGCAACTGGACTTTCTTTTTCTTAGAAGGTATTTTGCTTCCCATTCCAAGAAGCTTCTTCAGCTCTGACTGGATGGTGTAGAATGGAAGGATTTATATACCTTGCAAACAGCTGATGCAAATGACCAGCTGTCTGCAAAGAGTATAAATCCTTCCATTCCCCACAATCCAGTCAGAGCTGAAGAAGCTTCTTGGATGAGAAGCAGAACAGCTTCTAAGAAAAACAAGAAAGTCCAGTTGCCTCTGGAAAAAGCACCTTTGGGAGAATGAAGAAAAAAAGCATCCATGCTGGTTGGAAACAGAGTAGAAACACATCAAAAGATATTGATTAGAGAAATCAGCAGGTAGTTATTTTACAATTAGTATGCAAAGCCTTTTAGAAATACATCATCTTTTTAATGTAGAAGAATATATGTAAGATGAAAGTTCTGAAAGTAGTTGAAGTTAAATGATTGAAAAAATAGGGGGATCAATAAAACACAGTTAGTGAGTCTTAAATCTAGTACTAATGGGAAAACAAATTTATTTTAAAAATATTCACTCTCTGCTTCCAAAAAAAAAATAAATTCTGAACGAAAAGATCATAGGCCTATGATGGCAGAAATTCAAAAAAGGAAGGACAGACTTTCAGATACGGAATTGTAGAGTTTTGACAGTACCAACAAAAAGTACTTTTTTTGTTGCAACATAAAATCCTCTTAATATTTGGCAGGGTCATATACGAAAAATGACACTTCAAGATCCTTCATCTTAAAACATGTGAGGTTTCAAAGGTCATAACTAGCACTTTGAATTGGGCCCAGGAACATGTTACTGACATGTTCCTGAGATCCCACGCCAATCAACAAAACACATTGAACTGAATTTTAGAGTAAATCAATGTAGTGTGTACAACATTGACATGTAGTTTGTGTATGTTCTACCATAGCAAGAGCTGCCCTATATCTGTAATGACTGAAGTGTTTTTGACATTGGGTGTCACCTAAATGTCAAAGCTGAATCCAAGAGTATCCCAAGTGAAAAATCCATGTTCTCAAGGGGAATATCCTCTTATTATTTCTAGACTGGTTACTCTGCTAACTGGAAGAATTTCTTACCTTAGCAGAATTAAATTTCAATTTAGAAGAGAGACACTGTTGTGATTCCATTCACTGTTTGAAATCTTACTTATTTATTAGAGTTTTATCCCACCTTTTTAAACTTTATAAATAATTCAAGGTTTTCCCCACAACAACAATATTATAAACAACAGATGTACATTTTCTTAATATTCCATCTATCACCCTAAAAAAGGATTTAATTTAATAAATTAACATTTTATGTTTATGGAATGGATAGTGATATTGATTGTTAACAAAATATGTCCAATCTGTATTCTCTTCTAAATGTGGTGCAGGTAGTCTTCAACTAACAACTATTTGTTTATTGACCATTCGAAGTTACAACAGCACTAAAAAAAGTAATTTACGAACATTTTTCACATGTGTGACTATTGCAGCATCCTCGTCATGTGATCAGAATTCAGGCACTTGGCAACCAGTATGTACAGGTAGTCCTCAACTTACAACAGTTCACTTAGGGACCATTTGAAGTTACAACAGCACTGAAGAAAGTGACTTATGACCATTTTTCCCACTTATGACCATTGCAGCATCCCCATGATCATCTGATTACGTTCGGATGCTTGACAATTGACTCACATTTATGGTTGTTGCAGTGTTCCGGGGTCATGTGATCCCTTTTTGTGACCTTCGGAGAAGCAAAGTCAGTGGGAGATGATACACTTAATAACCATGCTACTAATTTAACAACTGCAGTGATTCACTTAACAAATGTGGCAAGAGATGTTGTAAAATGGGGCAAAACTCACTTAACAAATTTCTCAGCAACAAATTTTGGGCTCAATTGTGGTCGTACGTTGAGGATTACCTGTATTTAGGATAGTTGCAGTGTCCCAGGGGCATGTGATTGCCTTTTGTGACCTACTGATAAGCAAAGTCAATGGGGAAGCCAGACTCACATAATAACCATGTTACTAACTTAACAACTGCAGTGATTGACTTAACAACTGTGGCATGTAAAGTTGTAAAATGGGGCAAAACTCACATAATAACTGTCTTGCTTAGCAGTGGAAATTTGAGTTCCATTGTGGTCGTAAGTTGAGGCCCACCTGTATACGTTTTTGTAGTTAGAATTGCAGATAGAAGCCCCTCAAAATACAACTTCCATTACTAACACACACAAAGTACACACTAATTTTAAATACAATTAAATTAAATGTATATGCTTTTGTATCCATCTAAATAGAGATATAACATATAAGCATATACAATATCTAATTTACATGTGTTCCCAAAATATGTGGAGGATATTTCTTCTTGTGTGAATATCCTCATTGCTCTCTCTCATAATATAACTGATCTTTTAAGAATATAAGGACATTGTCCAAAATCTTGAACTCTATAGTTAGAGTAGTCTGTTAATGAAAACAGACATTCTATTACCCATTGCTTAGTATATTCTGCACTTTTCTGCTATAGCAGGAAGGTAGGTTTGCATTCTAATATTATGTAGGATTATGGATAATTGTATTTGCAATCTATATGTAGTGATGCATTATGTCCTTGCTTTTGTTCTCTAAGTTAAATTCTTGAAGTGATTAATGAAATACATATTAAAAAAAACACTACAGCAGTAATAGGCAAAACATTTTTCCTTGTTGCTTGACATTATAACTAGCAAACAAAAGGTACTTTTTCCATTTAATTTGTATGACATTTTGATATTGAGTTGACCATCATGTATCTAAGTAGATCATGACATTAACTAGGTAGTTACAGCTCATAGCCAAAATGGCTTATAGGATTGTCCAAGCACATAATACAGGTAGTCCTCGACTTATGACTACAACTGAGCCCAAAATTTGTTACTAAGTGAGACAGTTGTTAAGTGAGTTTTGCCCCATTTTATGTCTATACTTGCCCCGGATGTTAAGTGAATCATTGGAGTTGTTAAGTTAGTAACACAATTGTTAAGTGAATTTGACTTCCCCACTGACTTTTTTTGGTCAGTAGGTGGCAAAAAGTAATCACATGACCTCGGAACACTGCAACCATCAGAAATAAGAGTCAGTTGCCAAGCGTCTGAATTTTGATCACATGATCATGGAGATGCTGCAATGGTCCTAGGTATGAAAAACAGAAGTCACTTTTTTCAGTGCCGTTGTAACTTTGGACGGTCACTAAACGAACTGTTGTAAGTCGAGGACTACCTGTACAGGTTCATACTTGAAATGTAAGGTATTGTGTTTATGTAAATAAGTACTGTAGCATTAAGATGCTAAAAGTAAAACAGCTAGCCCTTATGGAAACCAAGGGACTGTTTGTTCAAATGCCATTCCTCCACCTAGTTTTTCCCCTCTTCTAGTTTTAATTCCATACAACAAAGCTTATTATTTAACAATAGCATTTTATCCCTTTGTATGCTTCCTCCATTCAGTGATACATTACAGAGAGAAATTAAAATATGCTGCAATGAGAATCCAACTCCTGTGTCTAGGACTCATTGGCTGCAGGAACAGAACCTGTCCTTAATTTAGTCACAC
This sequence comes from Ptyas mucosa, assembly GCA_012654045.1. Classification (NCBI taxonomy): domain Eukaryota; kingdom Metazoa; phylum Chordata; class Lepidosauria; order Squamata; family Colubridae; genus Ptyas; species Ptyas mucosa. Next base: position 31,269,801 of record WNWU01000017.1, read on the forward strand.
AGTTTCCTTTCGTCTGATTGCGTGACATCCTGTTATATGTGGAGGTGCTGTCCTTCTGCCTCGGCTTGAATACGTACAGTAGCTCTTTCTGCAGTTCAAATCTTACAGTGTTAAGCTGCTGTTATTTGAGGGAAGCGAAATGATTAAAAGTGTGGGCCATCTGTGCAGATCCTGTAATTTGTTCAGTGGTTATATAATTTCCTTACTACTCTCTGTGTTCTGGACCACTTTAGCAATTACATTCCAATGGAAGTGTAATTATATTAGTTCAAAAATATGGTCTGTTTGCATGTGCACGAAATATTTTTTTTTCCCTCTAAACAATTTATATATAAATAATTTGATTTATTTGTATCCGGTCTACACTTGTAGATACTTCTCAATGGAAGCTTTGCAATTATCTTTGGCATAGTTTTGTCTAATTAGCCTGTACTTAGTGATTTGAGATGTCTGTCAAAGACTGTTAGCAGAAAACATAGTGAGTTAAAAACTAATGTGATGACCTCATCTCTGTTCGGTAAGGCTCTGGAATACAAACTACGTTTGAAGGAAGAGCGTTGAAATTGTATCAGTCCATTTTATGCTGCAAATTAATTGGCTTTCACATGGATACCAATTTCATTTAACCATTTTAATTATGGGGGAAATGCCGGGGGTGGGAGTGGGGGGGAAATCAGCACTGCATTATTTGGCTTATCGCATCTACTTGAAAATATTTTTCTGGTGTTTGTTTGTTTTTTTAAAAAAAAACACCACAGAATCCTGCTGTTCTCTGAAATTATTTTCCTCCCTGCTCACACGCGAGGCGTTAAGTCACATTCATTAGCTTAGCAATTACATAAAAACGCACATGCATTTGCATGTGCTGTCGCTTCTTACTTTTCAAAACGATGCGAAGTGCGACTGCGATAGCTGGCTCTTTAATATTTGGGCACTGTACGTCTACAATAGGTGTCACTGTGCTGCTAGTCCAATTGTTATTGGTGACTTCAGCGATTGGGCTAGGATGCTGCTCGTCTGGCTCCATCTGCAGGGCTCTAATGCCTCCTGTGTGCAGATCCCTTCAGCACACAAGTTGAGGCAGCTGACGAGCAGGCAGCACACATCTTTGCTCTTCTACTTGCTTTGCCAGAGCCTAGCGGTTTCAGGTGATTCTGCCTCCAGACCTTTGGAGGGAGGGGGGGAGAGGGGGGGGGGGGAAAGAAGCTCTGGCGAGCAAATGAAAAAGGGAATCACGATGGGGAGACGTTTAACCAGTCAAGCCCTGGATCAAACTTAAAAGCCGATCTCTTATTCAGCACCCTGGAAAAGGTCACCTTGTCTTTGCTGAGGGAAAAAAAAGAAAGAAGAAGCACACACTCTCAGCTTTGCTGCTCTTTTATTTGTACCTTCTGTTTACCAAGTAAGGCTCTCTGCTTACACAGACAGAGATACTCATGGTAGATGACAAGGGAAAGAACATGAAATGTCTCACCTTCTTCTTGATGCTTCCAGAGACAGTTAAGAACAGGTCCAAGAAAAGCTCGAAGAAGGTAAACAGTAGTAGCAGCAGCAGCAGCAGTAGCAGCAGCAGCGGTGGTGGTGGAGGAAGCGGCAGCAGCAGCAGCAGCAGCAACAGCAAATTACCTCCAGTGTGCTATGAAATCATTACCTTGAAGACTAAAAAGAAGAAAAAGATGGCTGCTGATATTTTCCCCCGAAAGAAACCGGCTAACAGTAACACAACTGCTGTCCAGCAGTATCACCAGCAAAATATCAATAACAACAATATTATTCCAGCTCCCAACTGGCAAGGGCTGTATCCCACCATCCGAGAAAGGTAAGGAAGTTTGGCTCTTGTTTCTTCCTTGAGTTTACAAGTCCTGGAGCAGCACGCAATGCAATGTTTTATTAGCACAGGATCGTTCATCAAAACTGAGAAAAGGAGAAATGTTTCTCCTTTCCAACAGTGTAGTTCTTGTCTTTTGATAATGAAAATCATATTCTTATGCAAGCCATTTTAACCTCATAATTGTTTGCGCTCATAAAAAAAATGTATTTTTTAATGTATTAACTTTCAGATGTTTGCACAGCTTGGCACTTTCACTTTGAGGAAAGTTTTTTGCAAAGTTTTTTTGTAATGGTATCCTTATTTTAAAAACACTAAACCTTGGAATATTTAATTATCATTGCTTTCTGTTTTTAATTTTCTTGGTTTGATTTTTAATGAAATCCTTTAAAGAGCTTCCAACAAAATGAATTGCGTGTGTTGGGAGATAAAGCTTGATGCTAAACACTCCCAATTAATATATTGCTTCTGTTTATAGAAATGCAGTGATGTTCAACAACGACTTGATGGCAGATGTTCATTTTGTGGTTGGGCCACCAGGTGGGACCCAGCGATTACCAGGACACAAAGTAAGCAAGAACTGCAGTAGCAGGTCTGACATGGAAGTGTGAGGGGAATATCTACAATTCCTACTTTAAATTCATATAAATGGCTTGAATCCTGGAACTGGTATACTTAGAAATTCTGTTAAATAACTGCCTGTGAAATGTTCTAATAATTTCCTTTCTAGTTAACACATTTTTGCAATACTGGTAGAAGATCTGTTGCAGAATTTTATGTGTGATTTGTGACACTATCCCAATGTTCTTCCAGACTGCTACCATCTTTTCCCCCACAACTAGTTCTAATTCTTACAAAAATCCTGTGATAAAGTCTGAGATAGAGTCTTACCCAAGGTTGCTGCAAGAGTGGGGTTTGATAAGCCTACTTTGCCCAAGCACCTTCTAAGTGCTGTAAGATAGACTTCAATTCTAATAATAGTAATTCATAATGGGAGCTAGAGGTGAGTGAAATCATAGCCCATCGGATAAGGAGGGCACAAGATGTGGAAGCCTGTTCCAAAATGCTACAGCTGCTTGGCTCTCAGCATGAATTTCTTAAGCTCTTTTAGGAAAGCAATAGATATATTGAAGAACTATTTCTTAAGATGAAAAGAAAAACCCAGCATTCCCCTACTTAGTTTTGAATGGGGAAAACCTTCATTGCCTTCAACTAGGCCTTCTTTTTTAATACACATGTCACTCTAGTATAACTTTTTTTTTAATAGCATGAACTGATATTTTCTTTTTGTTGAAAAAAAACCCAGTATGTCTTAGCCGTTGGAAGCTCTGTGTTCCATGCAATGTTTTACGGAGAGCTTGCTGAGGATAAAGATGAAATCCGTATCCCAGATGTGGAGCCTCCGGCTTTCCTCGCTATGCTAAAGTAAGCAAGCATTTTCCTTCAGTTGCTGGAAATGAATTAGAAATGAATTAGTTTGCTCTAGAAATGTCAGTGTTAAAAAGTTGTGTATTGTTATAAAAAGAAATATCTCCATCTTTGCTCCAAAAATGGTCGCTGTGTTAGTTTTAAAACTTTTAATATGCAAATTTTATATTTTCCCTGTCTCCCCCACATTCTCCCGCTACATTTTGCATGTCACTTACAACTTTGGGGCAAACTGTTAATATATTATACACCAAAGAAGAGATATGATGAGTTTAAAAACATGAAAAGAAAATCCAAATCAATAATTTCATATATATCCTGATAAAAATGTTTGCATTACTACTTTTGGTAAAGCCTACAGTGCTTTCCCATTCCTCTTCAGTGCAATTGTCATTTCATAAATCTGTCAAATGAATTCATCATGATAGCATGTTTTCCTATCGGCTGCATAAAATCTAAAATGTTAACAACAATTGGTTTCTCCAAATATATTTGAGGCATTTTAATATGGAACTGAAGATAGAACATGCATTTTTCTTTTTTTAGCGATTCTTCACTCCATCTGGCTTGCTTCTCTTGTGCGATGAGTGGGATGTAAAGAAAAACAACTTGCTTTCTTACTGTGCTTTCCATAAATTCAAGTAGAAGGTGTATCTGAAAAGATTTATTATTATTATTTAGAAACATTTATCGATTTGTGCTACGGTACATTTTTTTAAAAACCATATTACATCTTAATAATATGGGAGTTGGATTCCCCCCCCCCCCAACTTTGGATAGCTATCTCTTAACTATTACTGTCTTAATTAAATTGTCTGGATGATAATAAGACAAGTACTTTGTAACTTCCTTAAAATCAAGTGCATCACCAGTTACCACACATGTGAGGAACATGAAAGGAAGTTATACAAAACAAGATAACCAGCAATAAGATGTCATTGTGTCATGACATGTGGCTCGACATTGAGAATTCTCAAAAGTTGATTGTGATTGTAATATTTAAATATAAGTGCTAGGTTTCAATTACTAAGATTGCCAGCATTACCATATATTTAGATAATAAGCATGAACTTTAGCTAAATATCTTTAGGTAAACTTTTTGATAGTGATGTTTTCAGTAAAACTGAAGTACTGCTTGATTGACTTCAACACCACCATAATGCTCTGTGTTACAAGTATTAGGAAATGTATTTGGTGAGATACCACTGATTAGGAGCCTGAGTGGCGTAGCAGGCTAATGCCTCCTATTAAGGCAGCATTTAACATCCAGCTGCCTGCAATTACTGCGAGTTCTAATCTCACCAAGGCTCAAGGTTGACTCAGCCTTCCATCCTTTCTAAGGTGGGTAAAATGAGGACCCGGTTTGTGGGGGCAATAAGCTGACTTTGTATAAATATACTAAAGTATGAAGGCTATTGCTTAGCGCATTGTAAGCCGCCCTGAATCTCCGGAGAAGGGCGGCATATAAATATAAATATAAATAAAAATAAAAATAAAAAAATAAAAAATCAATATGTGCCTAGTGTACTGTACTTCTATAGTAGATTTCAGGATTGTTCTGGAATCTTCAACAGTGCACTTGATTATATTTTTATAGGTACTGTACTAAAAACCTGCGGTTTATGCATTTTTTCGTCCAATAAAACACAATTCCATGAGTTGGAATTGCACGTTAACAGCTTTTCCAAACTAGGGTCCCTGCAAATATATTAGGGAACTACAACTTTCAAAATTCCTAGCCATCATGAGACTGATTTTGTATAGGAGCAGTTTTGTTAGGCTTCAGCTTGGCAGACTTTTTATTATTATTTTTATTTTTATTATTATTATTATTATTATTATTATTATTATTATTATTATTATTATT
>WNWU01000017.1:31274933-31297306 GCA_012654045.1 Ptyas mucosa
TTATTATTATTATTATTATTATTATTATTATTATTATTATTATTATTTTCCCAGTCATTGGGGGTAACGGAGAGGGACTCTCAGCTCTCTACAGGCATAACTGAGAGGCCTGAATCAAGTCTGTCTTGGAGAAAGAGATGCTGAATGCCTCATTTCATGGTCTTATGCTTGCTACAGTGGGTTCTTTCTGCAGATGCAATGGGAGACTTCCCAGCAGCAGAGCTCTGGGAAGCTAGCAAAGAGGCATCTTCACCACATTCTAATCATCTTTAGCAGATAAAAATTCATGTTTAGCAATGTTCAACTGAAAGCTCCACTTTCTACTCAGGTGAATTTCTCTCCTTAACAGACTTTTACTTCATTGACTTTGTGTTCTGAGAAAGTCTTAGGTTGGTGGTACAGGTTACAGCAGCATCAGTATTCAATGGAGCTTAGGACTGCCCTAGGAATAAACAATCAGTGCCCAGTAGCAGGGGAAAAAAAAGAGTTTAATAAGAGCTTACCTGAAATTGGCATTTCCACTGCACTTTGAAACTTTTCCCACTTCCAGATAGCAATGTTTAATGTTTAAAAGGTTGCATAGTTGTCTTCATTTTTTTCCCACTAGGAAATCAGTAGTGCTCAAGCAAATTTCAACACCAGATTCTCCCATCTTTTCTGTAACGAATAGAATAGAATAGAATAGAATAGAATAGAATAGAATAGAATAGAATAGAATAGAATAGAATAGAATAGAATAGAATAGAATAGAATTTTATTGGCCAAGTGTGATTGGACACACAAGGAATTTATCTATTCTAATCGGCAGAACGTCTATTGAATGCCAATTTTAAACATGTGCAGTCTGGCTATGTTTCACTTCAACAATGGGTTGTGTAAGATTGTGCGAAGCTAAGATCAAAACTATTGCAAAGAGAAGAATCCCCTGTCTGTTCATATCTTCCAAACAAATTGCCATGTTCCTTTTAGCTCCATGGCTGGATTTGGAAGTCAGAAAATGACAAGCACCAGAAAAAGTGTACTTTACAGCAAAGTATTTTTATTTATTTATTAATTATATTTCTATACCGCCTTTCTCCCGTAGGACTCAAGGCGGTGTGCAACCAAGAAGAATATAGACATACAAACATCATAAAATTGCTAATTAAAATTATTACTTAGTTTGGTCAATTAAATAAAACCCAGAGTTCGATAACATTTTAAAAGATAACATTTTGAAGCACAGCTCACTAGGGAATACCCTCCCCCCCTCCATCTCTTCAAGTCTAGCTACTTCCCCCTGAGAGGGCAAATTGGAGCATTTCTCATAAATGTGCATGTAGACAGTGATAGAACAAGGTCTCTGAAGCACTTGAATTTACAAGGAAGAAAAGCCGGTTAGGACAGAGAGAGGCTAATACTGTTCCTTGAGTGTTCTAAAATTTTGATAAGGGCTATAAGAACTCTACTAGATTAAACATCTAATGGGGGAGGAGAAGAAATTAATTGAGTGTCTTGCCAATTTTGACAGTCACTCAGGAAATTATTGTTGTCTTCTCACACCTCCTGGAATTCAGAAGTATTAATCGAGTAAGCTTCCACTAAATCAACTAAGAATGCAGAAAGGCATTGAATACCTGTTTACTCTTTTTAAAGCCACCTAAGCCAGAGGTCTTTGCATTGTTTAGTGGCAGAACAATCCATATGACTGAGTGGCTGAAGTATCTTTTGTTGGTGGTGAACATTGTTATCAATTCCCTTCACCACCACCTTCCCCCAGTGTAACTTTCACAGTAATTTACCATAGTGGAAAATTTATGGAGCTGCCAGAGCTTTAGTTTATTAATTGGTTGAGCAGGGAATTAAAGCTGCAGTTTTTATTAGGTTGTTTCTGTCATGGTGGCTGCATTCATAAGAAAGTTAACTCTGTGTTTCTATTAACTGTGATCCACCGAAGAAGCTAAATTTGTCAAGAGCAAAAGCAAGTCCAATCTTGATTTGTATTGTCCTTTGACAGGATTGATCCTTATAACCCGGACTGGCATAACTTTGCTGTATGTTCAGCTCTTTTACCATTAGCAGGTTGCAAAGATGGGTCTGTGTATCAGTGTGCTGTCCTCAGAGGTTTTGGTGGCAAGTGAAAGCAAAATCTTTTTCTCCTCTTCTTCCCCTCCTTGGGATGTCCAGTGGCAACTTAATTGAGAAGCGAAAAGGCAGTGGAATATTTCTCTGATGGGCTTTGTACCATCCAAGCAGATATGTCATTTTTTCCCCCTTTCAAATAATTAAATCTGTGAATTGGGATACATATTAAGAATATAAAAATATACTGAAAACAAAATAATTAGTATGAAGTACAAGTAATCCAAGACATCACCTGGAGGTGCTGTTTTGGAAAGATTGTTTCCTTAGTGAATTTAGCCATTTTGGAACAATTAGACAATGGTTCCTTCCTTTCCTGATTGAATGCCACTTCCCACATTTGTTCTTTCCATCCAGTTTTGTTGCTTTCTTTCTCCATCCGTTTTCACTACAATGACTTTTTCTTCTTACCCAATCTCCATCCTGAATTTTCCTCTTTGGAGGAATTTGTGTATGTCCTTTTGTGAGAACAGTTTGCATGAGGCAGTGTTCATATAGGCAGATTTCGGAAATGGCGCGACTTATTTGACAGGCAATTGAGCTTAATTAGTAGTTTTTACAAGTAGTCCTTGGCTAACCTCCATTAGTTCGACGATTATTCAAAATTACAGCGGTACTGAAAAAAAATGATGTATGACTGTTCTTCTGAGTTCTCTGGGGTTTTCTGCATTCTTGCAGTCACATGATTACAGTCTGGGCACTTGGCTGCCTGGCTCACAATTACAACCTTGCAGGAATCACGGTTATCGCCATTTGCAACCTTCTCTGTTGGCTTCCCCACAAACAAAGTCAATGGGGAAGCTGGCAGGAAAAGTCACAAGTCATTCTGATAAGTTCCCCTGGGTTTTCCTGCATTTATGCTGCATTATACCCTCCAGCCCATGGCCTTTTTATACTTGCACATCCTACCTCCTGCACTCTGCTGCACTATACCTTCCATCTCATGGCCTTTCTGCACTTGTGCTGCGCCCTCTACCCCATTTTCTTCCTGCACTTGCATGGTGCCACAACATCCTCCTCCTCCTCCTCCCCCTACTGGACTTTCCAGGGCTTCTCCACTCCCTGTAGCACTGCTTCCCATTTAAGAACCCCCACGCATCTGGGACTTGCGATAGCAACTGGGACTACTGGGATTGTCACTAAGTGATGCAGTCACTTGATGTGCTTTACATCCACATTTCTTAGTGATGGCAATCCCAAACCCACCTGTAGTTCATTTAATACATTTTTTTTATCCTATTTAGGTTATGTGGATTTGGGCAGGTATACTCCCATACATACATATGTGTATATAAGAGTATCACATGCACAGACTTATGGCAGAGGGATTGGTTTCAACTGGAATTGGTAACTAAGGTTAACAAAGGGAGAAATTCAGCACTGCAAAAGTTCTTTTTTTTTTAACCATCTAAATACTTGTTTATTGTTAGATAGGTAGTGGATTTTCTTAAACCCATATTGTCATTTTTTGGGGGTCAAATAGCGTATTACTATGACCATGGACTATTATATAGAGATTTACACAGAGCAAATTACAGAACCATGGCATTGTTCACCAAATTGATGCAAAAGATTCGTGATATTAAGTGGGAGAATCCTTTTTTCTAGTCCGTTGCTATGGTCTTCAAATGGTTGGCTCACAACCACCTTTATTGGCTGACATACAAAAGAAGCCGTGCATGGGGAGATTTGTGAACAACATCTTAAAACATGTTGTTCCTATCAGAATTTATAAATCTTACATGTTATTAAAAAAAAACATCCCACATAAATCACCATAAATCCTCTCTTTTTTACTATTAGCTAGTGCATCCATGTAAGCGTGCAACACTATAAACACATGTGGGTTTTTTGTTTTTTTAATCTGACAGGTTTTTAACTATCCTGAGAATTATATGCTCATTTGTAAGGCATATAAAATATGCTCTACAAAATCTGCTGTATATGATATAACTGGCCACAATGACATTTTAACATTGTGGTCACTGCCAAACTATTTCACCAAAAATAATAGCTGCCATGGTGGATCAAGTTATATATATGCAGTAAATAGACCAATTAGGTGTTCCCTTTAAGTTTTCCACCATTTAATGCTAGGGAGATGGGCTTGTCAAATAAACTTGGTTAGCTCAGTCAGAATTAAACAGGAGATTAGTTTTGTTTTCTAACTGCATTTGTTTCATTCCTCTGTGCCTAAGCCCAACGCGAGGGTGAAGTGCAAAGAAAGCAGGATCAGATTGTGGCTAAGGATGTAACGAGAAGCTCCTGTTAACTCACACTTTGATTTGTGAAACGACGTCAGACTAATTTAAATTCATTATGTCATTTTTTAAGCAAGTCATGGCTGCTGCCTAAATGAGTTTAACCATATAAAAGAATCATCACTCAAATGTATGCAAGCCAACAATGTATCACAGTATTGTGGAAGAAAAAAAGAAAACATTAAAGTTTGCCTTCTACTGGTGATTTGTAGCATAGATTGTAAATTATCCTACACTTACATACAAGTTTTGAGGATAAAGAATTTGTTAAATAGGGATGATGTTATTTGGTCAGCAACCTAAATTGTTGTGTACAGGTTGCGATTGAGGGAATACATTAGTGTTTCCCAGAATACATTAGTGTTCTATTTTCAGTATTGTAGGAAAATGTTATTCCCCCTCCCATCTGTTAAAATATTAGAATGACGTGTATATTTATTTATTACAGATACATATATTGTGATGAAATTGACCTGGCTGCTGATACGGTTCTGGCAACTCTTTATGCTGCCAAGAAGTACATTGTTCCTCATCTCGCCCGGGCCTGTGTGAATTTCCTAGAGACGAGCCTGAGTGCAAAAAACGCTTGTGTGCTGCTTTCCCAGAGCTGCTTATTTGAGGAACCGGACTTGACTGAGCGTTGCTGGGAGGTGATCGATGCACAGGCCGAGCTGGCTCTGAAATCGGAAGGCTTCTGTGACATTGACTTCCAAACCCTTGAAAGCATTCTCCAAAGGGAGACCCTGAACGCCAAAGAGATTGTGGTTTTTGAAGCTGCCCTCAATTGGGCTGAGATGGAGTGTCAACGGCAAGAGTTACCTCCTAGCATTGAAAATAAGCGCAAAGTGCTTGGGAAGGCGCTCTATCTCATTCGCATACCCACCATGGCCCTAGATGACTTCGCCAATGGGGCTGCTCAGTCTGGTCTCCTGACCCTCAGTGAAACAAACGATATCTTCCTTTGGTACACAGCTGCCAAGAAACCAGAGCTGCAGTTTGTGAGCAATGCCCGCAAAGGCCTGGTCCCTCAGCGCTGTCATCGCTTCCAGTCATGTGCCTACCGCAGCAACCAGTGGCGCTACAGGGGCCGGTGCGACAGCATCCAGTTTGCTGTTGACAAGAGAGTTTTCATTGCTGGGTTTGGACTCTATGGCTCCAGCTGCGGATCAGCAGAATACAGTGCTAAGATTGAACTCAAGCGGCAAGGCGTTATCCTTGGACAAAACTTAAGCAAGTATTTCTCAGATGGATCTAGCAATACTTTCCCCGTATGGTTTGAGTATCCAGTGCAAATCGAACCAGATACCTTTTATACGGCTAGTGTGATTTTGGATGGTAATGAACTCAGCTATTTTGGGCAAGAAGGAATGACAGAAGTCCAATGTGGCAAAGTGACTGTGCAATTCCAGTGTTCTTCAGACAGCACCAATGGCACTGGGGTTCAGGGAGGGCAAATTCCAGAACTTATTTTTTATGCTTGAAGGAAAGGTGGGTTCGCAGAACACTCTGATTTTATGATGTATTGTGTCTGGTTCAGGCCAATTTCATGCTTAGCTTGTTGTCTGCAGATATATATGGTCCGTTCAATTAGGACACTCCTAAATGCAGTGAACAGTTTTAACTCTTGCTGTACTTTTTATTGTCTAAATGTATTTCTTCTACTACATGCTCCCAAGATCAAACTAGCAAATTAAGTGTTAAAGATTTTCAGCTTTAGCACAGATGGAATGCCTTATTAGTGAAGAAAGTTGACATTTCCCCCCCCATGCAGTGTGTGTCAAGGGACATAACTTGTCTGGTCTCTACTTTGCTGCTATTTCCTGTCATTTTGATTTATGATTTATTTATTTTTGCTCCTCCATGCTGTAGGCTTCTTCAACACCTCAGAATTAAAAGTGTCTTTAGTCTTTTGCCATTTGGATGCGACTCAAACTTAGAATTGAGGCTGGTTTAGCTGCAGCATCACCACGCCTGGGCTGAGGTTTTCTAGAGGGAACATAGAAGGTATTCAAATGCCAGCCGTTTGAAGGCCATAGCAACTGATTGGAAAATATATAAAATGTGATTTGCCCTGAATTGCTTTGCAAATACTGGCATTTCGTATTTAGCTTATGTTATGGAAGACAACAGCAAAAACTCAAGGTCTTTGGGGACAATTGCTTTTTAATTAACCTTAACCTTTTTTTTTTAGAAAGCTCTTTTTCAAGGAAACTGTTGATATTTAAAATACATTCATGCATTTTTGATTGCCCAGGATTACTTCTGGGAAGCCTTCCCTAGTTGGTAGCCTTCCAGATGTATTAGTGAAGTTCCTACTATTGTCAGAGTACATGCAGGACGGGAATGATGGCAACTAAAGCCTTTCATACAAGGGGAACCTACTCTGAAGCATTACATAATGGCATTTACACTATTACAAAATCTCTCTGATAGTTACTTTTCTTTTCAAGGGATTAAATACATTTCATTTAATCAAGTCTATTAGATACATTTCATTTAATCAAGTCTATTAGATTTCCGGTGTCAGAAAATGTGTAGCAAAAAAGCAAATGATGAGTTTTGTGAGTTTTATTTACCCAAATACCATTTTAAAGATACGTGGTTTTTTCCAAGTAGTAAAAATACAGATGTTTGGAGCATTTTAATTGTTAGAAATTAACATGGAATGTATTTGTTCAGTGTACCATACAGTGACATTTTCCCCCATAGAACTCAAAGCTGAATATTTTAATGCTTCATATATTAAACTAACTAGTGGGGCATTTAAACAGTAGAAACAAGTAGGTTTGAAAGCTCTGTTTTTGAATGAGCAAGTAGACTGGACATTATGCAGTTTGGTTAGAATATGAATACTCACCCAATTATAAATTTTGAAACATCTCCCAAATTTTTAGATGTTAATTTTTTTTCTCATCTGATTCCCTCCACATCCTATAGTTTTCATATCTCCAGCCACTGCGACAAAGGGATTCCTGGTATTTGTAATTTAACACAGGTTGCAGCAGAATTATTGAAGGGATTTGAAATTTGCCAGGCTCATACAAATATAATATTTGTTTAACTTATCAGACACTATGACTTCAACAAACTAATTTTTTTTTGTTTATCGGTAAGTGTAAATGTGACCATTAAGATTGCTTGTGAATCTGCTTGTAGTTTTCTCTTTGACTACAGAAGTATACTTTTTAGCACAAGTATAAATTACTGCTTTGTTATATACAGATCACAAATAAGACTATCAAATTTGGGCTGCAAAATGCCATGCAAATGCAGCAAACAAAAAATACCAAGTGGGATTTTTGCAACCTGGAACTGGAAACCCTGCAGAATCTGGAATATTTGTGACAAATATTTCTTGCCTAACTTTTGGAGATTTCTCAATTGTCAGTCAAGCTTTCCTTTTCCAGATTTTTTTTAAAAAATTGGTTGGAATATCTGCATTTCTAACAAGAAATGATTGGCAGGCAGCTTTAAAAAAAAGAGAGGTGATAAAAGTATAGGTGAATACCATGTTTGTGAAGTAGGAGACACTGCCTCAAAAAAGCAACCCCTATGTGTTTCAGTCTAGAAAATAACTTAAGTATTAGTCTGAAATAGATTTGTCCCAGTTTTCTGTTTATAACGCAATTTTTAAAAACGAAGTAAATATAAGTGCATCTCGCTACAGTGTAGCTCCTTAGCACAACATTTTATTGTCCTAGTTATTAGAATAGTGGCTTTAACTCTGAGGCATCCAGACAATCTGAAGTTTTTCAGTAAAATAACAAAAACACGATCCCATTGCAAATAGTCCTGCTTTTGTATAGATAACAACATGTGGGGCTTTCATCATGATGATTCAACATTGCTTTCATCATTCTGCCCCCGTGTCCCATGCCACCAAATATCCTTGTGGATGCCTCCAGTCTCCAACCTATATCAGCTTTTCCTAATTTGTGGTTTCTTATTGAATTCAAACCCACAACGTCCAAAATTCTCTGGCCAGCACAACCATTGGGAGTCCTAAAACATTTTGGGACTTGAAATCCTGATTCCTGGTTTCGTTAAATATCTGGTGGTGCCCCAAATAATACTTGAACACGAGAACATTTAGCAGTAACGGTTTCTCAGCAGTGTAGCATATTAAAAATATACCCACAAAACAGAAGCTGTCCTTAAGAGCAAATGCTACTCCTGTGTTTCCTACGTTTTTACCATCACAAATAACAGTATTTAAAAAAAACCACGTATTTATATTTCTCAGAGGTATGAAATTGCTTTTCAAAGAAATGTAAAAGATTACATTCTCACAACTTTAAGTATGAATCAAGCACTGGATTTAGACTAGAGTGAGCAGAGGTCAAAGCTCTTTTCAGTCATAAAATTTGCTCCACATTCCTGATTTCTTATGGAAAAAGCTAGTCTCAATCTAACTCTCATCATAACATCAACATGAGGCTATAGTTGGGTAGACCATACATATTGCCCGAGGTCCTTGAAGGAAGTGCTAGATAAAAGCATCTGGATAATTTATTTGGGAGAAAATGCTTCTCTCTTAGGTTATTTTTTTTCCTAACCCAATTAATTTTACACGTTTCAGATATGCCAAATAAAAACCCCATGAATGACATGATTTAAGGAAGACTGATGGCATTACCTTAAGGTGAAATGAATCCAGTTTCCAGACATAGGTCACATCAGTTGCCCTGTGCCCTTTCGGCCTCTAGATGGCAGATGTACACTGCTACTTTTAGCTTTACCCCACTGAAACACATGGTGTTTCAAAGGTCTCAGTTTTATTCTGGAAAATATGCATTGATGGTAAATATTTGTGGACGATGAACAATGAAACTGGAATTAGTATAATCACAATCATTTCTGAAGAGAGAAATGAATTGTCTCTGGCACCGGATTGCTCAGCTTCCTTTTTTTAGGGCCACAGACCCATGTATTGAATTTTTCCTTCTTTGTTTTTTTTCCCATAATGGGTTACAAGTAGGCAATTTGCCAGAATAAATATGGGTAAATATCTAACTTACCTTTATAAATAGTTCTCATATAATAGTGTGATCCTAAATTATCTTTTAAGTTCTTCCCTACATTTCAATGTATTGCTTCCTCTTTTCCACAAACGCAATGCCAGTGAAACCAAAATGTATCACCGGGTGTCAAAAATGGTAGCCTCATGCATGTCCTACTTCGCAGTAAAATCAAATAATGACTCCTGAGAAATAGATGGAACAGTGGGCAGATCTCCAAGTAAGATTTCCCGAATTTGGGGAAAATGAGATGGGTTCAGAATTTTAAATGTAGTGAATTTGATTTCCAATTCTCACATTGCTTTTTATCTTGAAATGACTTATTTTCAAGGATGAATACTAGAAAGGTATTTTTACTTTTTCTCTACAACTATGAAAACTAAAAACAATGAATTTCACAAGATCCTTGAATAAGATAAGAAATCTCTGCAGTAGTGTGTCACCATGTCTATACCACCAAATATTTGTATTTTTTTCCTGATGTTCAGTGCCCCTGTATGCAGTACTACATATGTCTGTTCAGGCATCAATTTTGCTGGCTTCCCTAGGAATAATTCCTTGGTAAGTGTGCTGAGCTGCAACTTTAAGCAGTCAACTATATAGTGTGTATTGCATGAGGGCTGTTTTTGCAGTTATAACGCCTTTTAGTTGAATCTGGAACAACTCCTAATGTTAGCTCATTATTTTCAGCATACATAACCTGCCTTTCTAAATTCTAAAAGCGCATATATTAAATATTAGAAAATATTGAGAAAATCAGAATTAAAAAACTAAAAGGTAGTAGCTGCAGCTAATGACAGCTTTAAAGAGGTATTTTGTAAAAGCTTGGAATAAAAATTGACTTCACTACCAGTCTAATAGCAAGGCATAATAGGGCCGAGCAGATCTCCTTTGGGAGGCTGTTAAGATAAATGACTACTTGAAGTACCTGTCAAATCAGAACGAAGAGTCTGAGTACTAATATATTGATCAGGAAAAAGCTACCTGGAATGAGCTGTGTGTGTGTGTGTGTGTGTGTGTGTTGGCTCTTGAAGACATAAAAAGCAGATGGAAGCCAACATTTTCTTTGCATGTTACAAATGAAGAAACTTTCAAATTTTGTTCTGTAGTTATACAGTGAAATTTAAAAGATGATTCAATTATTTAAATAGCAATGTTATTACGAAGGTGATATATGACTTTTAGGACTGTATTTATCTAGCCTTTGCTCTGTTGTTCCCTCCCAGGGAGCAACTTGGAAAGAGCTTTGAGTACTTACATTTCCCTTGCCAAATAGAATAAAACAAATATAGTTACCTGTACTTTACTCAATTTAGTATTCTTTTGAATTCAGGATACATTTCTGAACTAGAGAGGGTTTTTTTTTATTATTGAACTGGATGGTCTTTAATATGTTTCCATCATCTGGTTTTTGCTAGCAGCAATGGATCAGGCATATTAACTTTGACCCTTTACTCTGTTAATATCCAAGCTAAATTGCATTCAGTAAACTCAAATTATGTTACCTTATGTAGATTGTGGACAGAATGAGAAGATTTGCAGCATCAAACTGTAAAGCAGAAATAACTCGGTAGATGTACAGAATTGTCCCCAAATTAGGGCTTTGCCCCTTAATAGAAAGTTCATATCCTAAATTGTTAGGATAATATATTTATAATACAGGTAGTCTTCAACTTACAATCAGAATTGGGGCTGGAACTTCTGTCCTTAAGCAATGTGGTTGTTAGGTGAGCCATGCCAATTTTATGATCTCTTTTGCCATAGTTGTTAAGCGAATCACGATTATTAAATGAATTGAAAAACCATTATGTGAATTTGGCTTCCCCCCATTGACTTTGCTTGTTGGAAGCCCCTGGTAAGGCCACAAATGGGGATCATATGATCCTGGGACACACTTAAAAGACATGCTGGTTGCCAAGTGCCTGAATTCTGGTCATGTGACTGCAGGGATGTTACCATGGTCATAAGTACCGGGACCGATTATAAGTCACTTTTTTCAGTGCTGTCGTAACTTAAAATAATCATTAAATGGTTGTAAGTCATGGACTACCTGTATATTGCTTTAGTCTTCTGGAGCCATCCAATATATTTATCTATAAAGAGCCAGAGATCGAGAAAAAATGTACACAATATTGAAATTATTCTGAATATCATCTTGCAGAGCTGAACTGAACGGGGAAAGAAAGTTATTACTGGATTTCTAGTGTAATATATTTTGAGCTGATCTGCATATAATTTAAACTAATAATTCTAATTTCTACAGTACCTATTGCACCGTTGTTTATTTTCTAAAAATGAAAAATTTAAACTCCGTTATTTCAGACACGATTGGATCTAGTTGTGTTTGGAACAGTGCTTGTCTATAGCAACTGATGGCATTATTTATGAAGGACGTTTATAAATTCTAAGTACCTCAAATCGAATGTTACCGTACTGTATCTTTAATGTAACAGTGCAGAATTTTAGTAGACACATGAATGTGTGTAATCACATTTAAGAGAAAAATAAAAATGAAACTGGTTCTTACACTGTTTTCAGCACTGTTTTCTGAACCTTCTTAAATGAATAAATGGAATTTTGAATAGGGAAAACTCCCCCCACCCTCCAGTTTTTCTTTTGGTTTGGTTTTGAATTCCTTCTTTATGAGGGGTACACAAGGGGACATTTCAGGTTCAAGAAACGCTAAAACGCTTACTGATGTGGTAGATTACAATTTTTCTACACAAGATCCATTTGATGAACAGCCCAAGGAAAGAAAAACTTGTATGTAGGAGCAGAGGATGATAATAGCAATAGCACTTAGGCTTATATACCGCTTCACAGTGTTTTACAGCCCTCTTTAAGCAGTTTACAGAGTCAGCATTTTGCCCCCAACAATCTGGGCCCTCATTTTACCCACCTTGGAAGGATGGAAGGCTGAGTCAACCTTCAACACATGCACACCTTAGCAGCTCTCACTTGCATATCTTTGGGGTGCATCTTTGGGCTGTTTTAAGTACAGCAACAATTTGAAGTCAGTGGCATTCTGCTTCTGACAAAGAAACTGGTTGTATCTGTTAACAAAGTTTAGGTCCACCTGTTAGTAGAAAAGTATATTTTGTAGATTGTTTGGCCTCACGAGAAAGGAAGAAACAAGTTCAAACCTCATTTTAAAATGTACTGTTTTAATTTACAATAATGTCACTTTCAATATTTGTATCATAGAAAAAAGCTTCAGCATCTTTTAATTTTTTCAAGGTATTTTCATCCATAGTATATTTGGCATTGAATATACACCAGATCTTAAGGGTTTTTTTTTTGAAATTTTCAGGTTTGCGTGTAAATCCCTTTCTGAGAAAATGCTTGGGGACAATTTAAATTCAACATATCACAGTAGAAATGAGCAATCTGCAAACCCTGGCCCATTTTATAACAACTATCATATTGAGACAGGAAGCAAGCATGAAACTGAAAACTGGTGATAATATGCAGATTGGAGTAGGAATGGTGTTTTTATTTTTTAAAGAAGACATTCTTACCAAGCCCCAGAAATTCCAAGTGCTCTCCCAGAAACACAATTTCCAATCCATTTTGCATCATCACAAAACCGACTGCAGTCCTTGCTCTCCTGCCAAAATAATTTACTATTTTTGCCCATCACAAGCCTAATAGACCTACCCCCTATTGTTCACCCTTTACTATAAAAGTTGGGATTTGTGACTTAGTCTCCTGACTATTAGCAGATCACTGAACAACTTCCAGTTATTTGGTAGCGTCTCTGGAAACTGACACTGCCACATTTTGGCCTCTTGATGAATGTGAAAGAATTATAGGATTTAAAGATGGAAGCTGAAGTATTTCACAGTCCAGATGTTTCGCATTTCCATTTTTCTATCTTGACACAAAAATGACTACCAAAATTCTACTACTTTGTTGCTAAAAATTCAGTGATTTGGGGATGTTAGACACGACATGGTTTATTGCTGCTTTATTTGCTTGTTTCTAACGATGGTGCAGAAAGTAGCTCTTCTAATAAAAGCAATGAAGAATATGGTTTACAAAATTGTCAAAATTTGGGACTGGAAGTGCTTTTATAAGATACTCAAGGGAATAACAGAAATGCATTAAGATCTCTTCAGAGGAAGTTTTATTGAGGCACTAGGACAAATAACAACATAAAGTTTCATTATGGAAAATGTCCTCAAACAGGGGGAAAAGGGGGTGTGTGTTTCATCCTGACCCTTCTAACTGGCAACCCAAAAGTTTCATACTAACCTTTTTAACAGACATGTCCTGCTGATGTTTCCTTTGTCCCATCACCAATCTGCTCTGGGACCAATTTAAGTTTACCTTCATATGGATTGTTTTAAAAGAATATTATTCTTGACACAACACTTATCATATGAATGAACCACAATACCTGTGACAAAACCACGAGAACAGTCCCATTCAAACAGGCTGAGGCTACAGTAGTTTACCAGTTGCATGTAGGAAACCCACAAATAGGACATCAAAGCAGCTGTTACGTTGTGGCATCAGTATTCCTATTATAGAGAGCCCCCAAGCTCTGAGTCATCAAGCTCAGTCATTGATAAAATTCTCTTGGAACTTGTTTTTTGGGCATTATATGCCACAGGTTGATTATTTGCCATATGAAAAAAATATTTCCTCTTATTAGTGCTAAATCTTCTAGTTAATTTCATTGGGTGGCCAATTATTTAATCCTTGGGTGTTCTATTATTAGATGGAGAAAACTATCACTTTCTTTACTATGCATACTTATAAATTCAAGTTGCTTCCTTAACATCTTTCAACTAAGCTAAATAAACTCAGCTGTTGCATTCTGTCTTCCAATCTTATCAGTTGCCTTGTTTTGCCATACCTTCCATTTGATTGGATCGCCTCTGTAACAGAATGCTACTCTGTGGACTCATCCCTACCTTTTCTGTAGCTTGTATCTAGAAAACTTTCACTATTCTTAATAAATATTCTCATTTTTACTCAGATTTCTATCATTAACATACAGGCACTATTACATAATTCCTTTCCTACAGTTCCTTCTGCTAACCCATCTGTTATTCCCTTAGTCCAGTATTACTTTCCTACCACATACTGGTCATTATGGATATATTTATTTCCTTTAGGACCCACTCTCCCAAATCTTTTCCCTTTATCCTTAAGGGATGAGTATTCCCAAACCAGAGGAATATTCATATAGGAAGTACTAGTTGAAACATCTGATTGACTATCCCACCAAGTTCAGTATAAAAGCTGCTTTGTAACCTTTTTATTGTAAAGCAATAAGACCTTTTTATTGTTAAGCTGCACTGGCTCCTGGTGATCTTCCGGGTGCGATTCAAGGTGTTGGTCACCACCTTTAAAGCGCTCCATGGCTTAGGACCTGGGTATATACGAGATTGCCTTCTGCCACCAATAGCTTCCCATCGGCCAATACGCTCCCATAGAGAGGGACTCCTCAGGGTGCCATCAGCCAAACAATGTCAACTGGCAACACCCAGGGAGAGAGCCTTCTCTGTGGGGGCACCTGCTGTCTGGAATGAACTGTCCCCAGAGATTCGCATGATCCCCGACCTTCGTACCTTTCACCGTGCCCTTAAGACTCTTTTGTTTCAACAGGCCGGGCTGGCTTAGAAAATGAATTTTAATTGGGTATTTGTAGTTTTTAATACAAGGGCCAAATTTATAATATATTTTAAACTTTTTTAGATTTTATGGGTATATGTTGTTTTTAATATGGCTGTACACCGCCCTGAGTCCTTCAGGAGAAGGGCAGTATAAAATTCAAATAAAAAATAAAAAATAAAAAATAAATAAATAAATAAATACATAAATAAGCAAGCAAGCAAACAAGCAAGCAAGCAAGCAAGCAAGCACGCACCAGACGCCTACAGAGCTGGCATGCCCTGGAATGTTTTTCAAATAAACTTGAGCCCCCATCCTGGTACCCAGTGGTGGGTTTCAAAATTTTTACTACTGGTTCTTTGGGTGTGGCTTGGTAGGCGTGGCATGGCTTGGTGGGCGTGGCAGGGGAAGGTTACTGCAAAATCCCCATTTCCTCCGAATCAGCTGGGACTTGGGAGGCAGAGAATAGATGCGGGCGGGGCCAGTCAGAATTTTTACTACTGGTTCTCCGAACTACTCAAAATTTCCGCTACCGGTTCTCCAGAACTGATCAGAACCTGTTGAAACCCACCTCTGCTGGTACCACCATCTCACCCAAGAATTGACAACCCTGGGTTTTGGTTTTGTTTTTTTTTAATTTTTTAATTTTTTTGGTTTATATGCCGCCCTTCTCCAGAGACTCAGGGCGGCTTACAATGCGTTAAGCAATAGCCTTCATACTTTTGTATATTTTATACAAAGTCAGCTTATTGCCCCCACAATCTGGGTCCTCATTTTACCTACCTTAGAAAGGATGGAAGGCTGAGTCAACCTTTAGTCTGGTGAGATTAGAACTTGCAGAAATTGTAGGCAGCTGAATGTTAATAACAGTGCTTTAGTCTGCTGCGCCACCAGGGCTCCCATACCTGACTTTTCTGATAAACAGAAAAGCATTTTTGAGAATACTACTTGAGAAATCCTGGACTTAATATCAGTGGTGCCAATGTGCACCACAATTGTCCTCCCCCAGTACTCTACACTACAAACATATCTAGATGACTTGTGATGTCCATAGCCTTTGCACCAGACAGACAAGCTGTTGCCATAAAGTCTACACATCTGTCCAAACCAATTTTTTTAGAGATCAAATCTTTCATTACAAGAAGCCTCCCCAAGAGGAGAATTCTTGGTAGGCAAGGATACTGGAACATCCTAGTGGAGAGACACGGGATGTTCACCTGCTGTTCACCTGCTGTTTCACACCATAGCCTTTCCACCATGCGGGTGATTGTGGGGGGAGGTATCGTGATCATTTGAAAGATTATGTCCTAAAATAGCCCAGCTGACAGGCTAATGGAGTGGAAAAAGTGTGCAGTGGGAAGCAGAATCCATGCTGATGCCAGCTACTCAGGAAATTTGAAAGGTGGTTAAAACCTCCAGATGTCAGGACTAAGAACGACAGTGGAGTGATTTAGGAGTAGTTTCCTTTTGTTGTTTTTTCACTATAGACAGAATCTTGCCTGACTAAAGCAAAGGGCCTTGGTAGTACAGTGGTTTAAAGCACCCTGTTATTAATACCAGCTGCCTGCAATTATTGCAGGTTCGAATCTCACCAGGCTCAAGGTTGACTCAGCCTTCCATCCTTTCTAAGGTAGGTAAATTGAGGACCCAGTTTATGGGGGCAATAAGCTGACTTTGTATAAATATACAAAAGTATGAAGGCTATTGCTTAACGCATTGTAAGCCGCCCTGAGTCTCCGGAGAAGGGCGGCATATAAATCAAATTTTTTTAAAAAAACTGTTTGAGTAACTGCAGATACACTTTGGAAAAAGCTAGGACGGAGCCATCTTACCCTCTTTCTGCTGGCCAAACTTTCCAAGCTCCACTATTTTTTGGCCCTCTGGAAAGCAACCTCTCTTTCCTGGGAAGCCAGACTATATTCCACCACATCAGTGAAGCATGCTACCAGAGCAATTCCAACCCATTTCACCAAGTAAAGCTATTTTGTTTCCATATCGGGGGTGATGCTTGATGGGGAGGGAAACACAGCCAAGGGAATCTACACACATTATTACCCTTACTGTATCTCAGATTAAAAGTGAAAGGACTGGACCAGACACCGGCCTTATCACTGACACTTCATCACTATCTAGAGATCGTCCCCAGCCTTATCACTGACTGGAGATCT
Organism: Ptyas mucosa; assembly: GCA_012654045.1. Taxonomy (NCBI): domain Eukaryota; kingdom Metazoa; phylum Chordata; class Lepidosauria; order Squamata; family Colubridae; genus Ptyas; species Ptyas mucosa. The sequence continues at coordinate 31,292,124 of WNWU01000017.1, forward strand.
GATGTCAGAACAGAGCCATTTATGTTGACATAAATTTTAAACACCTCAACCCTTGGACAAATGATATCACTAACCTACTATTGAGAAAGAGACCAAAGAAGAAGAGGATAACAGAGAGGCTGTATATCATGCTTTATTTCACAGGTAGAAGAAAGTTGCTACGCCAATCAGGTCCCCTGTTTTGATTTATTTCAGTTTAGGCTCAGGTAGGGAAGTACTTGCTAAAGGAAGCAAATTTCACCTTTATACAAGGCACCTTGGTGCTGGAAAGCAAGGGCAATCATGCCAGAGAAGGAAGAGAGTAATGTTTCCTACTAGGAACAATCTCTTCCATCTAGCACTGCATGTCAGTGAGGTGGAAAAGGAATTATATAGAGTAACAAAATGAAATTGCTAACCAGCTTCAGCCTTGTTTCCAGCATACCTTTTGGAATCAAATTTACTGAAATGAAGCATCAAATAAAGGTGTGTGTGTGTGCGTGAGAGAGAGAGAGTAATTTGATCTGGGACAGGAGCTAGTAGTAATTGCACCCAGAGAACTAAAATTGATATCTATTAGAAAAAGATACCTGGGGGAACAATGTTGAAATGGGGTAGAAATGATGGATTAATAGCTTTTCTACACCTCTAATTTCGGTGTTCCAATAGACTGGATGAGAGAAGATAAACATTTGCAGGGTGAGGAGAAGAACATGCTCACCGGCTGATAAGGACATGTGCATAAATAAAAAAGAGAAATTAGCCAGCCCAACAAAGCCTCTGTGTGAGGTAACAAAACAGATCTGTTTGCCCTCCTTCTGGAAAAAGTGGGCAGGTGACACCTGCTCTTTGGAAGCTCCTGCTAAAACCCACGCAGATTAGCCAAGGAAGGGGCAGAATGAAAAGCTCTTTCCGAGGTCATTAGTGGAACTGGCCTTGTCAATGAAGTCCTTGATTGGAGAAAGGCAGCAAATTACAGGGCTTTGACAACAGACGGGAAGCTTTTAACTGCTTCTTGCTGTTTTGTCATTTGGGCCTAGTCCCAAGTGGATGCATTAAATGTGTCACATTTCTAACAAATCACTCACTTTCAAACCAGCATTAAAAGGGAGGGTGGGGAATGGGAAAACCTGTTTGTCTCTCATAGATAGCAGAGGTATTACTCTAAATGTGAATGGTTCATCTGAAAGCTACTCTGGGCCAAGTTTCTTTTCTTTCAAGCTGTTAATAATATTTTAGGCAGCCATGGTTCCTTCTGATATATTAATATTTCTAGCAATCTTAACAAACCCAGGTGTGGGAGGGATCTATAACTTTTCATGTGATGCTACATTTTCAACATGGAACCATATAATGAACATAGGCAGAAAATCTGATCCTTAGAGTAGGTGAAGAGATTTTTATCCCCAGTACATCGATTTCTATACTTCGGCATTACGTACCATTGATCATACTGTCTAGGGCTGTGCAAAGTTGTATTTCAGCAATATCTGTAGAGCAACGGCTTCTCTATTCTCCCAGATCTGATTCCATTGTTCTTTGTTTAAAATCCATTGGTCTTTTTATGCTGAGTGGGCAGTGGAAATTCCATTGAGAATGTACCAACTTGGCAAAAACTGTTAAGCAGATTACAGCATGGACTCCTCTGAGTAAAGGAAAGGGATAAACATAAAAATGATTATGAATACCGGAAATGGATACAAATAAATGGGGACGGTAGGACAGGGACGGTAGGCACATTGGTGCACTTACGCACACTCCTTACAGACCTCTTAGGAATGGGGTGAGGTCAACAGTAGACAGTCTAAGGTTAAAGTTATGGGGGTTTGGGGATGAAACCATAGAAACCACAGGTAGTGTATGAGACCAAAAATTTCATACAAGACCACTTGCTGATGGTCCCCTTTAGATTAGTAGGCTTCTTACAAATGCTGGCATCCTGCCTTGGCCATTGAAGTCAACACTGAGCTTTTGTGGTGGCAGAATGAAGCAGATTTTATAATATGACCCTGTTGTGAAGCCAAAGTAGAACAGGAGTTGGTATCTAAATCTTTCTCTTAATCATCTTAGTGCCAGATACTAAGCAAGAGGTATGCTCTTATTTCTTTCTCTTTCAGGATGAAAGGGTGAGAGATGCTGTGTCCATGCAGACCAGTGGCAAAGTTACCTTATAGTGAATCAGGTTTTTGTTTCTTTGAGTCCATACTTATCTATCTGGATTTCATAGATCTTCAGAAAGGCATCTTTCCTAGCCAAACAGTTGATGCTGGGAATGAGCAATAGTTTGGATCCTATTAAGCCTCAGCTTTGTAAGTGGTAGAGGCATCTCACAGTTCTTTTATTTTAGGGGAGGCTAGTTAATAAATCTTACTAAAACTTTCACCACAAGGTATCACACTCAAATGCTCTGTGCTGCAGAAATATGGAGGATGAGATAAAACAAGATTTAGAAATGCTACAAAACAAGTTTATGAAGCATATTCTCAAACTCCTTCCCTAACCATTTTTCTATGGCTCATCTCAGAAGTCACTTTGATTTATCCCCCACTGAAGGCAGGATGAATCTGCTTTATCTTTAATACTAGCGAATGTTGAAGGAGACAGATGATGCCTGTCTGGATAGGATGTGTTGGCTGGGCAAGCTTCAGAACTGACAGTGAGCTCAGAATTTTGTGAGAAAGCATACGGGTAACATCTATGGGTTCATCTATGGAATATGGGTACATCTATGGAGCATCTTCTAACAGGTCTACCTAACCAGGTATTTGAGAATGATAGTAAAGGAAAGAGAGTTATTCTACTGTAAACATTTCCCATTTCTTTCCTGGAAACAGTTTTTTTTTAAATTACCTGAAGGTTCTACAATATTTTGAATGCCAAACGTGGAGTATGTAGTATCTAGTGTTACCTGATATCTGTAGTACATAGATCTCTGGAACAGACCTTTAATTTTGTGATCTTAAACTGGAATGTTGATTAATAATCTTCCGTATTCCATAAAACATTCGCTTTAGCTGCTGGTGTTTTAAAATTACTGTATTCTGACTATAATTTGATCATGGTTTCAGATTGTGTTATTTTGGAATAGAGCAGAGCTTTACACAATTCAGCAGATGACAAACTGGCTGAGGCCAGCTTCACTCAGAAGCTGAGCAGGGTAGCAATTGGTTGGATGTACACTTCTTCAGATTAACTTTATTCATAATAATATATACTATGACGAACTTCTGTCCACTTAGGGTGAATATCCATTTTAATTCACCGAAGTAATTTAATTGTAGATTGTCAGTTCCTAGGACAAGATATTGCTTGTAGGGTTTCACTTTTAATTACGCAGTATCATTTTACTAGAAAGTTGGGAAGGAAGGAGGACATCCTGGTTTGTACAGGTCCCAAGGAGCAAAGAGAAATATAATCAATACAGGTATTGATAGTAAAGTGCTAGAGAAGGAACAGGGGTTGCTATGCAAGAGGTCATAGGTAGCATTCATACTTATGGAAAAGAATAGGTTTGCCCAAATAATACTGGATTATAAAAACTAAAGGCATTCTGCTTGTTATGCTTGTTATGCTTTATAATTGTTTTCCACCTCCCAAAACCCACTTGTGACAATTGCTCCTATTATGACTATAATTTCAATGGCACTAGAAACAGAAATGGTTGTAGGCCTCCTAGAATTGTCTCTTGGCAAGATGGACAGCATACAAATTTAATAAACAAATACATAATAAACACAAAATAGCCACAGCTTCCTCCTCATTTTAGGCTTATATGCTGGCTCTTTTCCAGGAGCTCAAGATGAATTCCACAGAGAATTCCTTTCATTTGTGAGGTAGGTTGGAATGAGGAAGCACAATTGATTGGTCAAAGACATGGTTGTAAGAGTCTTGAACGCAAGTCTCCTCTAGGTAAATCTCATAACTTTAACCACTAGGTGAGAATAACAGAACTGGGAGGGACCTTGGAAAGTTGGAAGGTCACAATCACTCATGTGTGACCAGCATCATCTTTGAGAAAACTTTATTTTCATGAGCTGGGAAGTAGATGAGGTGGACAGAAAGGCCAGGGAGAAAAAAATAATAGAAAGATTTAAATCTGTCTGTTTTCTACTGGTTCTTTCATGGTGGCTGGCTGGCTGGCTGAGAAGACTATTTCTTTAGTCTGGATTTAAATGGAATCGGATGTCTATAAATTATGCCAGTATTACTAGGATCTATTTGATATCTTCTATCTCTTAATTTCTCTTTTCTTCATCCTGATATTCTGGAGAACTGGCAACTCAACAATGGTTACATGAGGAAAGTTGTTTGAGGATGTTGATAGAGCAACCAGTGATGCTGTTCAGTCACTCTTCTGTCATATCTGTCACTACAGTAGCAAACCATCAAATATTCTATCCCTCAGATCTTCATTATACAAGGACACCCTCAGTGGAACATACTGGCAGTTAAGAAAAATCAGAATGAAAGGACATCTCATGGGACATCTGTCAAAACAACTCTATTATTTTCCTTCTGTGTCTGTAATGAACTCATAAATGTCTTGATACAGATATGCAGTATATCAATATATTCATATATACATGAATGAATCTCTTTAGCATGTAAGATTCTGTTTTAAAAGGCCATCCATTTAAATGACATACATTTAGATAGATCGGTAGATAGATATTTGAGCATACAATCTCCTTAGACTCATATTTCTTCAGTTTCAGCCTCTTTTATCCTCTGGGGAGGAGTAACTGGAAAAGCAATTTGTTTCATTTTAACTAAGCCAGGAACCTTTGAAAACACGGAGGCTTCTGTCTCACCAAGAATCCCATTTAGTTTTGGGAGGAGGGGAGGGGGAGATGTCAGGGTGAAGCTTATCTTATTGCTAACTATTAGTGAGACTTCTGCATTATTTACAGCTCTGGCAATGTGATTTCCCTAGTCAGCAGACAGGCCACATATAAGCACATTCCCAGATATCCTTCAACATTGAATCAGTTGCTAATAGCACCAGACCGTTATCAGAAAAGAGAAGGAATCGGTAACATTTTAGTGAATTGGAGTAAACCGAGGTCCTTCCTTTATTGTACCCCAACACCAGAGTTGATTAACTAATTCCACTGTTTTAAAATTATCGAATGTACATTTCTATCTTTTGTCATGCAAAGATAATATACCAGACACGCTATAGTTAATTTGTGGGGGGGGGGGGG
>WNWU01000017.1:31305496-31316447 GCA_012654045.1 Ptyas mucosa
TATCTATCTATCTATCTATCTATCTATCTATCTATCTATCTATCTATACACACACACACATACGCACACACACAAATATATAAAGTGTTTTTCTATCGAAGCACCTGGTCTACCCCAATATTAGAGAGAGCATACTGCTTCCCTTTCACCTTTCAGCTCCAATCCAGGAACCCTCAAGCAGTCGCATTCATGACAAACCATTTTATACCAAATTTATATTTGCTGATAATAAAGTCTCCCTTTATTTCTTTATCAGCAAATATAAATTATACACACACACACACACACACACACACACACACACACACATACATATATGCAACCCTACCCCCAACCCACAGACTCCTCTGCTCATGGTATCTTCTAGAACAGGGTGTCCCAAATAGAGATATATCCCACTTGGGAGAGAGTGGGCAGAGTCCAAAAGGAGGTGTGAAGAATGTTTGCTTTTGCATTTTAGTGTCTTTATAAAAACTATAGTTTTAGTTTTCATTTGTGTTTATTTTGGTGTTCGGTTTTTCAGGGGAGGTGTTTAACAGGAGGAGTGATCGCAAAAAAATTTGGAATCCTTCTTCTGAGGTCATCTGACTATAATTGTACTAATATAACATTAATGAGGATAGGCACATTGTTTTCTGATTCAGTAGGACTTATGCTCTACTATCTGTAGAAAATCCGTTCTTCTCTGTAGAAGGTTGTGCCACATTAAATGTATCAGAATGTATAATGAAAGGAAAAGTCACTTCTTGAAATTTTTGTGTGTTTTTGCTATAGTAAGTGGCTGCTCTTGTGAACAATATCTTTTGTACTCACCAATAACATTTTAACTTTAAATATATATTTTATTTATTTTATTCCACAATTTCTGGAGGAAACATCTTATCTAGATCCATTCCAGTCGGGTTTCAGGTCTGGGCACAGCACAGAAACGGCATTGGTCACGTTGGTTGATGATCTCTGGAGGGCTCGGGACAGGGGTTGTACCTCTGTTCTGGTCCTGTTAGATCTCTCAGCGGCTTTTGATACCATCAACCATGGTATCATGCTGCACTGGTTGGAAGAGTTGAGGATGGGGGCACCGTGCTACAGTGGTTCTCCTCCTTTCTCTCCGACCAGTCACAGTTTGTGTTGGCAGGGGGGCAGAGGTCGACCTCGAGGCCTCTCATTTGTGGAGTGCCGCAGGGATCGGTCCTCTCGCCCCTTTTGTTCAACATTTATGTGAAGCCACTGGGTGAGATCATCCGTGGCTTTGGGGTGAGATACCACCAGTACACTGATGACACCCAGCTGTACATCTCCACTCCAGGCCACCCCAACAATGCCCTTGAAGTGATGTCCCAGTGCCTGGAGGCTGTGCGGATCTGGATGGGGAAGAACAGGCTCAAGCTCAACCCTTCCAAGACTGAGTGGCTGTGGCTCCCGGCATCCCGATATAGTCAGTTGACTCCATCACTGACTATTGGGGGTGAGTCTCTGGCCCCTACGGAAAGGGCTCGCAATTTGGGAGTCCTCCTGGATATGCAGCTATCCTTGGAGGAACATCTGACGGCTGTAACCAGGGGGACCTTTTGTCAGGTTCGCCTGATCCGCCAATTGCGGCCCTTTCTTGATTGGGATTCCCTGTGCATAGTCACTCACGCCCTCGTCATCTCTCGCCTTGACTACTGTAATGCTCTCTACATGGGGCTCCCCTTGAAGAGCACCCGGAGGCTCCAACTGGTCCAGAACGCAGCCGCGCGGGTAGTGACAGGAGCAGCATGGTGCTCCCACGTAACACCGCTCCTGCGCGAGCTGCACTGGATTCCGGTGGTCTTCCGGGTGCGCTTCAAGGTGTTGGTTATCACCTTTAAAGCGCTCCATGGCAAAGGGCCTAGTTATCTTCAAGACCGCCTGCTGCTACCAATGACCTCCCATCGACCCATGTGCTCCCACAGAGAGGGCCTCCCCAGGGTGCCATCAGCCAAACAATGTAGGCTGGTGACCCCCAGGGGGAGAGCCTTCTCTGTGGGGGCACCTACCCTCTGGAATCAGCTGCCCCCAGAGATAAGGAGAATCCAAGACCTTGGTGCCTTCCGGTGCCGGGCTGGCTTAAAAATAATTTTAAATGTTTTAATTGGTTTGTTACTTTTTAATGTATGGGGCTAAATTTATATATATTCTTAATTGTTTTTAATGTTCGTATTCTATGTTTTTTAATTTTGGCTGTACACAGCCCTGAGTCCTCAGGGAGAAAGGCGGTATATAAATCTTAAATTAAATTAAATTAAATTAAATTAAATTAAATTAAATTAAATTAAATTAAATTAAATTAAATTCATCTTAGATGTCACCATCTAATGATCAATATATATAAATAATAATAAATAGAACATATAACAGTAATAGGATGATGAATTTGGTCAACAGCGACAGCAAACATGCCCTACACCCAGTGATGGGATTCAAATAATTTAACAACTGGTTCTCTGCCCTAATGACTGGCTGGGTGGGGGTGGCTATGGTGGGCGTGGCCAGGGGGTGTGACTCGGCCTCCTGCACCTCCCTGGGAGCAAAAATGGGCCGTGTGGAGGCACACTGCCCCCCCTGCCTTATTTTGGACCTAGTAGGCCTTCCAGCAGCCTTCTGGGAGCAAAAATGGGCCACAGGGGGCCGCCCCACCCACCCACCCCCATGCCCTGTTTTGGGCCTAGCAGACTTCTCTGCAGCCTCCTGCAAGCAAAAACGGGCCGCAGGGCGGCCATGCCACACACCCCTGTGCCCCATTTTGGGCCTAGTAAGCCTCCCTGCACTTACCTGGGAGCCAAAACTGGGTACGTAGGAACTCCTAGAAGGGGTGGGGAGGGGAGGGACCAGCCAGCAATTTAACAACAGGTTCACCCAAACCGGCCCGAACTGGCTGAATCCCACCACTGCCTACACCCTAGAAGAGCACCCTAGACCAAATCCTGGGAGAAGAACCAGGTCTTTAAGATCCTCAGAACCAGTCATTGATGGGCATTTAACAGCCCTTGTACATCTCCGTGAGATCTGTTGAATTCATATTGGCTCTTGGTTCAACCTCTGTAAGATCAGGACAAGGAACCACAAACAGCCTAACACTCTTGCAAGTTCTTTTTCTCTAAGAAGGGAACATTATAAGAAACATTCCTAACAAGATTTATCTCTGCTATTTTATCAAAAGAAGCAGTAACAAATATATGAGGTTCTTGACTTATGACCACAGTTGGGGCCAGAATTTCCATTGAAACTAAGCAACATAATTGTTAAGGGAGTTGGGTGAGTTGCATCCAATTTTATGACATTTTTTGCCATGGTTGTTAAGCAAATCACAACAGTTGTTAAGTGAATGATGAGGTTGTTATGTGAATCTGGCTTCCCTGATTGATTTTGCTTGTCATAAGCCAGGCTGGGAAGGTCACAGGTGGCAATTACGTGGTCCCAGGACACTGCAACTGTCATAAACATATTCTTGTTGCCAAGTCCCTGAATTTTTATCATGTGACCAGGGGGATGCCACAAAGGTCATAACTGTGAGGACTGGTCGCAAGTCTGTTTTTTCAGTGCCATTTTCACTTCGTTAAATGAATGATTGTAAGGAGTACCTATAGACAGAGTTTGACTGTAGCCCTGCCCATAAAGCAGATGATGACTAAGGGTTGATATTAGGGTAAATTTCATTACCATTTATGGGTCAGTGACATTAGATGCCTTCCTATCTTTTTAAAACAGTCAAGGACATTTTTTTTAAACTTTGTCTTATGCTAACTTCTCTGCCTGACTGTGGGTCATTAGTGTTCATTCATTCTTATCTTTTCTTATTACCTAGAGATAGGCACTTTTAGTTTCTCTTTGTATTCCGAAAGGAGATAATTAAAACCAAAGCGCATTTCTCCTTCATCGGGGTATATGTTGAAGATGAATTACACATTGAGACACTGTTGCTATGGTAACCGGGGGGGGGCATGGGAAGCCTGCAGAAATCAAACAAAATGCATTGGCCTGTCACACCAGTAAAATATTTGAATAGAGACCCAATTTTATAGTAAGATACAGAAATGAATCAATAGGATGCTAGTCTGGAAAAATAAGAAGAAAAAAAAGCAGGCAAAAAGAAAAGGAAAGTGAAATTTCTTTTAGTGTTAGGTTATAATTGTCTGTTAAATGACATTTCTTTCTAACTTGAGGATGATAGGTCTATGGCCTTGATTATTTTCAGAAAAGTAAGCTATACAGAAACATGATGGCCTGTATTCAGATTTAAGTCAGTAATTCCAAACACCACTATACAAGCATCCATAACCAACATTTGGACTCTGTTTCAACAGGAAGCACCCCATCTCACCCAATGGGTGATTTGAGAGCAATCAACCAGTGGAACAGCTTGCCTTCAAACATTTGGGTGGTCCATCACTGGAGGCTTTCAAAGAGAGCCCGGGCAACCATTTGTCTGAAATGGTATAGGGTCTCCTGCTTGAGCAGGAGGTTGGACTAGAAGACCTCCAAGATCCCTTCCAGCTCTATTATTCTATGTTCTGTTAAATTAAGTATAACCTCACAAATTAAGTTGCACCTATGTGTCTCATAACAAAGGATTTCTACTTAACCAGATATGAGACTGGAATTACAGAATTTCTTAGAGTTACTTGATGTTCTGGCTAGCATGCCTACCGTCCCTGTCCTAATATTCCTTTTTACTCTTACTCTTTTCATGTATTCAAATTATATTTATACTTTTACCTATTATCTTATATATGCTTGACAAATAAATAAATAAAAGTAAAGGTAAAGGTTCCCCTCGCACATATATGCTAGTCGTTCCTGACTCTAGGGGGCAGTGCTCATCTCCGTTTCATAGCCGAAGAGCCAGTGCTGTCTGAAGACGTCTCCGTGGTCATGTGGCCAGCATGACTAAACGCCAAAGGCTCACGGAACACTGTTACCTTCCCACCAAAGGTGGTCCCTATTTTTTCTACTTGCATTTTTTACATGCTTTCGAACTGCTAGGTTGGCAGAAGCTGGGACAAGCTTTTGATCGACAAGCTCAGCGTCTTAGCCTTTGAGCCACCACGAATAAATTTATTTATTTATTTAAATAAATAAATAAAACAGAGTACATTTTCAAACGAGTGCATATTTCATCTATGCATATTTGACCATTTTGTAGATTGGATATGGCACATCAATTCTACTCCTTCTGGCCCACAACGGCCAAAGGAAGGAATTCGTACTTGAGCAATTTTCATAATCAGTTAAAAGTCTTCAATAGTGGGTGGGGGTGGGGGTGGTGGAATGCAGATTTGGCAGCTATTCTCCATCTGTTTCAGCAAGGCAGGATTTTCACACTGCTCTCTTTGATCCAAAATGCAAATAGGAGTTATACATCTTTCTCTTATTATTTATTCATGTATTTATTATAATTGTATACTGTATCTCTTTTCATCTCTTGATCCCATGTGCCTTACCCAAATAAAATGTCTACAAAGTTAAACACAATGAGAAAATTTCCCCTGCTTTTTTGAAATGAAATGAAATGAAATGAAATGCTTTTATTTGGTCAAAGACCAGCAAATGTACAGCATAAAAGTGAAATCAAATGGATGAGGCAAAATATTGGCATAACAAGGAGTCTCTGCAATAAAAATGTAACATATACTACCATGATGGTGTGTTAATTACCTATGTAAGTATAAATCTAAAATATTACAATCTTCTTCTTTCTAGTGTTATTCCGGCACTATGGCAGGGTCCGTTTAAAAAAAAAATTACAATCTATGAGGTAAAAATATTTATCATCTAAAAGCAGATAGCTTATGTTTTTTTTATGAACAAAATATGAGCTATATTTCTTTCTTTATGGATTATCCTCACTGGTCTTCAAGGAATCTCTACAAGCTTTCATTCCTGCTGACAATGCCTGATGGGGAAGAATATGTAGTGTTTGCCATTGTTGCCACCATTCTGTTTGGTTCACAACTGCTGTGCTGACAATGGTCTGAATAACCAATGATCTAGAAGCAGACACGAGAGAGCAAAATAAATGCATACCAAGGATTCCTGTGTACGTCAATTGAAGAAATGAATTTAATAATCAAGGTAAGGAAATAAATCTAACATCACTATACAGTATGAATGTTTCAATGACCTGAACTGGATTCATAACTGAAGAAAAGTTTAAATGTATTCTCTCTGAATTTCTCAGGACCAAAGGAATTTAAAATTGTAATTTTTCTTTGTTCCTTGATTAATCTTGTTCAGTGTTATAAAAGCTCTGCGAAATAGCACAACTAAAACAGCAGTTTGTGGGAATAACATGCCATATAATTTCATGCAGATGCATTCAAACTCTTCCTCCATGTTTTCTCTCCTCTACTCTGACAAAAAGGAATTCTCTCAGTGTGGGGAGATCATCAGTATGAACAATTTCCTTCTCACCATTAACTGATGCAGGCTGCCAACAATAATCTTGTTTGGAACATAAGGCCTTCAACTGCCGAGCTTCTCTTGAAGGTCACCCATGGACTTTTCTAAGAATCAAGGGTAAACCTTGTTTGGAGGAGGAGAACAAGGAGGAGGAGGAGGAGGAGGAGGAGGAGGAGGAGGAGGAGGAGGAGGAGGAGGGGGAGGAGGAGGAGGAGTAAAGAAACGGGTTCAGTCATGGGTGTCTAGTCCAGAGAATTGATGATGCAGTTAAATGTCTTGCCATGTTCACTCATCGTTCAGTGTGACCTCTATCATTCAACCAGTTACTTAAAAACAGATAGAGGGAATGCCAGTGAATGGGATGGGGATGGTTGGGTAAGTTGGAGCTTGGAGTTGGTCTATCTTTTGCCTCCTCTAGATTCTTTGGTGGAAATAATCAGTGATCATTTGTCAGTAAGACGAGAGATGGCAACCTTGATGCCAACTTGAATGTTCCTGATGCTGGCCTTCTCCAGGCCAAGATTATCTCACATAATCGGATGTAGTTTGTGAGCAACTGATGCCAACAAATGGCATTTGACAAGTGGCCCTTTGCATGCTGGGTCTACTATCCAGACTATGAAGACATAGCTGAGATTTGCCATCCAGAAATTCATCGTTCATGGCCGCACACACTTCATCTGCTTTTTGAGTGAATCATCAGAAAGCAGCATCCACCTCAGCCTGAGATGTATAATTTGGGTGCAATTTAGTTTCCACTTCCAAGTACTACTGCATCTGTGTCAGAAGCACTAAAGCTCTTCCGTGGTGAAAGGATCAAGTAATGACATCACTGTTGCCCAAGGGGAAACCAGTTGTCCCTGCTAAATTGCTCACCAAAGTGGTACCCATCTATTTACTCACAGTGGCCTGCTTTCAAACTGCTAGGTTGGCAGAGCTGGAGCGAGTGGCAGGAGTTCATCCTGTCACATGACAGCAACCAGGTCTCAAACGCAAGCCAATCAATCATCAAACCAGCATCTAACCATGTGAGCCACTGCACTACTAATTCCAAATTATATTTGCTAAATAAATTCTGGCAGCCAAGCAAGGAAATAAATTTTATTTTGTATAAGGGTACCAGGCTATGATAAACGCTTATGTTTTATGTGAGAGATGAAAAAAAAATCTCTCTACTTTCTTTTTCATCAATTAACATACTTAAGACCCTCCAGGATAAATGATGGCTCTAAAGGAAGGGGAAGACTAAGGTGATCTGATTTGGGTTGCAGAAATCCAATTGATCATTACCTTGGAGCAGTCATCAACATCTTCAGGACTTCTATGCTGCTATGTAGTAGTGTTTAGATTTTTGTACTGCAAGAGGTGGTTCCCTAGGCCAAGCACCTAAAACTAGCTGGGATTTGGTTTCTGACATGAAACATTCTGATTGTATTGAGTTTTGATTCTTCTGTACTGTGAGTAATCTCAAATACTTACATGAAACTTCCAGAGTTCAATTTGCTTTCCCTTTCCAAAGAAAAGCTCACTTTCCATTTTGTGCATATTACTTGCAATTTCCCTGAGGAATCATCTACGGTTTGGAACGTGGAAATGTAAAATTCCCTTTTAAATAGTTTTTAAAATCTCCCCTGACTTCTGCTCACCCGTCTTGCTAACCAATATCCTCCGCACCAAGACTTCTTGGGAAGTGATTTACAGAGTTCTTTTCAGAGAGGAAAGCAAAACTATTTGCCAGAATATGAAAGCCTTGAGTTCCAGGAGCTACTGTTAAGCTACTAGCGGGGTTTTTTATGATAGAAATAATGTTGAAAAATGATGATCAGCCAAGAAGTCTGATTACAGAGATATGGTTGCTTCTTTATGGTTAGAAAGCACAAATTCTGCATTCATCACCTTAAGACAGTTTGCTCAGCCTCAAAATTCACATTAAGGCTACACAGCAACATTTCCGATGCAGTTCTGAGATTCCAAGTGCTGAATTGGCTCTCCATTGGACCATTTTAAGAAGCCTGCTTGCCAAATCTTTTAAAGAAAGAATAGATTTATATTCAGCCATCTTCGGATAACTGGACATAATAAGGTTTTTGTTGTTGTTGTTGCTGCTGCTATTGTGATTTTCTCCCCAGATTATGGAACGAGATACTCCATGCCAATGCATTTTAAGGTTCTGTCTTTCTGTCTTGTTTCTTTGTCACGACATTAAAAATATATGGATATACTGTAATAGGAACTGGTATTCTTTGCAAATACGCAACTCTAAGTCCTTTCTTTTGATAGTTGTGGAGAAAATGATGGATGCTGTAAAACAGCAACCTTGAAATAATATGGTGTGTTATCACCACACTGTCACTGGTGACTAACAGAGAGTGCCTCACTTCATTTTTGCAGGGCCAAACTATGGGTGGCTTGATAAGAATGAATGGTGAAAAGTAATTTTGTGTAGAACAAATTATATAAAACAAGACTGAGGTATTTCAACCAGGGCACCTTATTCACATCATAAATGATCATCTATGAAACATCATCTTCACATCATCTATGAAACATCATAGAACAGTTATAGAAATTCTAAGAGATTTATGTTGGGGGGGAATGTAGTCTCTACACCATCAGTGTAATAGATTCTAGAGCAGTGGCCCCCAACCTGTTGGGCACCAAGGACCAGGGAGAGAGGTTTTCCATGAACCTGAGGGGGTATGGCTTTCTGTACTGCCTGCATCCCATGGATGGGGCTTCGCTTGTTTGCACAATCCAGTTCCTGCAACCCAGGGACTGGTGTCGATCCACAAACTGGAGGTTGGAGACCCCTGTTCTAGAGAACATGAACCAGGGGTGGGTTCTAATTTTTTTTACTACTGGTTCTGTGGGCGTGGCTTATTTTGTGGGCATGGCTTGATGGTCATGTGACAATTATTTAGGATTTAGCAGAGGTACTGGTCTACCAGGCTTTTAACTGCTTGCAGAGCTGTACCGATCTACCCATTTATTTTTTTGCAGGCACTGATCTACCCATTTATTTTTGCAGACACTGATCTACTCATGTATTTTTGCAGGCACTGATCTACTCATGTATTTTTGCAGGCACTGATCTACTCATGTATTTTTGCAGGCACTGGTCTACCCATTTAATTTTGCAGGCACTGATCTACTCATGTATTTTTGCAGGCACTGGTCTACTCATTTGTTTTCTCTTAACACTGATCAGCTGTAGGGTGGTCCTTTGAAGCCCCGCGGCAAGAGTTTAAACAGTTTTCCCCCCTCTAGCCATCAGCTGGGACTCAGGAGGCAGCAATAGATTGGGGGTGGGGCCAAATAAAAGGTAAGAATAATGCTGGGGGCTGGGGGGGGCAGAACCGGTTCAGTGACATCATATTGTCACCACTACCGGCTTGGGAGAACCGGGCCGAACCGGGAGGAACCCACCACTGACATGAACTCAAAATGCAACAGATTTTTGGAATTCATACTGCCAAAACTGATGACCAGAAGGGCAACTTGCAGGTAACTCCAGAGAGTCCCAAACCTTTTTCCAAAGAAATCAGCTTATACAGGAGGTCCAATATAGGAAAGGTTTTTAAGCATATTTAGTCAACTCATTTAATAACCCATACAGAGGAAGGACATATGGTTTCCCCCATATGCACATTATTTTATACATATATTCAATGAAAGCTGCTAAATTCCAGCCCCTCCCCCAAAAATCTCTGACTTATTATTATTGGATCCCCCAACTCTTATCTCCAGCATTTGTCACCCTCAAGAATGGATCTTCATTTGTTACTGGGCAGAAGAGGGAGAATCATCCATTGTTTTTTCTTGTCAGCCACAGGAAAGCTTTGACTACTGAAGGAAAGTTGAAAAGCCTTAAAATTATTGCATGGTCTCATTTCTCAACAACTGGAAATTCCTCTAGCCTAACTCTACAAAACTTCTAGTTTTGTCGTTTAATTGGGCTACTATATTTGAGCTACAAAAATTGAGTTGACCCCTAAAGGTAAAGGTAAAGGTTCCCTTCGCACATATGTGCTAGTTGTTCCCGACTCTAGGGGGCAGTGCTCATCTCCGTTTCAAAGCTGAAGAGCCAGCGCTGTCCGAAGACATCTCTGTGGTCATGCGGCCGACATGACTAAACACCAAAGGAGCACGGAACACTGTTACCTTCCCACCAAAGGTGGTCCCTATTTTTCTACTTGCATTTTTTATGTGCTTTCGAACTGCTAGGCTGGGACAAGTAACGGGAGCTCACCCCATTATGCGGCACTTGGGATTCGAACTGCTGAACTGCCGATCTTTCTATCAACAAGCTCAGCGTCTTAGCCACTGAGCCACTACGTCCCTAATTGACCCTTAGGTAGCAGCTATTCCGACATGTAGTGATCTGGATTTTTGCAGTCTGGAGTTTAGCAGCCCAGATGCAGTAACCCTAACTAATCTTCCTAGCACCGTTCAATTCCTTTGCAATATTGACACTTGTCAATGGGATAGAATAGAATAGAATAGAATAGAATAGAATAGAATAGAATAGAAT
>WNWU01000017.1:31316457-31337525 GCA_012654045.1 Ptyas mucosa
ATAGAATAGAATAGAATAGAATAGAATAGAATAGAATAGAATAGAATAGAATAGAATAGAATAGAATAGAATAGAATAGAATAGAATAGAATAGAATTCTTTATTCGCCAAGTGTGATTGGACACACAAGGAATTTATCTTGGTGCATACGGTCTCGGAGTACATAAAAGAAAAGATACATTTATCAAGAATCATAAAATACAACACTTAATGATAGTCATAGGGAACAAATAAGCAATCAAATCATATTAGGAAACAATTAATATAAATCTTAAGGATACCAGCAACAAGGTTACAGTCATGCAGTCATAAGTGGGAGGAGATGGGTGATAGGAACGATGAGAAGATTAATAGTAGTGCAGACTTAGTAACTAGTTTGACAGTGTTGAGGGAATTATTTGTTTAGCAGAGTGATGGTGTTCAGGGAAAAACTGTCCTTGTGTCTAGTTGTTCTGGTGTGCAATGCTCTATAGTGTTGTTTTGAGGATAGGAGTTGAAACAGTTTATGTCCAGGATGCTAGGGGTCTGTAAATATTTTCACAGCCCTCTTTCCCCCCCACCCCTCATTTAGTAAAGTACTTAATTATGCTTCAGGCCATAATTGGTTAAGGGGCTCAGGATTTTTGGCAGCTTTTGCCTGACCAGGAACTGGGACCTCTTTCCTCCTTTTCTCCCTTTTGAGTGCTATGATGTCAAAATTCATCTGTACAGCCATTAAATGCAACTATGTGTTGTGTCCTCCTTTCCTCCTAGTAAATCTTTCACCCAGTTTTTTTCACCTATCATAATATCTTTAGCTGTATTCAAGTTACACAGTAAACCATGGTGTAAATTAGATTAACCTGTCATGCTAAACCATAAATCATGCTTTACAATTTATAATAGCGAATTCAGGGATCCCAGCTAATCTGTAGTGTTTTGTTTGATTTTGTTTAGCACATTGTTTGAACTGTAGCATAAAAATGATGTTTTATATGGCTTACAAGTGATGTTGGCTTATGAAATAAACTATGTTTAGGATCATGGTGCAGTGCAGTTGTTATGACTTTATACAATCTTTGAACCCACTTAGAATACAAAATAACAGAGTTGGAAGCAGTGGTGAAATCCACATTTTTTTTACTACCGGTTCTGTGGGCGTGGCTTGGTGGGCATGGCTTGATGGGCGTGGCAGGGGAAGGATACTGTAAAATCTCCATTCCCACCCCACTCCAGGGGAAGCATACTGCAAAATCCCCATTCCCTCCTCACTCCTGGGGGAAGGAAATTGCAAAATCCCCGTTCCCACCCAACTCTGGGGCCAGCCAGAGGTGGTATTTGCCAGTTCTCCGAACTACTCAAAATTTCCACTACCAGTTCACTGAACTGCGCAAAATTTCCGCTACCAGTTCTACAGAACCTGTCAGAACCTGCTGGATTTCACCCCTGGTTGGAAGGGACCTTGGAAGTCTTGTTGAAGCAGGAGATCCTAAACTATTACAGAAAAATGGCTGTCCAATCTCTTCTTAAAAACCTCCAGTGATGGAGCACCCACAACTTCCATAGGCAAGCCATTCCACTGATTAATTGTTCTCACTGTCAGGAAATTTTAGATTGGATTTCTTCTTGATAAGTTTCTATCTGTTACTTCCTGTCCTGCCTTTATATGCTTTGGAGAATAGGTTGACCCCTCTTCTCTTCGACATCCTCTCAGATATTGGAAGATTGGTATCATGTCACCCCTCTTCGTTACTTCTTCTCTTCGTTAGACTGGACATAGCCAGTTCCTGCAACTGTTCATCATATATTTTAGCCTCTAGCTCTCTAATCATCTTTGTTGCTCTTCTCTGCACTCTTTCCAAAATCTCAACATCTTAACTTGTGTGTTTGTGTGAATATGTGTACTGTATGTATGTGATGTATATACATGTATATACATACATGTATATGTATTTGGCGGACCATCTGTGGCCAGCAACAGCTCCCCATCGCCTGGTGCATTCTCACAGGGAGGGCTTCCTTGGGGTGCCGTCGGCCAGAAAATGTTGGTTGGTGACCCCTAGGGAGCGGGCCTTCTCTCTGGACACACCCACCCTGTGGAATCAGCTCCCCCTGGAGCTCCGGGTGGCCCCTAACCTTCGCTCTTTCCACCGTGACCTTAAAACATGGTTATTTCGCCTGGCTGGTTTGGACTGAAGGGGTTTTAAAGGGGGTTTTAAAGGTCTTTTTATAATCTTATTGGGCATTTTTAACATTGATGTTGCTTGTTTTTATTGTTGTGAGCTGCCCTGAGTCCTTTCGGAGATAGGGCAGCATACAAGTTTAATAAATAAATAAATAAATAAATAAATAAATAAATAAATAAATAAATGAAATGTATACACTCATGTATACAGTACATATATTTATATACACACATAATCACATATAATTCTATTCCATAATGTTACAAAAAAAGTGTGATCCTCTTTGAATGGTATGAAATCCAACTACATGTCTCTTTTATTTGAAAACTAATAACAGTGGCAAGGCTTGTTTCAAGACCATAAATGAGAAATAATGAAGCAATAATTACAACCAAAGATAAAGTCTTACGGGATATAGTCCCAAGTTTATGTTGAGAAGCCTGCACACAGGAGGGCCATGGTTTAAACTCTCCGTTTTCTGATTGTAAGATAGTTTGTGTTGCTTTTTTAATGATTGCAAATATCATTTAAATTACAAGCAGTGAAGTTGTTTTTTTTTAAAAAGATTAATTCATTTGACAATTGGTCTTTGGAAATTAAAGCCCCCATTTCTTGATCTACTCGCTAGCTACAGTACATGGTTGCTTCTTTATACATCTGCCTGATGGTTTAATCTATGTTCTTAGATAAGTTACATTAATTTTACATGATTAAATGTGGCTCTCTCTCAAATAACTTGTAAGCTAAACTATGTGCCTTTCTTTGGGATTATGTTAATTCTCAAAGGAAACCAATCTGTGATTAGTGACAGAGATGCAATTTAAATTAAGTTCATAATTTTTAACTTTTCTTTTACTCAGTGCCCTCCTAACAAAAGAATATAATCCAAAAATAAGATACATGGCAATTTAGGTTTGATGATTCTCTAACAAACTTGAGTTAAAGCTGTGGAACAAATCACCTGGCAAAATAATAAAGGAGACCAAAAGACAACAATCATTGCAGTTGTTTGGTATAAACTGCAAGCCTTTGTGCAAGCAAATTGGTCCTGCAAGATAGTTTCGGGACACTTACAGAACAAAGTCATATTTTTTCCAAGACAGGCAACAAAGATTTATTTTTATTTATATAAGCAATTTATATAGCCACCCACCTCATGGTATTGATTCTGGGCAGCACACAAAGGATTAAAATCCACAAAACATAAAACAAGAAAGGAAAAGCCTAATTTAAAGATAATAATAATCATCCATAACAGAACCTCAATTTAAACATCCAATCTTAATCCATAGGGACCAAATAATAAACACACTAATAGGGCTGATGTACTGTAATCTCCTGGTGCCTTGCCTGGGAGAACATCCAGGTCTTTAATGCCTCACAAAGGGCCATAATCAATTCATGTAAGCAGGCATGGGGATTTTTTCTATGAGAATCTGAAAGGCCGAGGATGACTTAGCAGTGTTCCAATATCTCAGGGGTTGCCACAAAGAAGAGGGAGTCAAACTATTCTCCAAAGCACCTCAGGGTAGGACAAGAAGCAATGGGTGGAAACTAATCAAGGAGAGAAGCAACTTAGAACTAAGGAGAAATTTCCTGACAGAACAATTGATCAGTGAAACAACTTGCCTCCAGAAGTTGTGAATGCTCCAACACTGGAAGTTTTTAAGAAGAGGTTGGATAACATCTTCTTAAAAGAAGTTTGAAGTGGTGTAGGGTTTCCTGCCTAAGCAGGGGGTTGGACTACAAGACCTCCAAGGTCCCTTCCAACTCTGTTATTCTATTCTATTTCTATTTCTATAACTCTGTCTGGGTGCCCATCCACACATATATGTGAGAGCACGTACAGCCACTCATGCAGGCCACATTAATTTAAGGCAGTGTTTCTTAACATTATGAACAGTGTATGCACTTCATCTGCCACATCATGCTGCCTGGGGAATTCTGGGAGTTGGAGTTTGCATATCTTAAAGTTGAGAAACACTGATTTAAAGATAGGGTGGCAGGTTCTCAGCCCATACCGTATACATACTACGTATGTCTTTGAATTTAACTAGATATGCTTTTCCTTGAAAGCCCACAACATATGTGACTACAATCCTTGACCTGGTTCCCCTTATCGTGATTTTCACTTTGTGCATTAAATACTGTTAATGGTTATAAATCATAAAAGGCATCATGTGATTGTTTCTTCGAGAGAGGATGATTGGAGAAATGCAGAAATACAAGCTAGTTGAACATTCCATGTCGCCTTTAAAAATACGGGATTCATCTTAACAGTGCTTAACCTTCAGCTGTGTCAGTTTGTATTTACTCTTATGCTTCTGCACCACTAGAGTCTCCTCTTTCTAGAAGATTTCTTTCGTGTTTGTTCTCTCTCTTTCTACCCAAAGGTAAATACCATAAAACCTGAAACAGAACAGAAATACTGCTGTTGTTCAGTCCTACAGCTGGTTTATCTATCTTCTGTTGTAATAAATAACTCTGACTTAGATAACGTAAGGAGCCTTTACTATTTTCTGCTTATGTGCCTTAATTAAACTTGGTGATAATGTACAGCACCTCTCACCTTTTAGCTGGAGAAGGAGGAGGAATGCATCAGAATGAATCAGATTCCACCTCCCCTCACAACCAATGTTAAGCAAGGTAAACCGGCACAAGTTCAGGAAGAAAGTTCAACACCAAATCATGGTTTGATTTAGATTACAGAACAAAAGGGGTACCAGTAATACCTTTTGCCCTATCAAGGCAAAATCCAGGTTGAATCATACCTGAGAACTACTAAAAAGGGAAAGGGAAAGGTTTCCCCTGCTAATCATGCCTGATTCTAGGGGGCGGTACTCCCCACTAATTCACAGCCGAAGACCCAGCATTATCTGAAGATCTTCTACGGTCATGTGGCTGGCATGACTGGTGCCAGGGTGGCGCAGTGGTTAGAGTGATTACTACAGGCTACTTCTGCTGATGGCCGGCTGCCTGCAATTTGGCAGTTCGAATCTCATCAGGCTCAAGGTTGACTCAGCCTTCCATCCTTCCAAGGTGGGTAAAATGAGGACCCAGATTGTTGGGGGCAATAGGCTGACTCTGTAAATCGCTTAGAGTGGGCTGTAAAGCACTGTGAAGCAGTATATGAGTCTAAGTGCTATTGCTATTTAGTAAATGGACCTACTTTGGCTCCTGCTCTGTTTAGCTTCCATCTACAGATTTGGAAATAGTTTTCCAAACTACAAGAATGCACATTTGAAGTATGCCCTCCAGAATGTAGAGAGAGCAATGTTGTCTACTCAAGCCTTTTATAGATCTGAGGCAGCAGCAATTAAATGATGTAATACTAAAGGCCAAGAACAATTGATGTTTAGTGACCAAGAGAACTCTTTAAAAATATGTCATTGATATAGTCCTTACTACTATTTAAATTACTGAGAAACACTTTTTAGGTCTTATGATATATCCCAAAGGTTGTTCACTGGTTGAAAACTTGTGTGAATAAAATTGAATCTGCATTGTGGCGTAATACAATGATTAAGTGATTAAAAACAATTTTCCGCTCCAACAGATTGGTCATTCTATTTTCTCCTGATAAATTTATTAGTATTGTAACAGAGATGTTTACAAAGTGTGCCCCTTTTTTCATTTGATTCCTCAATTATATTCAGTACATATCATAACACACTGTCAGGTGGAATTTTATAAGAATATAAACGGGCTGTGCAATGTTTAAAATGTGATTTAGAAGCGGTACTTCAGAATGATATATATATACTCTTTTATTATTGTATAAAATACAAAGAAAAACAAAAATAGGAAATTAATTCGCTTAACTTCTGAATGCTTATGAATGCAAACCCAACATCTATCTGTGACTCATTAAAGAATTTGTGTCTTTCCCGGTTTGTGCTACAGCCAGAGGTGGGCTGCTGCTGGTTCGGACCGATTCTGGCGAACCGGTAGTTCCCAACCACCAGCTGGGCCCACCTACCCACCCCAACTATCCCGTCCTATATATCTAACTCTCTGGCTCACTTGCCCTGCCCATGCAGCCCAGCTGATTGCTGCAACTCATCTGCACTACTCACCACAACTGCTCAAGGTGTGCCGGAAGCCACTCGCATGAAATCGCCGTGTGTTTGAAGCTGCACACAAGCTCACATTTTTGGTTCTGCACTAGGAGAACTGGTTGTTAAATTATGTGAAGGCCACCTTTAGCCTCAGCCATACAATTTTGGAAATAGACATAGCTGCTTTAATGAATCACAAACAGCAGAAACAGTTGAATTTGGGTGTTAGTATTTGATATTGTCATCCTCTAATTGAATATGTTTATTTGCAGGAGTGAAATCCAGCAGGCTCTGGAAAACCGGTAGCAGAAATTTTGAGTAGTCCAGAGAACCAGCAAATATCACCTCTGGCTGGCCCCAGAGTGGGATGGGAATGGAGATTTTGCAATATCCTTCCCCCAGAAATGGGGAGGGAATGGGGATTTTGTAGTATCCTTCCCCTGCCATGCCAACCAAGCCACACGCACCAAGCCACACCACACCTACCAAGCCACACCCACAGAACCGGTAGTAAAAAAAATGGATTTCACCACTGGTTTATTTGACATAATCAGACTCAAAGTAGTGATATTATGTATGATTCTCAGGCACCGTCTCATCCCATTATTGAAATGTGCTTAGTTTCAGCAAACTTATATACTATTACACCTTCAACCCATTCCCAAAGTAATTTTAATGTACTGTCTCATATTTGTTTTTCATTTACTTCAATTTTACTTCTGAAGTTTTCTTTAACACAGACATACAGAAATAGAGTCATCACAATGCATTAAAATAAATTCGGAGGCATCCATGTAGATAGCAACCCGCATTTATGGAGCTCTGAAGCAGAAACAGGTGTGTTTCTTTAAGCATTTCAAAAGCACAACAGACACATAAATAGATTTTAAATCTTTATCACTGCTAATTCTCTCAGTGGCTTACAAATAACCATTACTTTTCATTACTGGGGAACTGCCCTGGAAATGAGAAATGAAATTCAACCATTTCAACCTGATTCTTACTCTGCAGTGCTTCCCTACCCCCAGCTGAAAATAGAGTTGTGTATATCAATTTTGTCTAAAATGCCATTTTTTTGTCTGGAAATATCTAGCCCAGAGACTTGTCATTTCTGTCTCATTCAGTTTATTACATCCTGCCAGCTATGTCCAGATAAACGGTAATGAAGGTGGCTTCCGCTATTCTAAACCTCATCTTCTCTAGCAACAACCTTTCAAAAGCATGACCATTATGGACAGCCTTAAAACTTGATCCACCACTGATGACAGAAGACTTTAATTTGGGCTTGCCAGACAGCAGAACTGATCTCCAAAAGGCACATGATAAGCCTTCTCCCTTTCCCCCCGACTTAGAGGACCATTTCAAACTCCATTTCCTCCCCTTTAGTATGAAGGTCATTCCCTTGAAGCAGAAATTAAACTTTAAAGAGCAACACCGAAATACAACAAATAACCCCTGGAATTTTGGAGCATTTATTCAGACACTTGTCATTTGGCAAAGCATTTCATTTATCTCTGTACAAAACACTACGCTCAGTCCATATAGAGTAAAGCTGTAGAGTTATAGATCTGCTTCCAGTTGATTTCAAATGTTGCATGTTTTCATCCATAATCATTGGATGTGGATGTATATCTAAGCAGCAAATAATTCTTTCCTGTATATTAAAAACATAACCCTCTCTCTCTCTTTTTTGACAGATGGATAAAAGACTCAAACAGTAGGGCCATTTTTAGTTTGGGATACTTTCAATCCTTTGTTTTTTCAAGGCAACAGTGGAAAATCTGCTATCTAAGGGAGAGCTGCAAAGCACAGATCACAGGCTGAACCCACCCCTCAAAAAGGCCCAATGCAGGCCTCAAACCCTTAGGGATATGTTTTCTTCTCTTCAAAGTCCCACTTGTCCCTCTCTCCCCAAATCTTGATCTGTTCTCCAGATGTCTATCTTCATCCCCAAAGTCAAGGGGCAAAACTCAGCATCTGATTGGCAATATTTACTCCTTGCCTCACCACTCCGCCAAATAAAGGAAGGGTTAGGACAGGGGTGTCAAACTCAATTTCATTGAGGGTCTCATTAGGGCTGTGGTTGACCTCAGGAGGGCCATGAAGGCGTGACTGACTGGGTGGGTGTGGCCGACTGGGTGGGCGTGGCCAACTGGGTGGGCGTGGCCAGCTTGACACCACTCCCCAAACTGCTGGCATGTTTCTCTTCGCATTGGGTAAACTGGGCCGAAGCCATGTTAGCCTGATCTTTCCTCTCTGCATTGGGTAGACCAGGATGGCCCAGCAGGCCGGATCCGACCACGGGTCTTGAGTTTGACACCCCTGGGCTAGGAGAAGAAATAGCTAGGATTTGCTTTAAAGTCAAGTCAATATGCATTATCCTGGTTAAATATTAAATATGCATAATGAAACAATGGATATACATCAGTTTTTCATTCATACTGCATATTCAACCTAACATGTAGTACTGGTCTGTTTTGCACTTAATTTCACTTGCAAAATGTGGCTCATACGCATGTAGCACAGTGTTCTGCCCCAGCTATGAACCCCAAAGAACACAGCACACACAAAGTTTGTACAAAACTTAATTTACTAAAATAACTCAGTCTTTTTCAAAACAAAGGCTGTTAATAAACTTTCTTTTTGTTTTTATAACAAACTTTATTAAATTTACAAACATACATTAAAAACAAATAAAACCATAATAAAAATGTTCATATACATAAAGGGTATCTTATGTTTAGATATTCATTCCTATTCTATTACATTTCTATATATATTCCTTATCTATACATTATGTATATGCTAAGTTAATCACACCTTCAACCATCTGGCGGTGAAGTCCTTGTTGGTACTTATATGATTCAAGCACATAAATATACAATAACTTCTCATTTCTTAATTTGAAATTCCCTATAAAAAGGAAATGAGAACAAGGTATGTTTCAGTAGCCATCAGTATTGTTTTAAATATTTCCATTTTCTTTTTGCTTGACCCAATTATACCACTTATCCCATACCTTGAAATATTTTGAGCTTTCTTTATCTTTTAACTTCAATGTTAATTGGTCAGATTCCGCGCATACATATATTTTTTGAAATACCTGTTGATCAGTTGGCAAGTAGTCCATTTTCCAGACTTGAGCAATCGCTATTCTGGCAGCTGTGATTATATGGTGTATCTGATATACCGTTTCCTTTCTAATATTTAATTTATACATTCCTAGTAGGAAGATCTCTGGTTCTAATTCTAGATTAAATCTAGAATTCTAGATTAAAATTAAATCTTGGATTTCACAAATCACAGGAGAAGATCTAGAATTAATAAACTTTCTTAATAGCCTACAAGAAACCAAAGATAAAGTAATCACAATCTTACTAAGGTTGGCAGAAAGCCCAGAAGCAATTTGCAGAGAATCCAGATGCGAAGTAGAGTGAACTAAAGTTGTTCCCTACAAATTGCTTCAGTCAGCGTTCCTCCTTAAATAGGTTAAGGGAGTGGCCAATTAGCCCCAAGCCTTACTCTCGAGGAGACCTCCTCCTGAGGAGCCACTCCTGCCTTTTGGCCGCTCTGCGTGCCCATGCATCGACAAGAGGCAACTCCTCTTCATCTTCTTCACTTAAAGGAGTTTCTGGAGCTTCCGAAGGCCCTGGCTGAATCCCTGCCTCTGGCATCACATCTTCTCCAGCCTCCTCATTGTCTGACTCGAGTGCCAGCTGCACAGGCTGCTGGCGCAACACCACACCAGCCTCCTCGCTGTCAGAATCAGCTACAATCCGCACAGGCCATTGACGGGCCACAACACACAGTGATGCTAAGCCCACTTTTGCATTTCTGTATTAACCACATTAGTATATAAAGCACAGGGAGGGAGCTGTGTGACCAACCATTCTCATAGGTCTGTGAATACCTTGGCGAGTTCTTGGCCTAGTGAATTGTAGCCTGAACTGGAAGGATGGCAAGGAGAAGATGGAGAAAGTGCCATGAAAATATAAGAGTGCAATGTTAACCTCTGCTATTCAGTTGGAGCAGGGATAATTTAGGGAGATGATAACTATGCATGAGCAATTTGCATAAGATATTAAGTAGTGACAAACATTTATTACTGTTGTATAACATACTGTTGTATAATATAATATTACTAATAATAGAAATATACTGTTTGTGATAGGAAAGCAAATACTGCAAAATACACTACTTAGTATATGCCAAATTCAGAGAAGCTGACAGTAGAGAAATTGGGGAATAATAGGTTGTGGTTGTTGTTTTTTTAGAGGGGAAATTGGTGAGGAAATGATGCATCCTCTAAATTATAACAAATTGGCCTTTGGCGGGGATTTCTGCAAACCAGCAGGATAGTATCCATTTCTCTGTGCAGAGAACTCTCCAAATAGCAATTGTTTGCATTTCTGTTTAAGCAGCTCCGAGACAAACATTCTGAAACAGATCGCCATCTAATTTAATTGGCTTCCAATGTGCAACCACGAATGGAAAATTCAGTAAGTGTTATGCTGCCGAAACTATTTAGGTCAAAAGCTCAGCTGGTAGAGCCCCTATCAGCCCTCATTGCTCTTGTGAAAAAAATCATTGTGTGTGTGAGAGAGAGAAGGGGGGGGAGAGAGGGAGAGAGAGGGAGAGAGAGAAACAGTTCTTTCCATCACACCCTAGGAAGCGAGATAATTTTGCTTTAGCATTGCAAGTGAAACTTCTGTGCCATTTGTCACTGGTTAGATCATGAAGCGGGATTCATTTTTAAAAGAAGCTGCCAAAATGAGTAAATATAAAATTTCAGCGCTCTCCAATTATACCAATGTGAAGCCAAACCTTTGTGTGTGTGTGTGTGTGTGAAGAAAAAAAGGAGAAAACACACATCACCTTTTTTCAGATGTTCCTTTCCCATTTAAATTAAGATCTGTGAAAGCTATACACTAGTTTGATTTTATGTACATATAGCGTAGGAAGTAAACATGTCATATCAAAATCAAATTAAAATGTTTCTCTGCTATCATCAGATCAGTTTGGCATTCCTAGGCACAGCATAACTGAACTGTCAAATCTCTTCTTAAATTGAGATTGGGGGTCACTCAATACACCAATTTTTTATTTTTTTAAATCATTTGTCAGCAAAAGTACCATCAAATCAAAGCTGTAAAACCTGCAGCTAATAAGCAACATCAAGGAACTATTAGAAAGATGGCAGAATAAGGAACAAACAACACAAACATTCAAGTACAAGTGCCCCAAGAGAGGCAAAAAAACAACAACAACCCAAAACCCTGGTTCACCAAACCAGAAACAAGAACCTGGAGAGCAGGGGTGAAATGCTCCCGGTTCGGACCTGATCGCCTGATCCGGTAGCGATGGCGGCGGGTGGTTCGGAGAACTGGTAGAAAAATCCCTGCACTCCCCACCCCCACCCTCATGCCCAGCTGACCCGCACAATCATCAGAGGCTGGTTTTTTTTTTTACTTTTAAAACCATTTTTCCTACAACCTCTTTGGCCGAAAAAATGCTTTTAAAAGTAAAAAAAAAAGCCTCTGATGATCGTGCAGCTCAGCTGGGATCGTCAGAGGCTTTTAAAAGCAACCTCTTCGGCCAAAGAGGCTGTAGGAAAAAAAATGCCTTTAAAAGCCTCTGGCGATCCTAGCTGAGTTGCCTGATCGTCAGAGGTTTCTAAAATCATTTTTTTTCTGCAACCTCTTCGGCCGAAGAGGCTGCAGGAAAAAAACTGCCTTTAAAAGCCTCAACCTCTTCGACCGAAGAGGTTGTAGAAAAAAAAACTGCCTTTAAAAGCCTCTGGCGATCCCAGCTGAGTTGCCTGATCGTCAGAGGCTTCTAAAAGCTTTTTCTTCTGCAACCTCTTCAGGGAAAGAGGTTTTAGAAAAAATGCTTTTAAAAGTAAAAAAAAAAAAAGTTGACCACGCCCACCCAATCACATTACCCCCCCCCACCAAGCCACGCCCACAGAACCGGTAGTAACAAATTTTAGATTTCACCCCTGCTGGAGACGTTTATTTGGTCAGGAGTGCATAATTCCTTCTGAAATTATATTGAGATAAATAAATACTGTTTAAATGTTCATTGCCACTATATTAATGATAAATGTAACCCCCCCAAAATTCTTATATTGATGTTAACTCCTCTCTTTTAAAGTTATTTATTTTCTTGTTATAGATTTAGCTATTATCCATCCATCCATCCACTCACTCATCCATCCACTCGTCCACCCATCCATCCATCCACCCACTCACCCACCCATCCATCCATCCACTTACTCATCCACCCACCCACCCACCCATCCATCCATCCATTTGTTTTTCTTTAACCATGTATTCTTCTTCTGATGTTTTAATTCTCCCATCCCTCCACTTGAGTATGTGGTATAGGAGAGTAACATTTCCAGTTTTGTGTGGTGGTTAAACTACTGTACTAGAAACTAGGACATCATGAGTTCTAGTCCTCCCTAGCATCAATGCCAACTGGGTAATGTTGGCCATTTTTAATTGTACAAATAAAATCAGGATAGAAATATAAGAGTAAATAAATAAAATGTGAACAGAAGTTGAATTCATAGTGATATCAGATAGCAATAGCACTTAGACTTATATACTGCTTCACAGTGCTTTACAGCCCTCTCTAAGCAGTATACAGAGTTGGCATATTTCCCCCAACAATTTGGGTCCTCAATTAACTGACCTAGGAAGGATGGAAGGCTGAGACAATCTTGAGCCAGTCAGGATCGAACTGCTGGCAGTTGCCAGAGTTGGCTTGCAATACTGCATTGTAACCACTGTGCCACCATGACTCTAGGTGTTTACACTATCTCTGCATTTTCCCCTACCTTTCTATTATCCTTGTAAATATCTACTGTGTTTCCCCAAAAATAAGACCCTGTCTTATATTTTTTTGAACCCTGAAATAAACCCTTGGCCTTATTGCCATGCACTCAAAAGCCTGATTGGGCTTATTATCAGAGGATGTCTTATTTTGGGGGAAACAGGGTACTTAATCCTTTATTTGCTTTAGTAGTACACGTTAGGTATCATTTCATAATAGGGATATAGCTGAACTATTGACTATGGAAGTTAAAAGTGTGTGAGATTAGAAAACTGCAATGAAGCATAATTAATTATTTGCATCTGTCCTCACTACAGAAGACATATGGTAGATTCAGAATTGAAAGGAATTAATCAAATAGTGGTAAAAAGAGGTGAAGGTCTAGATTTTGTTTGCAGAGAAATCAGAAGTGAAAGAACATCTATCCAAAAGTTCTTAAGTTATTCACATGTTCAATGGCTAATTTCCAACCAAAAATGTACAA
The DNA here is from genome assembly GCA_012654045.1 of Ptyas mucosa. NCBI lineage: Eukaryota > Metazoa > Chordata > Lepidosauria > Squamata > Colubridae > Ptyas > Ptyas mucosa. Next base: position 31,330,002 of record WNWU01000017.1, read on the forward strand.
CATATATTCCTAAATTCTGCATCTGTGCCAGAGGACTGGAAGGCAGCCAGTGTAAAATAGATTTTTAGAAAGTCATCTCCAAAATTACACTTACCTTAATTTATGCTTTGAGAAAATTGAAAGACTATTGAACCAACTGAGAAAAATCCCACAATGAAGAAATAAATAACAGATTAATCTAAGGATCTGTAAAGTGTGCCCTTAAATTTGTCTATAAGTTACCTGGAGTTAGAGGTAAGCCTCTAACTCAAGACCAAAGTACTTATGATACTGAATGTTAAGAAAAATATTTATTTAGTCAAAATAAATAGCAAAAAATTCTACATGAATATTTCCACCACCACTACCACCCCCATTATGAAGTACATTGATGAAATTAAACAAACTGGTAAATACTGGGAGAATAAATCCCAATTTTGTATATGCTGTAATGGGTCTTGAGATGGTAGTGAGTAGGAAGCCAAGGAATCTTAGTGTAGGAAAAAAGAATATATCAATCTACTGAAAATTTCACCTAGCAGATATGAATAAGCAAATTCTATTCTTGTCCAAGCAACTGAGAAAAAAAAATATGAACAGGAAATACAGTGGTGAGTATCTGAACATGTGGGCTAGAGATTGTCCTACCCTTAGGACTCAGATATTTTTGCTGAAGAACTTTGTAGAATTGTAAATGTATGCTACTTTATGGTACAGGACACATACAAAATTCAATAAATAATTCTGGATTAATTTTTTTGGATATAAAATTTAGTTCTGAAAGGTCTTTTAAAATGGAAGTGGGGATGAAGGAGAGGCATATACAAATATAATATAACTTTCTTATTTACTCAACATGTGAAATTCCATCCTCTAATGGATGAAACATTGGAGATATTTAACTCGATGGACTCTGCACTTTCTGTATGCTTATTTGGCAACCTACAGTTGCCAAAATTTTGAGAAATGCTGTTTTAGCATTCTGGAAAAAGAAGGGCATTCATTCATTCATTCATTCATTCATTCATTCATTCATTCATTCAAATTTATTGGCCACCAATCTCCAGTGAAGTACAATGATGATTCCAACCAGTGGTGGGTTTCAAATTTTTTTACTACCGGTTCTGTGGATGTGGCTTGGTGTGCATGGCAGGGGAAGGCTACTGTAAAATCTCCATTCCCTCCCCACTCCAGGGGAAAGTTATTGCAAAATCCCCATTTCTTCCCGATCAGCTGGGACTCGGGAAGCAGAGAATAGATGGAGGTGGGGACAATCAGAGGTGATATTTACCAGTTCTCTGAACTCCTCAAAATTTCTGCTACTGGTTCTCCAGAACTGGTCAGAACCTGCTGAAACCCACCTCTGATTCCAATGCTTGAGATGGATTTCTAATAAGACTAGGCAGAAAATAAGAACCTTCTACACAGTTGTGGAAGGGTATTTGAATCACACTAATACATTTCCTGGTAGTGCACTTCTCTTAATGGTATTTAGCTTGCATTTTGCTTAGTAGAATCTCACTTACTTAACCAAAGTACTAAAGGTGATGCCAGAGCTGAACTGGTGCAAACCTCTTCATTCCCAGAAGTCATAGGGAGATCTCTTTATAGAATCACTAGCAGTTAACTCAACCCTTTTCTATATCTCAACAACTAAAACAAAAACCAGAATTTGGGAAATGGAATCGCACCAATCTCTCCTCTTAACACCATTATTTATCTGCAACTGTATTAACTGGATTTAGAAAGGATCGTCGGGACACTTACATTATGATGAGTTTGGTTTTGTTTATACCTTGTCCTTCTTGTGAGTGAAACAGGCTTTAATAGACAGCAGCTTATTCAGAATTTTTTAAAAAAGAAAGTCACATTGTGAAAAGTCACATTTATCTCTAAATTCCACAAATGCCAACCGATACCCAAATGTAAATTATAGTGAGGATTTAAAGTAGCATTTTAAAATGTCATGAGAGCACCAAAGAGGATTTTCAAGATGCTGGATATTTCACATAACAGCAGGATCCTGTTAGTGGCAACGTATTCCCTTCTTCGCATTCTGAAGGCTGCACATTTATTCCTGTCCTCTGCTTCTTGTTCTTTAGCTAGCTAGTGATCTGCAGAATATTTGTGCTGCCCTTTGGTATAAATCCTCCATCACTGCACAACGGATAATGGTATAATTGCTTCTTATTTTCTGTTATCATAATTTGATGAACTGTCTTCCTCTAACATTTCCAAGCCCCATCTAGCAAGAAGTAAGAACCACACAGATTTCAGAAAGGGATCTTTAATGCGAGTCAGAATAATACCATAATCTTGAAATCTGTAAATTAAGTTTTAGGCAGACTTATAGCAAACCAATTAAGGCAGAATCTCTTTGAAATGTTTTCTTCCTTCCTTCCCAGAGCCTCCAACTCTGGACTATGCTGCCTTTTCTTCCACTCACAGGAACTCTCCTGCTCATTCCTGTAGATACACATAAACATAAAATTATAATTAAAAGAGAGCCCGTAATGGCTAAGGTGCCAAGCTAAAAGCTGGGAGACACTGAGTTCTAGTCCTATCTGAGGCATAATGCCAGCTCTGTGATCTTGGGCAGTCACACTCTCTCAGCCATAGAAAGGAGGCAATGGCAAACCACTTCTAAAATCTTGACCAGAAAACTGAGACTTGTCCAGGGAGTCTCCAGGAATCAAGACTGACTAAAAGGCACAAACAAAATAAATAAACAAAACAAGAGGAATTACCATTTGCAATTTCCAATGCCTGATGTAATCACCAAAAACTTTGAATGCCTTGGCCTCCAAAAGTGGTCAACATTTATCATAGTAAAAATTAATTATTACATACACTCAGAGTAATATTAAATATATAGCACTACGTTCAGTTCCTGGTGAGATGTTCATATTTGTGCTAATTTCTTGGCAATAACATGGAAGTAGAATGCCTTTGCCTTCCCGGATGTCATCTGTGGGTTGATTCTCCATAGCTCCCAAGAATTTCATGAGGGTGAGAGCTGTTAAAAAGTGGCTCACCCTGTCTCCTAGAGTTGTGAGTGCTCCATTTCTAAAGGTTTTTAAGGAAGGACTGGAGAGCCATTTCTTTGGGCTGGTGTGTGGATTCCTACTCTGGCCAGGCAGTTGAATTAAAAGATCCCTAAATTCTCTTCCAGGGAGCTCAGTGGCTAAGATGCTGAGCTTGTCGATCAAAAGGTCGGCAGTTCAGCGGTTCGAATCCCTAGTGCCATGTAATGGGGTGAGCTCCCGTTACTTGTTCCAGCTTCTGCCAACCTAGCAATGTAAAAACCAAGCATGTAAAAAAATGCAAGTAGAAAAATAGGGACCACCTTTGCGCCTTTGGCATTTAGTCATGCCGGCCACATGACCACAGAGACGTCTTCGGACAGCGTTGGCTTTTCGGCTTTGAAACAGAGATGAGCACTGCCCCCTAGAGCAGGGGTGGGCAATTGTGGCTCTTTTACAACCTGCCAAGCTGTCTCAGGAATTCTGGGGAGTTGAAGTCCACAGGTTGTAAAAGAGCCACAATTGCCCACCCCTGCCCTAGAGTCAGGAATGACTAGCTCATATGTACGAGGGGAACCTTTACCTTACTAAATTCTCTTCCAGCCCTATCATTCTATGATTTTATTATTGTATTCCTTGTCTACCCTGGAATATCCTAGTGGTTCCTATCCAAGTACTGTATTAACAGGATCAATCCTGCTTTGCTTTTTTTGAGATCAGCCAAGGTTTGTTAGGTCCACTACCAGCTCTGCTTTTCATTAAATCAAATTTAGGGTTGTTTTGTATTGGTTCCATTCATGATTTGTTCCTGTTCTTGGATATATTTTGGAACCTAGTCTCCAGCACGCCAGCGAAATGTAACTCTTGGTCCAAAAAGCAGCATTCTCCTATTAAATCTCAATAGACATAAATCTCTCTTTAGTCAAGAGTAGATCCCCTGTTATAAACCGTATTTAAAAGGCAAACCTGCAAAAAGCAAGCAATGCAACAATCATCTCTTGAATTTAATTACATTGAAATGCTGCTTATTCTAATGTTGGCTCCAAGTTGTAAAGAAATACTGTACTTATTTGGGAAAAGTTCTTGAAAGTGTACACAGAAGAGTAGTTCTGCTGTAATCTATGATGCTTGCACCTGGCACAGCTGCTTGTTGCAGCCTACTAAATAATGCATCCATACATTTTTCGAAGGAGATTAAAACACAACTTTAAAAATTAATCCATGGAATTTATATCTTCTAGGGCCATTGAATAAATGTGTATGGAATCAACAGAAAATAGAGTAAGCAGAATCTGTTTGGTGAAGCCAGTTCCAAACATTTTGAACACTTGAACTGCTGGGCAGGCAGTGTCCAAAAGATAAGGCTGTGAAGAGGCAACATCTTTAGCCCTATGAGCACATCTGGAATTTCAAAAGCATGTCACAGTCAGTTTCAGAAATAGCTGCTGGGCATAGTCATTAGCAAAACATCCCATGACCTGAGGCAAATTGGTGGCATTTCGGAGAAACCAGCCACATTTGGCAGCAAGAAGAAGAAATAAGCAATGTAATAATCAGTGACAGTAAGAACTAATAAGTCATTATAAGAATGAATCTTCCAAGGGCTTCCATCAACTATCAAATTAAGTTTGAGATTTTAAGGCACTTTGTCAGAGATGGACAAGCAAGTTATTATGACACAGTATATCTGTGAATCTGTCTCAAACCTATTTTACTAACAAACTTCTTACGTGGGCTCAAAAGCACTGGGACTGTTGTTTAGTAAATCCAGATGCTTGGCAGGTAAAATATCATTTCAGACTCATTCTTGCCCCTAGCATGTCCCGATGACTTATTAAGTGGACTTACACAAACCCACAGAAGGCAGATGCTGCATGATTGACTTCACTTTATTTGGGATTCGTCAGACATAGGTAGTCCAATGCTATTCTATAGGTTCAAGTCGTCTACTGGGAATTGACCTCATGGATCTTTGCATTTTAGTTGACTATGTACTACTATGCATTAGCTTTTGGAACCACCCAGTTCTTGGTGTTCAATGGTTGTAGGAAAAGATAAATAGAATCTATCAGAATAATAGCTTCACTTAACTCCCAGGCCAGTGAAGTAGGGATGTAACATTATGCTTTGGTAACATTATAATAATGCAAGGTCACCAGATTTCCAAGAAGAAAAACTGGAACATGTTACGTTACATAATTTTAGAGGTTCATTGCTATTTACTTTTGATTCAATGGAACATTATTTAATGATCTCTGGAGCAATGGACAAAAATCTGTCTGAATATCACATGCTTCTATGTATAACAACAACAACAACAACTTTATTGTCATTGTATGTGTATACACTGTATACCCATACAACGAAATTCACTTAACACCCAAAGACCAGGTCCAACACACATAACAATCCCCAAACACAACCCCACCCACCACAAATTCTCCACCCCTAAACCACCCAAACATCCACACAACAAACCAAGTAATGCTGTCCAACAGCTCACTGATGGTGGCCCTTTAGTTCATTGTTGAGTACAATTATAGCTCTGGGATAAAAACTATTCAGAAAATGTATGGTCCAAGTTTTATCCTATTCACCATTTATATGTGAATAAAATACTCATGTAAAATATATAAAAAATCAGATGCATGCAATCCTATTCACCATTATACCTTTATAAAATGGTGAATAGGTTTGTTTGCATCTGCATTTTATATGTTTTAATTGAGTATTTGATACACATATAAAATCCTATTCAGATTTAACAGGGATTCTGGCTTAATGGACACTCCTTCTCCCAGGTTAGTCCATAACTCAAACACTGTACTGTTAATCCAAAACTCAGCTTCTCTGCAGTCCTTTGCAAAAATTACAAAGAGGGTGAAAGAGACTGAAAGTTCATGTTTGAATGAGATGCTCTCTAATGAAGGGGTTTTTTTAGTCATTCCAAACTATTCATATTTCCTATTATGTTTCTACAGGGTGTGTGAAATGATTTCCAAGTCAAGCAACATTAATAGATGAATGGAAGTCTTGAATCATAAGAATATGGAATCGGGTCAGTTGGTCTTTTAGTTTTGAAGTTAATTTCCCTCATACATCTATCTTTCGATCTTTACCCAAAGGATGCTCTGCAGAGTAACAGAAAAAGACAATTTGTTGGGTTTTTTTGTGTCTTCTTTGAGAGGGAGACAGTGCCTCCCTAACCTTTTCCACAGGTGAATAAAGGAAGATGGGAACAGGAAAAGAATAATCAGGATATTACAGATTTGTCTCTCAAATGTTTGTACATACATATTGTACATACACATATAGTCTCCATCTAAAAGAGGGGTGGGAAGGGTGTTTTTTTTCATCCTCAGCTGCAATTTCAGTGAAAATTTCAGCGAACACATTGGGGACAGGGAGTGCCATAAGAATGACAAAGAAGATTTCATTTTAGCAAAGTGCAAGAAGAGACCCGAGGGAGGAGGGGTGGGGGAGAAAGCATACAGAAGAGAAAAGATATAGGGAAGAATAGGGAAGAAGGACAAAGCAACCTACAAGAAATTGCTTGAACTGAATCCGCAGAAGTGACACGGCAGAAATAAATCTGGCGTGCCTTCTTCTATTACGCCTGTGTCTTCTGCATCTTGCAGAACATTCACATTTCATGACAGGCAAGTTTCTTTTGTTGGTATTTTGAAGCTATCAGAAAAAAAGGAACTTAGAAATGCAGAGGTATTGTCAGTAGTGACATTACATTCCAAACTTAGGTAGGCAGCCTTCAAAAAGAGGAGAAAGATCTGGGCATCACTGTCTAGTTCTTTTCCCCATCACAGCAAGATTGCACTATAATTAAAGTCAGAATTTCAAACACGCCTAAGTATTCTACATTCCACCTAGAAGCACTAAGGGAAAAAGGCTAATATCAGGGAATAAAGCTTTCACTCCTTGCATGTGCTGTTTGTTAGCTCCAGATGCAGCCAGGAGAGTGGTAACAGAGAAGCTTAGAAATCTGTTTTCATTTTATTTATTTCTTTGATAACTCATCATTCTTTCCAGTCAGCATAGGTACGCACAGCTCTTTCTAGCCACAGAATTTCAATCTTATATCAAAAGACAGATAAAGCCGGCTGTCACCTGCATTTTGTGGCATCTCAGCCCATCTCACCTGATACTATCCCCCAGTGATTTCATGTGCTTAATGAAATATATAGAGCCCTGAAGAACTCCACAGCACAACTATGATGGGGCAGAAGAGGAAAATAAATGCCAGTGCCACCCTCTGGGATCAGCTGTGTAAAAGACAAGCTGCTAAAGTTATATACCCCAGTATTTCAAGACAAACAGACTTAAGAAATGTACATTGATCCATCTGGAATATGAAAGTCCCTGAGAGTTTCAGGAGAAGAATGGAATGGAATGGAATGGAATGGAATGGAATGGAGTAGGGTAGGGTAGGGTAGGGTAGGGTAGGGTAGGGTAGGGGAGAGGAGAAGAGAAGAGAAGAGAAGAGAAGAGAAGAGAAGAGAAGAGAAGA
>WNWU01000017.1:31337535-31353102 GCA_012654045.1 Ptyas mucosa
GAAGAGAAGAGAAGAGAAGAGAAGAGAAGAGAAGAGAAGAGAAGAGATAGTCCCATCATCCATCCGTCTCCTGCAATAGCTCATCCCATAAGATGTTTCCAAAGGCAAACCTATAAAATGAATTGAAATTGACCAAGGAAAGTAAACCGCATGATCATTTGCCTTGTTTAATAAGGGGAATGCTAATAATTGACTTACAGTGTTGTTTCATCTTCCGAATATTGGTTAGGATTTTTTCAGGAATGGATCAATTATGTCCTCCTTAAAAAGGCTGATTTCACCCCTTTTTAAAGGAGGACTTTGTAACTTTCTGAGCAGATATCCCATTCCCATAAGTAATTAACCATGAAGAGCAGGGATCAAACACACAATTAATTCAGCATATATCTTCAGGATATATGTATAAAATGAAATAAAAAACACCATTTTCACTCTTATTCTACCGCTGTGTATTGGACTATCTCTGAGGCTTCTCTGCATGGTATGCACTTCAGGTTCTGTCTAGTATGGTAGACCCTTGCTTTTATGAATCTGGTGCTTAGTGCTTGCTCTTGTGCTGCTACAACCAGTGCCTCATTGCTGACATTTTAGTCAGTAAGCCCTTTCCAACCACTGGTAGGATTTCTCAATGTCTACCACCTCTTGTCATGGCACTTCTTCTGCTTGATCTTTCTCCCACTTCTGCTGCTGCCTCAGGTATTCTCTCAGCAGCTTATCTTTGGATGCCATATTACTGAAGTACTCCTGGATGCTCTGGATTTCATCCACATCAAAGCTACTGTTGTGGATGAAACCCAGAACATCCAGGAGTACTTGGATGACCCCAACAGCCTTCTTTCCAGCTGGTGTACAGTCCCAGGGCTTGGGGTGGAAACCTCCATACATTGTGAGGACTTATTCTGGGTCTTCACATTGGCAGATTTCATGTCCTTCTTTGGCCAACTCACTAGTTCAGCAGGGCATCTGATGACTGGCAGAGCAAACATATTGATGACATGGATCTTGATCTATTGACTTGGCTCTTCAGGACCTGTCAAATCCTTTCGTGGTACTTGGATGTTGCTGTTTTCTTTGCCTCCTCCTCATGGTTCCGATGTGACTGTGGGATACCAAGGTACTTGTAACTGGTCTGTATGTCCACTATGTGACCCTCTTATAGTTCCATCCCATCAGTCTTAACTGCTTTGCCTCGCTTGACTACCATCTAGCTACATTTCTTTAGTCCAACAGTGACATCCTGATGTCCTCACTGTAAATCTTTGTCAGGTGGATCAGCGAGTTGAAATCTTGTTCATTCATTGCATACACCTTGATGTCATCCATGTGGAGAAGGTGGTTGATGGCAGTTCCATTATCAGTATTATATTAACCACAGACTCTAACTCACGACTGTCAAAATGATTAATTTTGAGAGTCATTAATAGCAAAATGACTTGCAAACGAGTCAAAGGTCTCTGCACAGGTATACCCATTTCTTTCTCTTGACTGTCTCCCCATTAGAATAATCCCGCTGAACAAGGTACCAAGGAGATGGGAAGGAGATTTCTTTGCCATCCTCAGAATCACAAAAGAGGCTCAAGATTAAACTCCTATCTGGATTCAATCAGACTTGGAATCAGTGTTCTCCACTTGAAGTATCATCCCACTTCATCCCACTTCTAGAGCAGGGCTGTCAAACTCACGGCCCACAAGCCGGATGCATCACTCTCTGGCCATGCCCACACCCGGTTTAGCGAAGGGGGGGAAAGTCCTGATATGTCACATGATAATGCACGTCTGACACCTCTGTTCTAGAATATAACTACAACTATGCAAGAGGGCATATAAGCATGATATTGTACTCCAAACAGTGGCCAGGGCTTTGACAGGAGCAATAATCATACCAGCAAGAGAATTCTCCACAGACCTCCATTAGCATAAGTCAGTGGTGATATCCAATTTTTTTTACTACTGGTTCTGTGGGCATGGCTTGGTGGGCATGGCAGAGGAAGGATACTGCAAAATCTCCATTCCCACCCCACTCCAGGGGAAGGATATTGCAAAATCTCCATTCCCACCCCACTCTGGGGCCAGCCAGAGATGGTATTTGCTGGTTCTCCGAACTACTCAAAATTTCTGCTACCGGTTCTCCAGAACCTGTCAGATCCTGTTGGATTTCTCCCCTGGCGTAAGTCCATTATGCTGTGTGGACCAATTTAATAAAGTGTCCTATCACTGCAGAATAAAGAAGGTTCAACAAAGAATGATCTGAACGTGAAAAAAATAGTGAAATGATAAATCCCGTAATTCAGTTCACCAGCATCCTGCAGTCAGAGTGCTTTGTTACATGTATTGGAATAATTGGATATAATGTACAACATATTTCCCTTGCACATTTCCTCAATCTTTATCATTGGAGCAAAGTACGGTACGTCTAACAAAGCCTTGCACTTTGGAAATATGGGAATATTTCATTTTGAGTTTCAGATTGTAACTGATGAACCTTCACAAAGTTTCATGCTTTGGTAATTAATCTTATAAAAATGACTGTTTGTCCCTTGAAGATAATTCGGAAGCTGGAATCACCTAGTTTGAGCTGTGGATTTTTAATTTTTTTAAAAAAATATCTCTTGCAGATGTTGAAGTTCCGGATTCTGTAGGTATCATCTGCAGGCTTGACAGTTTTAATATTAAAATCCGTACGTGGTTTAATTTGGTAACCATATTTAATGTTTAATATTTGCTATTAAAAAGTTTCTATTTCATTTTATTTGATAGTTACTAACCAGTGATATTCATTACTAGATGTACTGATGCCTGGTATTCCATGCAATGTCAAAGTAATTTTTAAATGTTAATCTTCACTGTCGGTCTTGATTTCTGCCAAGAATTTTTGTAAGTCTTCCAGAGAACCTTCTGCATTATGGAGTATCCCCACAAGGCGATGTTAGACTTCACTTTATATGGTTATGAATTATAAAGATATCCTTAAGTACAACACAGTCATCCTTCAGTCTATAATACTGGTCAGAAAATAGCTTGAGAAAATATGAGAAGCTATCTGTGCATCATATATGATCATATCTACAATTGGCATGCAATAATATTTAACATGCAATAGTATTGATAAATGCTGTGATGTTTTTTATAGAATTGCATTTGAGAGACAGTAGAGTGATTTGATAAATAACAACAGGTGGTTTCGCAGCTGAGAGCTTATTATATACCAGGATGAAAGTGCGCCAACACTCAAAATATACCACAATTCTAAGACATTTTTTTTGTGTTGAATCAAAAATAAATGAAATGCATTCTTAAAAGAATAACGCTGGGAAGGATAGAAATCTCAACTTTAGTCCCTGATAGTAACTGGTAAAGGAACCTGAAGAGAAGAATCAAGAAAAAAAATTGTGATTGATATTCTGCAGAATGGTTGATGGTCAGAACAGGTTTACTGAATCACGTGGATTAATTTTTTGCAACGAAATGAGGAAATAAAGTCGTATCCACTGTGTCTAGTATTTCATTGTATCAGTCCCCATCCTTCTGCTCCCCAACTTTCCAGATAAATTGGTTTGGGCAAAAATATTCGAGGGCGAGGAAGGAAAGTAACAGAGGAACCCTATTTTCTTCCCAGAGAAAGCTCCCTGACGCATTAGCAGCCTAATTCATTCAGCAACCCTGTTCCTTTTACTTTTCTAGGCTGCTCCTATCCTTTTGGGATTTACTATGTAATGGTAATTATATAATGATAATTTGGAGACCTACTTAGGGAGTGAAAGCTAGAAAACTCTTGGATTTTTATTTTTTTTTCAGAATTTGACCTGCATTATGAAAGATTTAATGGAAACTTCTCTCAACAACCTTTTTTTTCCCCATTACTTTTTACTGTTAGTTTTAAATGTGATTTTCGTGTCCCTTGACTGCCTTTGATCATTCCTTCCAATTTAATATTATTTTAAAATGGAAGGATATGTTTAAAGTATTTTATATTGCGCTGTATAAACAGGATATTGTAATATGTCACTGTTATTTTAAGAGATCGTCACGGGGAAAATCTATGAGGTTGCTTAGAGTCACATAATCAGTTAATCCATCACTCAATCATTTTAATTTAAAAGAGGGCTGTGAAAATATTTACAGACCTCTCGCATCCTGGACATAAACTGTTTCCACTCCTACCCTCAAAATGATGCTACAGAGCACTGCACACCAGAACAACTAGGCACAAGAAGAGTTTTTTCCTGAATGCCATCACTCTGCTAAACAAATAATTCCCTCAACCCTGTCAAACTATTTACTAAATCTGCACTCCTATTAATCTTCTCATTATTCCCACCACCCATCTCCTACCACTTATGACTATATGACTGTAATTTTGTTGCTTGTATCCTTATGATTTATTTTGATATTGTTTCCTGATTGCTTATTTGTACCCTATGACTATCATTAAGTGTTGTACCTTATGATTCTTGACAAATGAATCTTTTCTTTTTATGTACACTAAGAGCATATGCACCAAGACAAATTCACACTTAGCCAATAAAAAAAATTCTATTCTATTCTATTCTAATATTACTATTGAAACATTTTGCCACAAAACTGCATTTATGTCATGGTCCCAGATCTTCTATCACTTTTGAATCAAGGACTGTGTCTTTCAGCCTCAGCACCTCTTCCTTTGTTGTTCGACTTAATTCTAGTCTTGGAAAATTCCATGGTTACTAAATCTCCTTGACATTCAGATGGACATCTCCGTTTTGGCACTTATCCCAGTTAAAGGATAATGGCCTATACGTTTCCAAGCAAGGCTATAAATGTAGGACCTACCAGTGGAGCACAGACAATATAATGTTTCTGATCTCTTGGCATTGCAGTAAGCAATCAATTGTTGTGTTTAAAGCTTCGTTCTCATCTGCAATAAAGATTCTTTTTCTGGAAACCTTTGAGAGATGACTTTAGGGTTAAGCTTCTGGCCATGATTTACTACAGAGCTTCACTATGCAACTTGTAAACAGAAATGAGGCTGGACCAAGCAATTTTGTCAAAAAAAAAAAAACAGAATGAAAACAAATGAAAAAGAAGGGGGGGGGGGGGGGCTCTTCCCATCTTTCTTTTCTAGGACTTAGCAAACACTGAAGAATGATAATACAGAAAGCAAGGTGGTGTGAGCATCCAAGACAGTTGTGTTGCAGGATGAAGAGATTTCTCACACTATCAGGCAATTAGTATTAATTAATTCAGGCAATTAGTAGCACCTGGGCTTCTAGGGACACTTACGCCTACCCACACATGCATAGCAGTATTTAAACCTGCATCTTATTTTCAGCGCTGCCAGCAATTTTGTTTCTCTATTCCCATAGAGAATAACTCTTACCTTCATATATAACTTGATCAGTTTTGTATATAACCTTGGCTAGATTCCTCTTAGGTGCATTATTTTAGTAGGACAGCAACCAATACTTGATTTTCCTTTAGATCATAAGTGCTTTGTTGCTTGTACCGACTATGAGCAGGGCTTGCGAGGCCACAATTTAATGGGACAGCTCCTGTTGTGTATTCAGAGGTGTCAGGTTCAGTCAACAGCATCTCCAAGTGAAAGGCTCAGCCTGGTCCTGAGACCCTAGAATCAGAGTTGAAAATACTGAGCTCACTGGTGGGTTTCAATTTTTTTATTACTGGTTAAGTGGGTGCGGCTTGGTGGACATGGAATGGCTTGGTGGGCATGGCAGGAGAAGGATGCTATAAAATCTCCATTCCCACCCCACTCCAGGGGAAGGATACTGTAAAATCTCCATCCCCTCCCCAATCCAAGGGAAGGTTACTGCAAAATCCCCATTTCCTCCCAATCAGCTGGGACTTGGGAGACAGAGAATAGATGGGGGCGGGGCCAGTCAGAATTTTTACTACCGGTTCTCCGAACTACTCAAAATTTCCGCTACCGGTTCTCCAGAACTGGTCAGAACCAGCTGAAACCCACCTCTGACTGAGCTACATAAAAAGTCTCTTGGATATAGCAGGCTTATATTTCATACATAAAGATACAAAATGGCTTCTCTTCATTCAGAAATACCTGCCTCCCTTGTGTCAAAAGATTTCTTGGCTCAATTCAGAACAGACTCGGAAAAGTATATTCATTTCCCCCGAAGAGTAAAAACAAAACGACACAAACAAAACCTCTGAACTCTTCCTACAGATTTCAGTCTCAATCACTAAAAGAATGACAAAGCCTGAATATCTGATTTCCATAATATGTTTTCCATGATGTTTTTATGTCTCAACCAAGAAACTGGAGATTCTGCAGAACCACATTCCTCAGGGTTTTTGAGGCCAGTGTGGCATTCAAGATACTTGGAAAGAACTGGGACTTTTTACAGAAATCCCATTGATGCATCCTATGTCACTGCAACAGATCTGTCCTCTTATTGGTTCACTGCTATCATTAGTCCTCTGTTCCTATCTTGTTTGATATCTATATCTTCCAGAATCTACTGACTGACCTATATGCCTGCTCCAGTAACACATTTATATGGCTCTCAGTTTCTTTGCTACTTCTCTCAGTCTTGACTTCCTATTGGACAGTGTTACCTGTCAGGGAGCCTGTATCTTCTGCCAGGAGGTGGAAAACCATCTCTCTCCTACTAGGAACTGGCTTTGTGGTCATTCTGCCTCTTCTTATTTAGAATGTTGCATTTCTTCCCAGTTCCATCCTGCCTATGACTTGACCCAACTTTCATATCAATTTACATCTCTGAACATTTTTTTTCTCCTCACAGAAGTGGATTGTTGGATGACTGCTGAGCAATTGCTTCAGCACTTTTAGCGTCTTTGTCTGACAGCGCATAGCTATTGACCTGACACTGGATTGTTCCCAAGTGTATTAAATCAGCTTGCTCTTGATCTAACCACTAGAGTGTAAGTAGCAGAAGCTAGAATGCCGCAGTCCATTTCCTAGTGGAGATTAAAAATAACAGTAGCAGTTCTTCAGGGTAACCTATCCTGAACAGGCTTCCCATTAAATTCTGGGATTTACATCCTACTAGGTATATATAGGATTGCAGTATTAAATATCACCCTTAAGAGAGCCTTGCGATAGCTTTAAAGGGCTGGTTTCAGTATCTCCTTTCAGTGGAACAGAGTGCTCTTATCAGTGCTAACTCATTCTACGCAGTGCTCTAGTCCATTGAAAATTGCTTTCTCTGCTAGGCTTATTATTATCCTGTCCCCAATAGTAGCTAGAAGCAGATGCTTCGGAGGAAGTGTGTTTATTGCCAAGTGTACTCAGCGTAGAGCAATAATGAAGTACTGAATTCTTTTCAATAGCCCCAGTTTCAGGCGGTCTAATGTTGGGAGGCAATCCAAATTGACATTTTGGTTTAAAACGTGAATAGTTCGCCACATTAATATGGAAAGCTTGTAAGAGCACCAGGATTGCCTTTGCTTATGTAAGAGGCAATGCAGAGTTTGAGCAGAGGAGATCCAGGTTTAAATCCCCCTCCGCCCCAGACAATGAAATCCACAAACTGACTCTTGTCTGAACCCAAATTAAATACAACATACGGCCACAACTGAGCCCAACATTTCTCTTTGCTAAGTGAACCATTTGTTAAGTGACCTTTGCTCCATTTTACTACTTTCCTTGCCTCAGTTGTTAAGTGAATCACTGCAGCTGATAAGACAGTTGTTAAGTGAATCTGGCTTCCCCATTGACTTTACTTGTCAGAAGGTTGCAAAAGGTGATCATGTGATCTTGGGACACAGCAGTGGTCAGAAATATGAACCAGTTGCCAAGCATCTGAATGTTCGTCACATGATCATGAAGATCAGTAGTGGGTTTCAAAATATTTTACTACCAGTTCTGTGGGTGTGGCTTGGTGGGTGTGGCATGGGTTGGTGGGCATGGCTTGGTGGGGGTGGCATGGGAAGGATACTGTAAAATCTCCAGTCCCTCCCCACTCCAGGGGAAGGTTACTGCAAAATCCCCATTTCCTCCCAATCAGCTGGGACTTGGGAGGCAGAGTGTAGATGGGGGTGAGGCATTTTTACTACCGGTTCTCCGAACTATTCAAAATTTCCACTACCGATTCTCCAGAACTGGTCAGAACCTGCTGAAACCCACCTCTGATGGGGATGCTACAAAAGTTGTAACTGTGAAAAATGGCCATAAGTCCCTTTTTCAATGCCATTGTAACTTTGAACAGTCACTAAATGAACTGTTGTAAGTTGAGGATTACCTATATTACCTTTAATATACAATCACAGAGCCACTTCAGTGTGCTGGCTAAGGCATAGCCTAAAAACTGGGAGGCTTGTAAGTTCAAGTCCCACTTTAGGCAGAAAGCTAGATGGGTGACCTTTGACCGGTTGTTCTCTCTCAGCTCCAGGAAGCAGGCAATGGCAAAACACTTCCAAAATTTTGCCAAGAAAACTGCAGTGACTAGCCCATGTAGTCACCAAGAGTCATAAAACAGACTAATATACAGCAGACAGCAATGCTTGTTCTTTTCTCTTACTTCAGAGACAATATGGAGGACATACTATACATCAGGAGTTTAATGCAGAAGGTCTGGGGAAGCAGTTGATATTTAAATATTTATTTCAATTCTGTCAAGCTACTTAGAACAATTAGGTAAACATCCAAACAAAACCTTACTGAGCCTTCTCTTGGACTGACTGTTCTCTGGCATTTGATAATTCAAATATTTAAAGAAGCCCAGCATGTTCCGAATATATAACATAAACAAGGTTACCAAAATAAGAATTACTAATAATGCACATAACCAAAGCTCAGTGATACAGCTGGCACTTTTCAACTGTCTGTTAAATCAGGCCTAAAAGATAACATCAGAGAGATAAGAGGAAGGGTAAGATAACACGGTATTTGTTTTTCAATCTGAAAGTACATTCAGGAGAGTGCCCTTCAAAAGTCACATATTATTAATCCAAGGAGGGGTTACTGAAACACTCTAAATTCACCCTGTTTTATAATCACAATATGTTTAAAAGATAGACTGAATCTCATTATTTAAATATTAAGTAAGGACCTCATGAAATCACACTGCAGATTATTTATGGGGTAGGATAGGAATGAGCCAGAAATTAGTCTTTGCTAGAATTTGATTTGGTTCACTGTATATCCACTGAAAAAGGAAATATTAAGGTTTGCCCTAGATTCTAGATAGAATGTAGCTCAGGTAGAAGCACCCTTTTAGTCCAATAGGCACATCTAGTCTTTTAAACCAGTGGTTCTCAACCTGTGGGTCGGGACCCCTTTGGGGGTTGAATGACCCTTCCACAGGGGTCGCCTAAGACCATCCGAAAACACATCTTTTCAATGGTTTTAGGAATAATTTTATGGTTGGGGGTCACCACAACATGAGGAACTATATTAAAGGGTCGCGGCATTAGGAAGGTTGAAACTCACTGTTTTAAACTCATGTTGAGGGAAACTTAATAGATGCCATAGTGTTGCTTGTTTAGAAAGTAACTGTCCTGCTGAGAAAGATTAGTCATGAAACACCCCTTTATTAGAAGAAAAATGGATGAAATTATTCTAACTTTCCCAAATGCCAGCTTAACTGGACAACCATTACCTTCAAACATCCACCATTTCATTTTCTGAGCCCTATGTGGGGCCTAAAAACATTCTTATCAATAAAGAGAATGAAACACGTGGCTTCTCATTTTTTAAAACTTAATCCTGTCCATTAAAATTTTATCCTTAAATTGAAACGGGGGTGGGGGGCACTGCTCACCAAAGGACCTGCTAAGAGGTACCATTGAATATCATGTTGCCAAAGATTGTTCTTGATTGAATTGAACATTCAGCCTTAAAATGTATTTTTCCAAGCGAGGAGAGTTGTAAATCCCATCCGTCCTTTTTTTGTGCTGTAGAAATTAACATATGAAAAAAAGCAGCATTTCCAGGCCCTTCAGTGAAATTACTATAAACATAAATGTCCATGGCATCATATTAAGTTGAACAACAACAATTAACTATATGGACATGTTTTTGTAGCCAGAAATCTGTTAGGAATCATAACTCTCCTATCTTGACTTTCTGCCCTCAAATTAGAACAACCAGCTGCAAGATACTTTGGATAATCATGGCCTATTTCATTTGCCATTTATTGCAACAGATGGCGTCTGATACAACAACCTCACAAGCAGAGCAAAACTTGTGGATGACACCTTAATACAAGATGGCCAGAGGGTGGGGAAATTACATCTGAGACCCCCCACCCCTTCTATAACAAAGGCTACTGTTTGGGGACATTTCATTCTGAAAGGTTCAAAAATGTCCTGATGTTTTGCCCTTTCTTATTTGTATCAGATCTTCTAAAGAAGGGGGGGGACTTGGGAGGGTTTGGCTTCAGAATACCAGTCTTTTGTCTCATTGTCATGCTTTATTTATTTAAAGCATTTAGATAACCATTCCTGTTAAAAATGCTTTCTAGTGGGATATTACATTATACAATACAATATATAATTTATTGTAGTAAAGTACATAGTACATGTAAGGCATAAGTTTAAATAAAGATTTGAAAAAGATATTGATTGATCTAAAGCTGTCAGATAGCTGAAACAGGAGGAGGGGAAAAACCTTTTCAGCCCAGAGGCTATTGTTCCTTTGACTGTGTCAAGTGCCTGGCTAAGGATGTTATAAACAGAAGAAGAGATTTTGTTGGTATGTGAAAGGGTTGCAAATATCATATTTTGAGATCTTTATAGATTTAAGGCATCTGTATTGTGAAGCAGCCTACTCCTGATATAAAAAAAGGAAAGCAACCAATTAGGTTTATATTCACTGAAACTCTAAGATAAGCACAACATGTTTTCTGCCATTTTTCAACAAGAATATTTCCCTCTTTGTTTGCAGGAGTACTTAGCTTGCAGTGATGTGTATATGTCTGCGTTTGTGTTTACTGTTACAATTTTAATCATGCTTAAGTCACATCCAACATCATATGTGTCATTAAACCTCCACAGTATGTATGTATTGTATATACAGTATATACAGGATGGAGACTTCTTCATTAAAGTTATGGACCATGATCTACCAAGCTTGTCCTATATAGGTTGCTGGGTTTAGGACAGAGGTAGGTTTCAGCAGGTTCTGACCAGTTCTGGAGAACCGGTAGTGGAAATTGAGTAGTTCAGAGAACTGGCAAATACCACCTCTGGTTGGCCCCAGAGTGTGTAGGAATGGAGATTTTGCAATATCCTTCCCCCAGGAGTGGGGAAAGAATGGGGATTTTGCAGTATCCTTCCCCTGGAGTAGGGAGGGAATGGAGATTTTACATGATCCTTCCCCTGCCACGCCCACCAAGCCATTCCCACCAAGTCATGCTACGCCCACCAAGCCACACCCACAGAACCAGTAGTAAAATTTTTTGAAACCTACCACTGGTTTAGGACTGAGAGAGAATGATTGGTCCAAAGGCACCAACTGACTTCTCATACACTTCTCATAAACTCATACACACAAATAAACACACACACACACACACACACTTTTAAGCAAGATATACATCCTTTTGGGGGTAAGTAAACATTCACATGGGACAAAAGGACATTACCAACATAAAATTATAACTTTTTAGACACAGTTATAAATTCTAGAATGAAGATGCTATTTCCCTATATATAGCTATGGCAGCTGTAAAATATTTCGGAAGACTTCTGATTATATTCAGGTTCCAGTCTTATTGTCTAAAACAAATAAAATTATCCTCCAAATAGGTAGAACCTCTGATGATAAGAGGAGCTATGAAGGTAGGAAACACGTTGCTATAGAAAGAATATTAAAGGAGCACATGAGTTAGAGTCAGATTCCTCTAAGTCAGTGGTGGGTTGCCCCCGATTCGCACCGGTTCTATAGAACCGATAGTAAAAGCAGCGGGAAGCTCCGCCCACCAACCCCAACGTCATCAAAATGCTTCTGCGCATGCACAGAAGAGCGCACGCGTGCGGCCCCATTGCAAACTGGTAGTAAAGATAAGTAGAACCCACCCCTGCTCTAAGTTATAAGGGTAAGGTAAGTCATAAGGGTAAAAATATAACAATAGCAAACAGGCTATTGCTATATGTATCTTCCAATATTATGGAAGACAAAGTATCAAAGCAGGCTAAAGAGAGAACTTTATGGCACTGGACAGACTATTTATGCATAGCTTGCTGAAACATGAAGGATTTCCTGTTTAGACCCTACTTTTGTAAGTTACCTTGATTGTCATGAGAAACTATATTGAACTTCTATTGTCATATTAAGGCTCTAGCTCTCAATAAACCAAGGACCAACAGATCTTGACAGGAGTAATTATTAGAGGAATAGTAGTAGCTTGTAGCCAATGCCTGGTGTTTGCAGTTCTTAAATATAGCTGGTCTTCCAATCCTTCCTGCCTCCCATGTCTGTTCAGTCCTACAAATGGTTGATTCTTAATAGTTCAAATGAATTCTCACCTCCTATTCTTGAAAGGCCACCTGCTATCCTTTCCAAACTGTTTTCTCTTCCTCCTCTTCCCTCCCCTCCTTTTCCTTCCCCAACTTGCCTTCTCTAACTGCACGGTTTCCCTAGCAACTGTCTCCTAGCACCAGTAGCTGAGACTTCCCTCTACCCAACATTCCAAATTTTTGGACCAATATTAAAGAGCAACTATAAGTCCATTCTCCTATAATCCAAACTTGTATATAATGTTTCGAAAATCTTCTCTCCTCCACCCTTACACACACACACACACACACACACAACCCCCAAAAAACAGACTGTGTGTCAGAAAGTGTTGTAAATGTAGAACACACTTTAATAGGGAGCAAAGTCTCATCCAGTACTACATTACTTTCTAGGTAATGTAGTACTTTAATTTAAATTCACTTTATAGTCCATGCACATGAGAGTAATGCTTAAAGTTTAATTTTGCTTGCTGCTGAAAGCAATATGGTGGCTATCAACGGATGAGGAATAGTGCCACTGTTTATTAATGCTCTGAGGCTGCATGAAAATACCCTGGGAAGCTCTAACTGTGGATCAAATAAAATCCTATGACATTGATTCTTTGTGGTTGTTTCATAGCTGTGTGTTACATTTCTATCTTTTTAAAGTGATCCTGTACATGTTTGGGCAGATGTTCAGGCTAAAAAAATAAACTATAGATGACCAGCAAAACTAATGTTGGAGGTGATATTATGAATGTTATCTATGGCTACTTTTATTTGTAACCTAGTTATTTTAACAAGCAGCTCCTCCATTCTGCTTGGAATGTTATAGTAGTACTAAATTAGATTAGATTTCTATTCCCTATTTCCAAACTATGAAGTTATCTGTATAACTTTTTAAATAATTTGCAGTATGCGATATACACATGTATTTATACTTCAGATTTCTGCCCATGTTCCATCAATACCTCTTGCCTGAAACATGCAAGCAATTACAGTGAGTATAGAAACAGACAGCATATAGTGGAATAAATTGTGCACATTTTAATAAATGCATTCAACTTTTGAGTGTAACTATATGCTCCATGATATAATGACTTGTAACCCTTCAGACAGAAAAATACAATTTATACAGATTAAATAGGATAATTATTGGGCCATTCGTTTATCTTATAACTATGCCACAATAACAGTAAGATATCCAAAATTATATTTGGATGCAAACCTAATCAAGTCAAGATTTATTCAAAGCTTTTCTTCCTAATGCAAAAATAAAAAGTGTTTCTCCACCCACCTAAGCATCTAAAAGGGAAAAAAAAGAGTGAGTGAGCGAGAGAGAGAGAGTACATTTCTATTCATCCTGTGCTTGGGATGGAGAAAAGCAGGCTGGTAGAAGAAACACTGCCCCAACCATGTATCATCACCCTAGCGTAGCAACAAGGTCACGGGTGGGTTCTACTTACCTTTACTACTGGTTCGCAACAGGATCACGTGTGCGCACTTGCTTTGCTCACTCGCCTTGCTTCTACGCAGGTGCATATCGCCGATGACGACATCAAGGTTGATGGGCAGGGTCTCCCACTGGTTTTACTACTGGTTCTTGCGAACTGGTCTGAACCGGGGGCAATCCACCACTGAACAAGGTGGGTAGTGATACTCCTCTTTCAAGAAGCACCATGGATTTCTTTCAGACTAGCAAGTTCTTTTTAAATCTGAGTTGGATTTAATGACAGCCCCATTATTCAGAGTTCTGCTGACCGTTTCCAAACGCCAAATCCAAACTGGGAGGTTCTGTTACTGGAATAATTCCATTTCCTTGAGAGGTCTAAAATAAAAGCCCTTTAATGAAATGATTTTGGTTTCCAAAAGAAGAGAATTGTCGGGATGAAAGTAAATGCTTGTGCATGATGAGGAAGAGGTGTCCCACCAGATTCTTTCTCTATAGGCTTTTTCCATCTGTCAGTGATGCAAAACTTTTTCTCATTCCATGAAGTTGTTATCATAGAAGTTGAGCAACCAAACAATAGTAGAAACAAGATGGGCAAGTGAGATGTCTGGTTCCTCTGGCAACCATAGTAATGATGGAGCTGCAAAGCACATCAGCCAAATGGGCAGAGCTGCAGCAGGCTAGTTGGAATCCCAGCAGATTGCCAACCAATGAAGGCTCCTCCTGCATTGACCTAGGATGGGACACTTTGTGCCAACAGTAGATGGACAAACACTAGTTTAAAACTAGAGTAACATAGTGGCCACAGTAGCAGGCTGGCAATGGAATGGAGCAGTGGTGAAATTCAATTTTTTTTTACTACTGGTTCTGTGGGCGTGGCTTGGTGGCATGGTGTGGCTTGGTGGGCATGGCATGGTGGGTGCGGCAGGAGAAGGATACTGCAAAATCCCCATTCCCTCCCCACTCCTGGGGGAAGGATTTTGCAAAAATCTCCATTCCCACCCCACTCTGGGGCCAGCCAGAGGTGGCATTTGCTGGTTCTCTGAACTACTCAAAATTTCCGCTACAGGTTCTCCAGAACCTGCTGGATTTCACCCCTGGAATGGAGGCTTCATGGTGAGGACATGTCTTGGGAAAAAATAGTTAGAGTCACGTATTTGCATTATAGCAACTAGGATATGAAGATGAACTCATTGTCTTTCCAAATTAGCTTCAGTTAATTATTTCCCAACCAATTGAACAAAAATGGAAGAGCTTGGGATTTGGGATCTTCTGAAAGATTCTAACAGTATTTCATGGGAAATTAGGATGTCCTTCTCTCAACAGTACTCAGGTCAGGGAGTCAAGTATGTTGTATCTATCACAGATAATAAGTGTATTCTGGAATCGGAAAAGCCTGAGTGGCGTAGCAGGCTAATGCCTCCTATTAAGTCAGCATTTAACATCCAGCTGCCTGCAATTACTGCGAGTTCTAATCTCACCAGGCTCAAGGTTAACTCAGCCTTCCATCCGTTCTAAGGTGGGTAAAATGAGGACCCAGTTTGTGGGGGCAATAAGCTGACTTTGTATAAAATATACAAAAGTATGAAGGCTATTGCTTAGCGTATTGTAAGCCGCCCTGAGTCTCCGGAGAAGGGCGGCATATAAATAAAAATAAATAAATAAATAAATAAATAAATAAATAAATAAATAAATAAATAAATAAA
>WNWU01000017.1:31353821-31387875 GCA_012654045.1 Ptyas mucosa
GGAAGGAAGGAAGGAAGGAAGGAAGGAAGGAAGGAAGGAAGGAAGGACAAGCTATATTGAAAGGAAATCTCCAGACCCGTCAGGAATTTATATTATTTAGAAACAAAGGTGAGATGTAAAATATGAGGAAAATTCCAGTACTTATATCTGTTGGGGGTGGGGTGGATCATATTTTACAATGGCCTCTTCACTATTATTTGAATACACTGAATAGAATGGTTTTGTCTATGGAGAGTCTGCTTCCATTTTAGTGGAGAAAGTCATTATGTAAGAATATAAGCATTCTTCTGCTAAAAATTCACATCTCTCTTGACAATTAGGACAGAAGCTATTTCAGAGCATCAGTTATTCGTATACAGAAGCACAGCAGCCTGAAATGACAACTTTGCAATCCTCCCCTGAACATCCATTTAACCCTCTGAACGATCTGTGTGGCTGGAAAGAATTTTAGTTGCAAATCAGTAAGGCTTCCACACAGCTCTTTTGCCTTGGGGATTCCTGTATGTCTGAAAAGCATTTCTGCCACTACCATGTAGTTATAGTTACACGGTGTACTGCTGTTTTACAAGGCAGGTGGGAATTGGTGATAGTCCAAAAAGTAGCTGAGAGCAATTTTGCCAAACTGCATAATTTCATAACATGTAACACTGGTTTACAAGGAGAAAGCCTCGGAAATGAACGTAACTTAATTTTACCAAAATTGGGTAACTAATAAAGAAAAATTAAGTCCTGAGGATTAATTGGCTCCAGTTTCCAAGATACAACTTCAGGACAAAATTGCATCAAAATAATTCAAAAATTATGAGGGGGATGTGCAATTATGCTGCGTAATGTTTCTGCAAAATGGGATATACTGTGTTTCCTGGAAAATAAGACCCTGTCTTATATTTTTTGGAACCCTGAAATAAGCGCTTGGTCTTATTTTCGCGGAGGTCTTATTATTTTGGGGTACATGGAGCAAGACGGGGCTCCTCTTGCCATCCTACCTGATTTCCAGCTCTGTCTCCCTAACCCTAACCAGAGGAAATGGCAGGGACTGGCTGTGCATGCATTTAAATATTTTCGTGGAGGGCTTATTTTCGTGGAGGGCTTATTTTCGTGGAGGACTTATTTTAGTACATGCACTCAAAAGCCCGATTGGATATTATCCAGGGAGGTCTTATTTTTGGGAAAACACGGTAGCAATGAGAATAGTGCTACACCAATCATTATAAATTTATCTTTTTATTGATACCGTTAACAACGTATTGATACCAATAACTTTCCATTCATTTATTGGTTTTTCATGTAACGTTTTCATGCTTTTTGCATGAAAAACGGACAAGCTCTAACATCAGATTAAACAACAAGATTCCATCTTTTTTCGGTATCTAAACTGCCCTTTTTGGCTTTTCTCTTGTGAACTGCAGTAGGATCATCCCTGGGGAGATTCCAGCAGTAATCGGCAAGCATGGATGGACTCCATTTCCCTTGGCATCTTTTCTCCATGTCTGCAATACCCTGGTGGAATCACTCCCCATGCTCATCATTCATTGCCCCACAGTTCAAAGGGAAATAGTCTAAATGCAAGTGTAAGAAGTGAATTTTCAGTGACATGCTTGCACCAAGCGCTTTATAGGACCTAAGTAAATTTTCCACGTGTTTTTCATAGTCATCTGCCTTGCTGTTCTCAAAGTGAAGATAAATTTATACACTTCCATGTGGTACCATTCTCATCGTTCTACCGTACTTTGTCGAGAGGTTACGAGGTATCATGATCATTAGACATCTCCCTCCCTTGTAGGTAAATATACTCGCCTGTGTATAAAACTTTATTGTGAAATTTATTGAAAACTTTAGCCAACCGGCCAGCATCTTTATCACCTGTTTTCTAATTCATCTAATCAAAATATGTAAAATTAACACATTTTATCTAGGAGGTCGATAATTTCCCAAAATTTGTAGACCAGTGTAATTACTTTCTTACCAAAGGCAACACCAACAACTTGCCAACAACTTATCATGACTTCTGTTGTGTATTCCAGAGGCTGAGCTGTCATCATCTGCATGACTTGACCTCAGTCTGGTAATTGTAAGATTATTGTCATATACTTAATAGCCTGTGATTCCTTAAACCTGGTATGCCGGCAGCCTGAGAAACAAGTAAGGCTTCCCTTTAATTCTCAAAACTAAATTAATGTTAGGAAACATCCACTGGATATATTTTAGATCAATGGTTCTCAACCTGTGGTCCACGGATTCCTTGGGTGGACACAGGGGGTCTACAAAGGCTTGAAGAAATGTTATGATTTAATTCTTGGGTTCAGTCTTCTGGCATGGTCTATGGCCACAAAAGATATTTAAAGGGGGACCGTGGTGAAGAAAAGGTTGAGAACCACTGCTTTAGATCACAGCCTCCTATCATTGGCCACTTTGAGGCCCAAAGCAACCGGTGGGTATTAGATTGCCTAGCCTTAGACTAAATCAGGTCCAATTTTAGAAATTCAGAAACCATTATTTATTTTAAATAAAATGCAACACAGACTTGTCAGCTATTAGTTATCAGGAAATGGAAAAACACACATATCACTGTTTACAAGGGAGTCCTGTTTGAGTGGATTAATCTAGAGCTTTATATTACAGAGGAAGGTCTCTCAATGAGACACCAAGGCTCTGACTTCATTTGCCACCTGACCAAAGCAGAAATATTTCAATGGCTTTAGATGAGATACAGAACTCTCCATCTTCCTAGCACTGACATCTGGAGAAATATCATATCCTATTAAGTAGAGGGACCATAGAGTTATGAAATAATAGAATATAAGGCCGAAAAGAAATCTTGAAGATCATCTAATCCAGCAAAGGAATGCACTAAAACTGCCTCTCTGAAAGATGGCTAACTAGCTCCTGTCAAAATATTTTCAGCAAGAGAGTGCGCTCCTTCCTGAAACAGTTTTTTTGAACATTTGTTAATGCTGGCATTTTTTTCCTGATGTCCAACCAGGTAATTTAAGCCCACTGTTTCTTGTTCAATTTTTGGAACAACTCTGAACATTTCTGTTCCATCTTCCATATGGCAGTCCTTTAGATACTTTGATAGCTATTATGTCTCCCTGCAGGCTTTTCTTCTCTAGGCAAAACATACTGACCACCTCTAACTAATCAGAATAGAGCTGGAAAGGGACCTTGGAGGTCTTCTAGTCCAACCCTCTGCACAAGCAGGAGACCCTATACCATTTCAGATGGTGGCTGTCTAGTCTCTTCTTAAAGACCTCCAGTGATGGAGCTCCCACAATTTCTGAGGGCAAGCTGTTCCACTGGTTAATTGTCCTCACTGTTAGGAAGTTTCTCCTTAATTCCAGGTTGCTTCTCTCCTTGATTAGTTTCCATCCATTGTTTCTTGTCTTGCCTTCAGGTGCTTTGGAACATAATTTGACCTGCCTCTTTCCCCCCACACCACTCCTTGGCACTTTTGATGCTCCAGTATTAATTCTTCCCACAATGCAGTGTCCACAACTGAATGAAATATTCTCAGTAGAATACAACCAATTTATCATGACTTTTCTTGCTCTTAACACTATACCTCTGTCAGTACAGTTAGAATTCCATATGCAGAATTGTATTTCAAATTCTGACTTACTTTGCTCCATGTCATATCTTTTTATCCATGTTAAATCTTTCAGTTAACTGTAAACTGGAGAACCATTGAGAACGATATCATTCTACTTTAATTATTCTCTTGATTTGATTTGAAGTTCTTCTAGATAATTTTCCAATCGGTTCCAATATATCAACCATTTATCTTTATCTGTCATTTCTCTTCTGTAATGTTTCTTGAACTGAGACCCATAAAGGTGTTTTTCAACACATCCTGGGTTTATATCTATTCCATATTCTCTATATGGCATATCTAATTGAATGATATTTGAAAACCACATTCACTTTAATTTTATTATGCTATAAATACCTTTGCCACCCAAACTTTAGGTTGTGAACTTCTAACTGTAAAATTCTCTTGTTTTTCAACAACGTCCATTTTTTTCAGCCAGACCAAACAACAGGCTTCTTGAAGGTCTTTTTGGAAACAGTGACAAGTCTACTCAGAAGAACATGGGCAAAGTTCTTCCTTGTGATGGACAGTAGTGAGATACTTCTGTCATTTCTGCAGTCTGGTTTGCTTTTCTTATTTTTGTAGAGAGCTACCACGAGGGCCTCATGGAACTCATCAGGCATCTCCGTGGTGGACCAAATGTCTTCGAAGAAATCTTGGAATGCCTGCAAGGGACTTGAGTCTAGTGCTTTGAAGACCTCAGCAGGAATGCCATCATGCCCTGTTGCTTTATTTGAGTTCATCTGTGAGATTGATTTTTTGATTTCATCAGTGGAGGGAGGGAGGTCTAGGCTATTCAACACTGGCAGCTGAGGAATCTGCTCTTAGTTGTCATGATCAGCTGTGGGTAGTCTAAATGTCTATGGAGATTCTCAGTCATCCAGGATATGATTATCCCAAAGGTGATTTTTTTCCAAGGGGCAACTGGACTTTCTTGTTTTTCTTTGAAGTTGTTTTACTTGAAGAAGCTTGTTGGATGAGAAGAGAATTTTTTTCTAAGAAAAACAAGAAAATCCAGTTGTCTCTTGAAAAAAAAAAGCCCCTTTGTGGATGGCCTATTGAGTACATTGGAAGTGTTCAGCCCAGGGGTAAAATGTAAAATTTGTTACTACCGGTTCTGTGGGTGTGGCTTGGTGGTGGTGGATAATGTGACTGGGTGGGCATGGCCAACTTTTTTTTTAAAAACTTTTCAAAGCATTTTTTCTGCAAATGCAAAAAAATGCTTTGAAAAGCCTCTGCCGATCAGGAACACAGCTGGGATTGTCAGAACCTTTTCAAAGCATTTTTTAAATCATCTCTTCCACTGAAGAGGTTGCCGGAAAAAAATGTCTCTCTGATGATCCCAACTGAGTGGTCTGATCATTTTTAAAAATGCTTTGAAAAGTCTTTCTGACAATCAGGCAACTCAGCTGGGATCGTCGGGGAAGAGGTGGTTAAAAAAATGCTTTGAAAAGCCTCTGATGATCCCAGCTGAGCCGCACGATCATCAGAGGCTTTTTTTTTTACTTTTAAAAGCATTTTTTGGCGGAAGAAGTAAAAAAAAAAGGCTCTGATGATCATGCGGCTCAGCTGGGCATGGGGGGGGCAGGGAGTTTTGCTACGGGTTCTCTGAACCACCCGCCACCATTGGTACCGGATCAGGGGATCCGGTCCGAACCAGGGGCATTTCGCCCCTGGTTCAGCCCAATGATTTTTCAGGCCTACCTGGTCTTTGATCAGATAATAGACCCTTAAAAGCAAATAGGAAAATGAATGAATATAAATATTACACAAATAAAGAAGATCAAATCAAAAACACTGGAATATATATCTGCAGAAGGAGTTAATGAGTTTACTTATAGGCTGGTTCACTGTGCCCTAACCAGTGGTACGGTGCTCTTCTTCAGTTTTTCAGCTTTTTTTTTTTAGTTTTTTTTTAAAAAACTTTTTCCAAATTTAGTACAGGCACATTTGCTACCAAGTTCAAGGGAGCCATCATTTGACTCATTGCCTGTGTTGGGCAACTTCAACTTTATTCCTAATATAATATGTAATATTTAATCACTTGTTCATAGAGAGCTAGATAGATGTTCAGAAATATTCTGTACTTGGCAAATTTAGAGGACAAGATGTTCAGAAATAATAACTTCTTACTCTTGATCCCACACACGCATACGCATACTTTGTACATGGAAGTAATTCTATATAAAATTAATGAAAAAAATTAATACACTGTGCAATTGAATATTTTGCAAAAAAAATGAAATATCTCTATAAGAAAGGAGCTTTCTAAGTGGAAGTTTAAATTAGCTGCAAGCTGGACAGTAAAAGTATTGCTTAAGTCTATTTTATAGTATGGAGAGATTGAATATAGAGGCTACAGGAAGGCAAGAAGAACTTATCAAGAGACAATAGCTACAGAGAAATTTCTGATTAATCTCAGCCTACTAAATTGTACGGTACGGATATTATTATGGAGGATCATTAAACCTCACTACATTTCAGATTGTGTTCTCCCTTAAGCAAGTCTTTAGCCATTGAACCACCTAATTCTACAATCACTGACGAGCTATTAGAAATAATAACCAGTACCAATATTGGTATATCAAGGTTATGAACACTTAAAGTCAGTACAATCCAGAATTCCTAAACAGGGTTTAAATGAAGACATTTTTTTAAACTTTCCTACAGAATAACAGATGATACAACAATGACATTCTGTGTAAACCATTGGGAGGCTATTTTATAGTACAATAACCCGTTGTATTTATTACTTTTGTATGAAGAAAATGCATACCAAAGCACATTTTATATCCTATTATATGCTGTGTATTCCAAAATAATAATAGAAAATAAAATACACTGATTTAAGATGCAGGTATTACACTCATTCCAAGTCCCACACATCCATCAAAAATCCAACAAACAAGAAACTAAGTGCTTAATAACTATGCAACATAAGCAGCAAAGACTTTGCTGAGCCTAAGATGCTTTTATGGATTTAGAAACACCACTTCTTCTATCATTGAGTTTCATTGGCTTGAAAGTGTAGATTCCCTCCATTATTTTAGCCAGATAGCCAAGAATAATTTCACTGGAAAAGTTTGTCAACCTATTATATTCTAATTTGCATCCAAAGTAGAGTCTGAAAAACTGAAGATCTCACCTGGAGTGTTGTGTCTTCGGCTCCTGAGCCCGGACCTTCGGAGGAAGAATCCTCTGAAAGTGAAGAGGAGGAGGAGGCAAGGCCCCCCTCTCCTGGCCCGTCTGGTTTGGCACCACCCCAGGCCCCAGCTGAAAGCCCTGAGGAAGAAAGCTCCTCTGAGTCAGACATTAATGAGGAGAGGGAGTGGATTAATCCCAGGTGGCGACGATCAGAGAGACGGGCTCAGCAAAGGAGTGGGTGGGGCCGAGCACGAGGTGATGAGTCACAAAGCCAACGCCCCACAAGGTATAAAAGGAGCTGACCTTACCTTGTTGGCTTTTGTGACGAACAAAGTATTAACCTGGCTGCTTGTGTCCTGAAGTACTGCATCAGATAAGTGTTTGCTAATCTTAAAACTGTTTGTTGTTGGACATGCCGGAGAGCCTTATCAGGGACTGGCCGTGGCAACTCAAAATAACAGCTGTCTTTATCTCTCCCGGGCTTGCTGCCAGCTTGTTGTTTATGAATGGTGAATAAACGACTTCTGTACACTTCTGTTTGTGTATGTGCTTGTCTGGCCTCCTGAAGCAGGGAGGGGACAGAACATGGAGTCTTTGCTGCTTAGTTATTTTGTCACTAGGGCAGATGGAGAAGAAAGAAAGCATTTGTCCTAGCTTTGAAGAAGTCAACAATGGCAGCTGTCCAGGAGGTTTCTAGAGCACACCCCAGATGTTAAAGAAGTGGTATGGCTGCAAGAGTCCGGGATACTGTTTCCACTCCTCTAAAGAAGTTTGCAGTCATCATTTTCTTCCAGTTGACCATTAAGAGAAAGCAAAAATTACCACTGAGTCAGTGTCTTGTCTTATGAACTGCAATAGTTGCTTGGATACCAACAGTGCTCTTATTCTCTTCCATGTAAAAAGAGGAAAAATACCTGGCTTCCTCTTCTTTTTCTGTTTTCAACACATCTTTTGCCTATCTGTTTTTTATTCAAAAGAAAAATGAAAAAAATAATTGTTGAAAAATAATTCTATCAATTCAACATTCTTCCATTATGTAAATTCCCACTAAAACAGGGGGGCATCCACAGGGAAAGGTAAAAAAAAAATCAATATGGCAGTAATAGCTATATGATCAAAGCCCCATCTCATTTGTTTGGGCACACATAAATGGGACGGGACTTTGAACACACAATCAGGACTGTCATATTGACATTTTTTCCCTCCTTCCTTGCAGACACCCACGTGCTGAAAGCAAGTAGTGATGTCATGAGTCCATTTTAAAGGACATAGTTTCTGTGGTTGAGAAACAAGGAGAGAGGATCCACTTGTCTGAACCCAGGCATTTAGAGAAACAGGATTCAAGACTTGGATATTCACTGCTTCTGCTGTATAAGCAGTGGTGGGATTCAAATAATTTAACAACCAGTTCTCTGCCCTAATGACTGGCTGGTGGGTGTGGCCATGGTGGGTGTGCCCAGGGGGTGTGACAAGCAGCACTCGGCTTCCTGCACCCCCCCGGGAACAAAAATGGGCTGCGGGGGGGGACCACACACCCCGTGCCCCATTTTGGGCCTAGTAGGCCTCCCTGCAGACTCCTAAGAGCAAAGACAGGGCATGGGGGGCTGTGCTGCATCCCCCCGAGCCCTGTTTTGGGTCTAGTAGGCCTCCCTACACTTACCTGGGAGCCAAAACGGGGCTCGTGGGGACTCTGGAAGGGAAGGGAAGGGAAGGGGAGGGGAGAGGCCAGCCAGCATTTTAACAACTGGTTTCCCTGAACTGTCCCGAACCAGCTGAATCCCACCACTGCGTATAATCAAATCAAATCAAGCCCAGATGTTTTTATAGGGTTTATGATCTTGATCAGGAGCTAACTAGGATTACAATGGAGTTCACTGATCATCATTGACTTGAGAAATCAGAACTGGGGGGGGGGGGTGTTGAAGGTAAATGTTCCTACAAATA
Organism: Ptyas mucosa; assembly: GCA_012654045.1. Lineage (NCBI taxonomy): Eukaryota > Metazoa > Chordata > Lepidosauria > Squamata > Colubridae > Ptyas > Ptyas mucosa. The sequence continues at coordinate 31,362,499 of WNWU01000017.1, forward strand.
CAAAAATAGACAAAGAGCCTTATAACTCTGCCATTTGCGCTGAACTGCAGCTGAGCCATTAGCTCAGTGTTCTGTTTCAATTACCCAGCCATTAGAAGAGGTTAGAAGTTATTTCAAAACGCTGCAAAATTAATTATGAGGTGTGTGTGTATGTGTGTGTGTGTGTGTATGTTTGCCAAATAAATAACAATAGCCCTATGTTGCATGTGTTTTGATTTTTATCATGGCATTTGGTTGAACAGTTCTTTGGATATTTAATGGAAGTTTGCGTTAGCTCAGAGTTGGTTTCTTGATTAGCTCAGCTTTCAAGGAGGATTCCTAATTTCTGGGTCCCAGAATATTATATATTTAAACTCACCATATTCGTGCTAAATTTCACCTAGTCTTTTCCACACTTGTTAAGCTTCTAGAAATGACTCAAGGCTTCATACAAAGTTTCTTATTCCTAAAATGCCTTCTTTTTTAAGTTATGAGCAATACGGTTTTCAGGAAGAAAAAAGAAATGAATGACACGATTTATGATTAAAGAGAGAAGGCATTTTGGTGCCCTAGTAGGAGGCAACAGTATTTACAAATGCAAAGAGAAGAAAATGCAAACATTAAAGCAAGGCTTATTAGATATTAAGGATAATAGGAGCCTGAGTGGCGTAGCAGGCTAGTGCCTCCTATTAAGGCAGCATTTAACATCCAGCTGCCTGCAATTACTGCAAGTTCTAATCTCACCAGGCTCAAGGTTGACTCAGTCTTCCAACCTTTCTAAGGTGGGTAAAATGAGGACCCGGTTTGTGGGGGCAATAAGCTGACTTTGTATAAATATACAAAAGTATGAAGGCTATTGCTTAACGCATTGTAAGCCGCCCTGAGTCTCCGGAGAAGGGCGGCATAAAGAAAGAAAGAAAGAAAGAAAGAAAGAAAGAAAGAAAGAAAGAAAGAAAGAAAGAAAGAAAGAAAGAAAGAAAGAAAGAAAGCTAATCCAAGAAATAAACCCACATGCAGAAACATATAGAATTATTCTCTACTCCTCCTTCTTTCCTCCCAAATGTATCTTGCAGTACTGAAGTGTCTATGCTTGACTGCAATTTTCTGGTCTGCAAAACAGCTTATGCTCAGTATTTTCGTTCAGACATTTTGCAGCTTTCAAGTGTATCTTTAATTTGCTTATTTTGGAGAGGCGGGAGGTTTGCCTCCAAACAAGCCACTAAATACCATCCTGTCCTTAGTGAGCACTCAAAGAGCTCATGTGACTGAGAGACAGGCAATATTATTGTACCATGGTTGTACAAACAACAGATTCAAAATATATATATATAACTCTTTCCACTTACTGGAGCAAATAATTTGATTCCTAGGTTGTAGAAAACAATCAGAGAAGGTGAAAAAAATCATCACATAAGAAAGAAGGCATTTTAGGAATATGAAACTTAGTATGAAGCTTTGGGTCATTTCAAGAAGCTTATCAAGTGTGAAGACTAAGTAAAACTTAGCCTGAATATGGCAAGTTTAAACATATGCTGGGACCCAGAAATCAGGAATCCTTCTTGAAAGCTGAACTAGTCAAAAAACTGACTCTGAGCTACTCAAACCTGTTTGACAGAATGTTAGTAAGATGGAGGAGACACTGTGTAACTTCAAGCTGTGAACAGAAAACTGAACCATAATATTCTCCATGCTAGTATAGGCTAGATTAATTATTTGCAAAAATAACTTTTATTGTGGAACTTTTTTTAACATGGTTGGACATTCAAAAGAATAGTTATTTTTAACCCTTTCTTATTTAGCCCTACTCTATTTCAATAATCTGCTGTTTGAATAGTAAGGACATGGAGAAATTGTAGTGTTCAACTATTCCTGAATTATAGTTCCCCAGCTTTGAAGCTTTATGTAAGAAAATGGGATTAATTATAACATCCACTATCGTGAAACATTTCAGTTCAGGGTTTTATTTGGTGGTCAGTAGAATTTTATATTCTGCAGTTAACATTCTCCTCCTCCTCACCAAGACAGACCTTGAATCAAAATGTTTGACGATTGTAGTATTTGATACCATTTTCTTATATAAAGCTTCAAGACTTGTGATAAACTGCACCCATTAAGTACACAATATAAAGTAATCCGGTGTTCATACATTTACATTTTCCCCTTCAGATTATAAAATAATTTTGAAATTGGCCAGGTTGGGAATATGGATGAAGTCCCGCTAACCTTTGATGTGCCATTTTATAAGACTGTTGATGTGAAAGGTGCCAAAAGCATAACCGTGAAAACCTCCGGACATGAGAAAACACATTACACGGTTGTGTTGTCCTGCTGTGCAGACAGCACCAAATTGCCACCAATGTTAATATTCAAAAGGAAAACCTTCCCAAAAGAAGTGATTCTAAAAGGAGTTGTTGTGCATGTCCATGAGAAAGATGGATGGACGAAAATGGAATGAGAGTATGGATTGAAAAAGTGTGGTCCAAACATCCTGGAGGGCTTCTGAAAAAACCTGCTTTATTAGAACTCGACCAGTTTAGAGCACATATTAGCGAAACCACAAAGAAAAGATTCAAAGAAGTGAAGACTCATCTAGCTGTAATTCCTGGGGGTTTTACCAGCCAGTTGCAACCTCTTGATGTTTCCATCAACAAACCATTCAAAGTCTACATGCGAGAGGAGTGGAACAAATGGATGGCTGCTGGTAATGATGATCTGACACCTACTGGACGAATGAGGAGGCCCACTATCACTCAAGTTTGTGAATGGGTGAAAACATCATGGCACTCAATGAAGGACGAAATTGTTACACGGTCATTCAAAAAATGTGGCCTTAGCAATACCTTAGATGGAACTGAAGATGATATCATTTATAAAGGTAGCGAAGAAAGTAGTATCAGTGATGGTGAGCTTCCTCAATTCTGACACTAGTAATGATGAGTTCTTGGGGTTTCCAGGAAATTAGAAGAGTGCTTGAACCTTAAAGTCTTTCCTCGTTTGTTAATGACAGTGATGATGGTTCTTAATACCACTGTTGACTTTACATGGTTGTAAAAATTATTCTGCAATATTTTATTAAATATATTATTATACCATTTGGTTCAGAATATTTTTTCCCTTGTTTTCCTCCTCAAAAACCTAGGTGCGTCTTATAGTCAGGTGTGTCTTATACTCCGAAAAATACAGTAATTTCATTGACACGTTGGTTGTGTTATTGTTGAAAAGTTGTTGTTCAGCAATATTTAGAAGGTCACTGGTTTCCCACTCTTGGAGATACCCATGTGCTCCTCAATTAGTAGAAAAATTATTTTCAGACATTGTGACCATATTAAAAGATCATTTTTTAATTATTGTACGTAATTTATTAATATTTTCATTCTCCTGTATTTTTATTTTCTCTAAATTAATCTATTTTGATATGACACATTACTTCTTGGTAAATATAATTAGGGAGGGAATGTTTTCTGGTTTCACAAAGGTTATCAAGCTACATAAATTGGTTCAGACAACATACTAAATGAAAATACCAATGAGCAGCTTGTTGTTCAACGTGTTGTACCTAATCTCTAAAGAATTTCTTCTTTCCTAACCTTCCTTTTCCTATTCTTGATTGCAGATTGTGCAGAGTGTAAATTCTGGGGTGAGAGAAAGAGACAGAGAGAACTTCATTTTCAAAACTCTGCTAGGGGACCTTATATAATGAGATACGTATATCTACATCACTTCCTTTTTTGTCAAATCATTCCTTTGCTCTGGGAAATGACATAACTCAACATAACTTCAAAGATTGGAATTTACACAATACCTATGCAATGGAAACGAGAATCTACTATCGAAAACTTGATGTCTGTATTGAGTAGCTGCTGTAAATGGCATGCAAGTTACTTATAGTCTAACAAATGTCAGAGTGGCATTAAGTTAACGTAGTCAGACAATTATGCCAGCATGCTGAGATTTATTTATTCTCATCTGAAGCCTAATACTTTGAGAGATGTGTTTTTCCCTTCACCCCACCCTTCTGTTTTAGAAGCTAATATTTCATTTCCCAGGAGCATGTGTGTCCTTCTCCCGCAAAAGGATACTGGTTAATGAGGCTTTAGAGCTTTATCTTCAGCATCTTCTGAAATCCTATTAATAAGCTCCAACTTTCCATTGATTATGCATCTTTATTGCTTTTGCTAAAAGCATATAGTCAATTAAATCCTGATACCTCTTCAAGGACAAGCGACTCATCATAGCCATCCAGCAGTAACCCAGCTGTGTGCTTTTTTTGTGACTGAGACAGCAATTAACCGATGGAATGAACATTCCTAGTGATAAGCACAGGATGATGATAGAATGGTTTCTCTCCTGAATGGGGTGTACAGATGAAACAGGTGGGTTTTTACTACAGGTGGGTTTTTATGCCTCCTCTACCTGATGCACACTCTCACCTGAATGGAAATAATGGTATTTATGGCAGGGGTGAAATCTACTTACCTTCCTTACTGGTTCGGAAATCATCTGCGTGCGCAGACTCTCTGCGCATGCACAAAACCTTCTTCCACCGGATGTGTTGTCCAAATGCAGCTCAGATATTCCCCTGATATTTTAAATGAGACATGTAGACTTCAGAATGGTCTCTTTCCTCAACTGCCTTGGCCAATAGGATGGAGCTATAACATCTTGCAAGATACACATTCTCCATTTCGCTGTCATCATTCCGAGTAATGAACTCATGGAATGTCAGGATTCTGACACTTCGTTCAGGTTCAAGAAATTCTTTATTGAGTACATCATATTGGCACTTAGAAAGGCGAAGCTAGCTCTAAATTATTCTCGTGCTTAGGGATAGTTAAAAGAATAAGACATACACACCCCTTTGTCTCTCAAGTCACATGGGCCAATTAGTTCAGATCAGTGGTGGGTTGCTCCCGGTTCGGTCTGGTTCTATAGAACCAGTAGTAGAACCGGTGGGAGGCTCCACCCACCCACCACGATGTCATCATGGGTGATCTGTGCATGCACGCGCGAGCAAAGCGAGCACACGCATGTGCTCCCGTTGCGAACAGGTAGTAAAGGTAAGTGGAACCCACCCCTGGTTTAGATGTACGTTCCCACTCAACTTCAACAGGTGTCTGTTGACATGACTTTGGTTCTCACACCAGCCGGTAGATGTTACAGCTAGCAGGCTGAGGCACCACATTCCTGAATCCCCCCCCCCATACTCTCCCCCTCCCTCTTCAATGGCAACCAAGAAACGAAGCATAAAGAAGTACGGCTCCAGTTGAAGTCATTTTGCAGGTTGACATTCGCCTTGAAATGCACTGGTATCCCTCCCAGTCTATTCCCATATTGTTTTTCCCCACAGCCTATGCTTACCTTCTGTGAGCTGAACCACTACAGAAAGAGGGAGGAGGATGAGCAATTAACACAGAAATGGTAGTTATTTTAAGCCATTTAAGGGGATTATCTCTGAACTTTCACCACATTTTACTTTCATTAATTTTCTATCCTGTTTCTTCCTTATTATTCCCTCTATAACTCTCCTTGGGAAAAACTTGGATGCATTATTTATTTTAATTAGTGAACTCTTTTTCAGCAGATGCAAATCTTGGGTGTAGTTGCTTGAACGAAGTTTACATGGAAGCCAGTTTATTAGTTTCAGTAACCTTCTAGCTAGGTAAGTATAGGCAACAATCTGTAGTTACAAACCTTAAACCAGGGGTCCTCAAACTATGGCCTGTGGGCCGGATACGGCCCGCTGAAGCCATTAATCTGGCCCACACAGGACCATGAGGCTGCCCCCCCACATCACCCCGCCTACTCGTTGGCCCCCATCTGGAGGCCATGGAGGCCAAAAACGGGCCAGTTTTTGGGCAGCAAAGGGGTATTGAAGGGTGGGGAGGCCAAAAACAGGATGCGCAGAAGCCTCTGGAGGCCAAAAATGGGCCAGTTTTTTGCCTCCCCAGCAGAGAGAGAGAGAGAGAGAGGGAGGGAGGGAGGGAGAAACACACACACACACACACACACACACACACACACACACACACAGTCAGAAGTCCCTCATACATACCCCCAAGGCAGCCACATCCCTTCAGTAACCTGCTTTCCACCCTCAGGAGCATAACAAATTAAAGTTTAATTTGTGTGTATTGTTTGGACTGCTAAATTGGCCATGCCCACTCAGTCACATGACCACCTAGCCATGCCCACCCAGCTGGTCTGGCCCCCAAATAGTCTGAGGGACCATGAATTGGCCCTCTGTTTAAAAAGTTTGAGGACCCCTGGCTTAAACTCTATTTGGGTTTAGATACCGGACATATTCAATTATTGGACTTGGCTTCAAAGACCACATACGTTTAGATTTGCTAATGTATTGCCCAGTGGAAAATACTTCTCTATGGAAATGGTCCTTGTGAGGGAACCACTTTAGTCCGTGAATATGGTGCTGTTTCTGTTGTCAGCTTTATTTATGGCTTTGCAGATGGAGCAAGCCTTCCAACACAAGTCTACTAAAGTACACTCCATTATCTCTTATTAATGGGAAATTGTCCATAAGTTGCTGATGCATGACTCACTTTCTCCGACACAGCTGCAGTCTTTTTATCTTGGGATAGTCTAACCCCATGGGGATTTGAAAAGTGAGGAGGGTGGAGGAGTGAGTGATCCTGAAGCAGTAGAGTTGAGCATAGTGTTCTTCTATAAAATCCTCCCTTGAATCAGCATGGGAGCCAGAAAGTAGATCTTTCACAACAGTTAAGGCAGCTTCAGTCCAAGGATCAAACAAAAAAAAAAGGAGGGGGAAAATCATTATAGTTGGGAGAACTAGCAGAAAGAATGGGAAAGGAAACTGTTATTTTAATATATTATTTCTTCTTAACCTTCCTTTAAATGTATGCACTGTAGAAAAAATGCAGCATAGTATAAGCTTGTCTTGGGTTCTTTTATCAGTAATTTTTTCTTCTTTCCCATTAGAATTCATTGGCATCTCAGGAATAGGGGAGGTCATTACTGTTTTGAACTGGCTCTGCAAGGTTCTAAACAGAGGGAATTTAGATGTTTTTATACTTTGGCTCACATACAATCCATTTTCATTGAACACGCTTTGAAACGTGCATCTGAGATCTTCAACATTTAAAGCTACATTCCAATACTGAGTGGCAGAAAACAAAAATTCAGACCCTATCTGAGTTGTCCCATCCTTTGATAAAAGGAATCTTGGCACTGTAGTAGAAAAGTCCCAACCACGGTCTATCCATTATGGTAACTGAAAAGAAGGCTTAACTTGAATGGAATGGAATTGAAATATGATTCTGTTTTCCAAAATAGTCAAGCTGGAATCACGAACTGGGAATATTTCCCCCCCCTGTGACAAACCAGCTTAAAAATGTAGTGCTTTCAAGCTATAGAAACTTCCACGTTTGTTCTCAAGTTTAGCTTAGCTAGCCAGGAGATTGCAATTCTGATTCTTAGCAATTGGTATGTGCATGCCCCACTACATTCCTTGCCAACATGAAATAAATGTATATGTATCTATATTTGTCTACCTCCCAACCAGAAATAGACTGTTCAATGGCTTGCATGAAACAACACATGGTTGTTGTTTTTTTACCAACAGTGAAACTGTGTAAAGATGTAAGAGAAATTTTATGTAGCATTCCCTGAAGTTGACCATAATTTGGATAGAGGCATTGAATTTATGCAATCATCATCCTTATTCCATTTCAAAACAGGTTTCGCCAGAACTTTCACATAATCAAGATGGATCATTGGTATTGAGCCAGTGGTGAAATCCAAATTTTTTTACTATCGGTTCTGTGGGCGTGACTTGGTGGGTTTGGTGTGGCTGGGTGGGCGTGGCTTGGTGGGCATGGCAGGGGAAGGATACTGCAAAATCTCTATTCCTTCCCTACTCCAGGGGAAGGATACTGCAAAATCTCCATTCCCTCCCCACTCCTGGGGGAAGGATATTGCAAAATCTCCATTCCAACCCCACTCTGGGGCCAGCCAGAGGTGGTATTTGCTGGTTCTCCAAACTACTCAAAATTTCCACTACCGGTTCTCCAGAACCTGTCAGAACCTGCTGGATTTCACCCCTGTATTGAGCTCTATCCAACCTGAAAATAGTTACCGGTAGTCCTTGTTTAGTGACCATTCACAGTTGCAACAGTGATGAAAAAGTAACTTTATGACCATTCCTTGCACTTATGACCTTCAGAGATCTGCAAAGCAAAGGAAAGCTGATCTGAGATCAGAAGCACAGTTGTGGTTTCACTTAGCGACTATGTTGCTTAATTACTGACTTGCCAGTTGTACACATCATTGTTAAATGAGGACTACCTGTAGTTATATACCCAACATTCTATACTACCCTGAACTATCTTTCATATTTTGTCAGGACCTTACTTTGGATTATTATGGGATGAGCAAGAAGTATTTGTTAGTCATCTTTTTCCTTATTCGGGAGAAGAAAATACATCCATCTTGGAAATCAAGAGGGAACTACTTGACATTTTGCCCCACAAAGTACCTAAGATCTAGAAAAAGTCCACTGTTTGGGGTGGATTAAGATATTATGTATTATGTTACTCTATTTCATTTCTCAATGAATCACTGGAAAAAAAAATCAGAAAACATACCAGTGCAATCAAAAGGATTTTTGGAGGATCCAATCTGAATCAGTCACCAGGACGAGAATTTTAGTTCCAAACTTTCAGACACATTCTGGAGCCCTTCCACAGGGATTTTTCCTCTCTTTTCAGAATGTGTGTCTGGAGAGAAAGAGGTTTCCTGAGGATGGGCTCCAGCATGAATCCGAAAGCTTCAAAGACTTAAACTCTGGGCCTGGTGACTGACTGATTGGATCCTGCAACATTATCCTGGGACACATACAGTGGTGAAATCCAATTTTTTTTTACTACCGGTTCTGTGGGCATGGCTTGGTCGGCGTGGCAGGGGAAGGATACTGCAAAATCCCCATTCCCACCCCACTCCAGGGGAAGGATACTGCAAAATCTCCATTCCCACCCCACTCTTGGGAGGAGGATATTGCAAAATCTCCATTCCCACCCCACTCTGGGGCCAGCCAGAGGTGGTATTTGCCAGTTCTCTGAACTACTCAAAATTTTCACTACCGGTTCTCTGAATTACTCAAAATTTCCGCTACCGGTTCTCCAGAACCTGTCAGAACCTGCTGGATTTCACCCCTGGACACATATATTAGCTTTCATTCAAAATATATTTTTGTATGCTTTTGTGCAACCTGCAGATTTTTCAAGTAATTTAAATGTTCGCTGTTATATAGAAAAGTATACTCAAAAGCATACTTTTTGTACACAGCCATAAGATCCACTTCTTCCCTGCTCAATTCACCGCGTATACATTTTAATTAAATGCAAGTTGGCTCTAATATATTTCTTTTCTACACTGCACCCCAAATATAAATGGGCTTATACAAGCTTTCCTCACTAAAAATGATGAGCCATAGCAAACCATTCATGATTCCCCCCCCCCTTTTTTTGCCACAGCAATATATGTTTTAGCAAAACATTCAGTTTGAAACTAAAATAAGTGATGGATTACTTCTATAGTTTAGAAATATATTTTCACACAGAAACGGGGGAGGGGGGAGCAATGCGTAGGGCTATTTCTTCACATTTCACATCTTGGGGCTCCCACTGCCCAAAGTAGTATCCTGAGAATTTCTATTTGTCCCACAGTTCCTAAAGAAAGGATGAAATACAAGGAGCAACATTTTTTTTTTGCCCGCAATTGGGATCCAGAGACAATATGTTCTTTTCTTCCTACTGTTCAAGATGAATGGGGGAAAAAAGAGCAAAACAGATTTAAAAAAATACTTCTGAAAAGTGTGGGAATGATCATCATCTCAAGTTATGCAAATGGCCCTAAGCAATCAAGGTCAACCCAGCGCTTGTAGAATTGGGTGTCGGATCAAGCATTATTGATTCATAACCCAATCATGTTGCATTTATGTCTTTTTGGCAGCAGACAAGTGAAAAACCCTGGCATGAGGCAGAAATCCCAAACACATTCATGCCTTGAAAATGTTGGCAAGAGGATGAGTGATGAGGCAAATAAACAAACAAACAAGCAACATAATATCAAATCAAAAATCCCACCATCTGTTGTATTAATGGTTAAGATCTTTGCAGGCCTTGGTTTGCTTTGCTCAAAATATTGTCACATAGATGGTTTAGAATGCGAAAAAACCCATTATGTGAAGCTTAAAAGATTAGGGTCTAAAAACCAAAACTGACAACTGCAGGTGAAGGTCAGGGGGAGGGAGAAATTTACTTTAATGTATTATACCACAACGTCAAAAATCCTGGACTGATGCACAGATTGGAATGTTCTGAATTTTAAACACTGTATTTTCCCATTTTTTGAAATACAGTTTTCCAGTCAAATTGTGTACACGAATTAGCCTTTTTAAGAGGAAAATTTGTACAAAAAATGTTTTCATTTAAGTGCAATAAAACAGATTTCAAAAATTGCTTGCAAAAATGTGCACATTAAGAAACAATGCAATGCAATTGCATACATTAAAAGAATGAGTCCAACAGTACATATGTGAGCCCTATTTTCTGCAAAGACAGATAAATGAAAGATCAAAATGAAATTGAAAGTGGGGAGCAAAGTAAACTCAGCAGATCCAACCATCTATCCTTAAAAAAGGACTTCTGATGAACCATAAAACAATTATGATCCACAATGTAGCCTAATTTTGCCTCACTGCTACAAGAACAAGGCAACAAATTAAATTGTCCAATAAAATGGCAATGAAAGCATATTTAGCAAACTGATAGGCCATTATTTTCATTCATCATTTGGACTTGGTTTGGGGGGGGGAATTGGGTGTAGGAGAAGACTTCTTCATTGGGGAACAATACCTCAATTTCAAATATTATACATCATTTTGGGTTCCATTGTGAAAGAAAATGTGTGCCAAGGTAAAGAACTAACAATTAATAAATACATTTTTGTTTTCTGCATCAAATGCAGCGTTTTGAATAAACCATGTATTCATTTCTGAGATATGATAGCGTAAGGTAGGTGAACATAATTCCTTTGCAAGTATATATATATTTCTATAGTATATATTTCTAGTCTTAAGTCCCTTGGGAGTTGGGCAGCATAGAAATATGATTAATTAAATTAAATTAAATTAAAAATCCCATTGAGCAGTAGTTGGTTTCAATCCCGGCGCTATTGGTTTGCTATCGGTAGCGCGTGTGGTGCTTCTGCGCATGCACAGGGTATTTTTGATGACGTCTGGGTGAGTGGGCGGAGCCTCCTGCCGCCGTCACTATCGGTTCGCCTGAACCTGACCGAATCGGGAGCAACCCACCACTGCCATTGAGCTTCTTTCCCAGTAAATGGGAACGTATCCCTAAAAACCATTTAAAGATAATGATGGGTTACATGTATTATTCCTATCTTTTTAATTCAGGGATAACCAACTGGTTCTCTTAGACATTTTGGAGAATAGATCATTACTCCTTATCATCCTCATGCCAACTGGAAGTGATGGGAGTTGAAATCCAAAACTTTTGGATGACCTAATAGATTGCCTATCTCTGGACAAGAGTTAAAAATGCTGTATTTTGGCTAGCAACAAACTATCACAGCAAAATAAAATAAAAATCATATATGCACTATCCTAGCTTAGCAGAAGAAAACAGATTTACATAGAACAAAGCAAAGTGGAAACATTTATCACCATTTTTCTTTCAGAAATCCATTGCCTGGAACTAAGGAAATAGAACTGGCTGCAAAAGTTTATATATGACTGTCAGCACTCAATCATTTATAGTTCATTGCATAAAAAATAAATAATATACCTGAATGGATTGATTATATTTCTTGTGCACCTCCACCCCACCCCCATGAATAATTAATTCATATTGAAAAACTGGATGACTTTCATAGCTTCTAACTTTTGATATTTGGGGAAAACTGTGCGATGAAGCTTTCTCTCCAAATGCCAGTTAATGGAGCAACCTATTAAAAGTTATTTCTTACAAAATATAAAATCCAATAACCTTTATTTCCTACTGTTCAGAGATCACCAGCAAATTTAAAAAGCATGCACAAAGTGCTACATAATTTGTTCCCTTGCTTCCTACAAGTGGGGCAAGTAATTAATTTTCTTTCATCTCTGAGTGTTAATGCATTCATATTGCCTAAACAGCCATAGCATTGCAATCACAACTATGTTTGATATTATTATCCTGTTTGGATGAAACCTTTTTTTAAATGTGGTCCCAACAGAAATATTTATGAAGTGGGGATAGGTGGATAGGAGAAACTTTATCTCCTGGTAGTTATCCTGTTTATTCCATTTTTTTCTTCTCCTTCTCCTTTTTTTAAAGCGCTAATTAAAAACTTGATTCTTCCTTTTGCTGGCCCACAGAAATCTAAAAATAATTAATGATCACCCTCTATCCACAATTTCAAAGGCATGGATGGAAAGCTGCCATGTTTGATTATGCAAATCAAGACATGTTGCAAGGAGCTGTTTTGTGTATGTTTGCATCAGTGCCACAATAAAATTTATGGCAGTGTTTTGAACTGAGACCAGACCCAGGAAATAAAATGGGGATTTTGTAGTAAATAAAACAGGGAGGTTTTATTTCTCAGTTCTGAGAAGTAATAACTCTCTGCATTCTAATATGTGCTTGATACCACTGGGTGCAGCCCTAAATATGCTTAACTTCAGAATAAGCAAGGAAAATTTGATCCAACTCAACTTACATATTTGTTTGCAGGCTCTGCACTTTTCTTTGCTGTTCAGTGCATATGATTTCTAGACCGAAATTCCAAATTCAAACGACAGCTTTTCAAGGGAAGCTAAGAAAACTTTCCAGAAACCGAGAGATTTCCTACCAGACAACATTGAGCTTGATGGATTAATATTTTGACCCAAGAAAAGACAACTTCACATCCACATATGTCCCCTGAAACCCAGGGTTCCAAGTTAAGGAATGCCTCAGAGAGTAATTGGCCATCCATACAGATAAGCCAGTTATACCATATAGAGCCTTTATAAGGACAGCCATGCATTTTTTTCTTCATGTCCCTGCAATACATATGTCATTCTTTTTCTCTGATTCTTGGCAGTCCTTAATTTTCACTGTGTAATACGTATGATGACTTGGCAACTAAAATTGGTTGCAGCTGTGTGCTTTTATGGCATTCCCATGAAGCAGAGTGGATGCAACTGAACTTAGTTGTCATCATGATTTCAACAGGCTGTCCAAAGTGCTATTAAAAAAAAAACTATTTGCCAGGAAAAGAAATCAAGAGTTCAACCTCTGATATCTCAATATAGGACTGGAAACCTTTTCCTGTCAAAGTAGATAATATGAAACACCCTCCCTGTAGATGTTAGATTGTTCCCACTGTCATAGCCTTCCAGAAGCTCTTGTCATATTGTGCCTGTGGACCTATGGTGAATCAAGCTATACCCAGTTTGATTGATTGACTTTATGATGCACATGGTTTTATGATTTTTGAATAATATAGTTTGGATTCTACCCTAGATGTTTCTTTAGATGCCTTTGTTCTTATAGTTCTTATAAGTTCTTATAAGTACTGTAAACCATCAACGAGTCTTATGACTGCAGTGGGTATAAATCAGGGGTGGGTTCTAATTTTTTTTACTACCGGTTCTGTGGGCGTGGCTTATTTTGTGGGTGTGGCTTGATGGTCATGTGACAATTCTTTAGGATTTAGCAGAGGTACTGGTCTACCAGGCTTTTAACTGCTTGCAGAGCTGTACCAGTCTACCCATTTATTTCTGCAGGTATCGGTCTACTTGTTTGTTTTTGGAGGCACTGGTCTACCACCAAACTGCCTTTTACCACTGATCAGCTGTAAGGTGGCCCTTTGAAGCCCCTCTACAAGAGTTTAAACAGTTTTTTTTCCTTCTAGCCCATCAGCTGGGACTCAGGAGGCAGCAATAGATTGAGGGTGGGGCCAAATAAAAGGTAAGAATAACATGGGGGGCGGGGGGGGGCAGAACCAGTTCGGTGATGTCATATTGTCACCGCTACCGGCTCAGCGGAACTGGGAGGAACCAGGAGGAACCCACCACTGATATAAATGGCCCAATAGAAAAATAGAAATAGATAAAAGGAGAGAAAGATAGGACAGATAAAAGTTCTGTGTTGGTGTGCTTCAAGTCTAGAAGCTCATTTCAAGGCAAGAATATATTCACAATATCACAAGCTGTTTTTGGTTTAGGACAGTTCACTTCTAGAACTGCCCTGAACCAAGCCCTAGATTGGTTCATCAGACTGCCCTGTTCTAGAAAGAAATGGAATGTTCCATAGCCAGATAACACCAACCTAAAACATTTGACACATCCTTTATGGACACGATTGACGTAAGGCAGTTTCCTACCACCTGGACAAAGCTTTGCTTCATTTTCAAACATTTTCTATAGCACAGAAAATGTGTGTCAGACATTACTTGATTGCATTTCAAATGTATATCTATCTTCACTGTTAGTGACAAGCCAGAAACAAACATTCAAAGGTATATCATTCTTCCCCTATCTTTCTTTTCCATGTTTATGAATCCTTATTGAGGCCATTTATTTTGTGAGTGTGTATGTGCCCAAGCGGCCTAATTATTGAAAACATATTTTACAGTAGCAAGAGACACCTGTGCCGGAAAGGATATAGATTTAAATAGGAAATTATGGCAGAGTGGCATATATGAGCACAGCTGTAACTGTATTCAACTCTGAAAATACTGTTTTCAAGGAAGAACAAAGCTTTAAACAAGAGGCCAGAAGCTATTATCAGAAAACAGAACCCTCCTCCATTCTACTCTGAAATGCAGCCCATATCTCCAGATATTCCCTTGAATTACAACTCCCATCATCCCCCAGCCAGAATGGCCTGCAACTATGGAAGGCAGCAGTTTGGAGAAGGCTGGTATCTCATCTTTTATGTCAAAATATGCCCTCATCCTTTGAATTCATTCCATTTTCAGACAGGTGGATATCTGCATTTGTTAAATAAATGAATGGATCCATGCATACATACATCTATGCATACTTTATCTCTGCAAGGGACTGCTGATCCAGGAAAGGAAACCAAAAGTGTGAGATTAGATTACCCTTCCTAATTCATTTATTTAGGGAGAACATAAGAAAGAGCTGTGATTTTTTTTTCCTGCTGCAAAGGGATACAATCTAGGACTGGTTGCAATCCTCAAAACCTTGGATATTTCCCCAGAAGCCCCTAAAATGTTGGTATTAAATTATTATGTTTAATATTGCAAGTAGGTGTTAAGGGTAGAATTCTTTAATACATAAGGAACAATCATATTAACTACATTTAATTAATTTACTTTCAACTGAATAACATTGAAATGAAATGTGGGTTTGATCCTGGCTCATTAAGACATACCAATTGTGTCCTGAAAAAAAGTAGATCTACCCAAGCCATCAGCCCTAAAGCTGTTTTAAGAGAAAATATTCTCTTCTGAGGATCACAATGATAAATGTTCTATACCACCAATAAAAGAAAGGGAAGGGTATGTATCAGATCTAGCGGGTCTGTTTCAGGGGTGGGCTCTACTTACCTTTACTACCAGTTCGCAACAGGGCTGTGTGTGCAATTGCTTTGCTTGCGCATGTGCTCTTCTGTGCATGCGCAGAAGCATTTTGATAACATCAGGGTCGGTGGGCGGAGCCTCCCGCTGATTTCACTACTGGTTCTATAGAACCAGTGCAAACCAGGGGCAACCCACCACTGGTCTGTATCTAGTTTGAGCACCACCCCACCCCCTGCCGAAAACTCCATTTCAAATCTTTCCACTGGTGAAAGATTATCAGCAGAAAATCCAGTGGTGAAATTGAGCCGGTTCTATCCAGACCGGGCGAACCAATAGTGCCTGTGGCAGGAGGCTCCAGCCACCTGCCCGGACGTCATCATGTCCCGATTTTGACCCTCTGCATATGCGCAGAAGGTCCTGCACATGGGCAGAGGTGTTGTACGCGTGTGGTGGTGAATCAGTAGTGAAGGTAAGTAAATTTCACCCCTGAGAAAATCCACTTTAAGCCATTCAACTTATACCAAGTCGAACTCCACCAATAATAGGAATGCCCCATTTCTTTGTAAGGCAGCCCGTTTTACCCTGAAAAGGGAAAGAAATTCCACTGGTATAAGAAGATAAGAAAATATTGATTATGGTTTTAATGGTTGCCAATGACATGAAGTGTGGTGCCAGTTTGCTTTAGTTTGAAAAGAGGTCAAACATTTCTCTCCCCAGTTAGCAGGGGAGCTAACTGGGACACTTCTCTATATCTCTATGGTACAGAATATTTGTACCTCATGAAGATGTCAGTTCGGGAAAATTAGAAGTTTCCCTCACTGAATAAAGAGGCATGTCAATTTTGTGCTTGAATAATAATAATAATAATAAAGAGGGGGTATTTCTATTTGATTTCAGAATAAACAGGCAGGATAGCCAGTTCTATAACTCTTCATAATATAGATGAAGAAGAAATTAGTTTTCTTTTACAAATACACACACATGCACACACACACACACACACACACATCCACTCAGATATACCTGAGAAAGAAAAAAAATGACAAACTGTAATGCAAAATGTGCTAAAACAACAGTTCAGCTAATTGTTCCCTTGTACACCCTGCAGAGTTATGTTCCTTTTTTATGTTTACCTAGGTTTATTCCTCCTCTTTGTCCAAGACTGCAATTAACACCTATAATGAACATGATAACATGCTGTTGAGAATTCCCTAGTGTTAATTAAAAACATTAAGGTTGAGAAAAAAGTAGTGCTAGAAGCAGGCTAGGATGAGTGATAATAGTGATGTGCATATATGTGTGTGTCTTTGTGTGTGTGTGTGTGTGTGTGTGTATGAGTAGGTGTGAAAAGATATAGAAGTCTGGGCAGTCATTGTCCGCTTCGCTACTCAGACTAATGCCCTCCTCCTCTCAAACACTCCAACCCAATTGATGAAAATAGATTGATAAAGTGTCAGCGTTCCAGAAACCCCTCCAGCTCCAAGTAAAGACTCTGAAGCAAGTGTTTTCTAAGTTCTATTTACTAGAATAGGTAAACTGGCACATATGGGAAAACCTGAATCTGAGAGGTCCGGGTTTTCCCTCAGGAAATCAAAACCCCCCAAACCATCCCCTCACTCCTCAGTAGATCATATGCTCCAATCACCATCCGTCTCATCTCGAGACATCACTCTGACCACTCCTTCTCCAGATGCTGGATCGGCCTGACCTTGACCGACAGGAAGAATACTATTATGTCTAAAGATGACCCCTCTACTAACCCCCCCCTCCTACTTTCCCACACGAGAAGGTGGCAGCATGGAAGATTCCAGCCTAATATGGCTTCCAAAGCTGACATAAAGGTAATCAACAGATTAAGAACCAATCTCTGTCTTCCTGAAAACAGAAATATTCAAGAGTTGTCATAGAACTATTCTGTAAAGTTAAATTTCAGTCTCGTATTCCACAACTAAGGATTTTGAGGAAGGTTCCGCTACAATGAATACAATGTTATGAGGTTACTCTACTCAATACCAGGCTGATATCAGACTTCACTTAA
Organism: Ptyas mucosa; assembly: GCA_012654045.1. Classification (NCBI taxonomy): domain Eukaryota; kingdom Metazoa; phylum Chordata; class Lepidosauria; order Squamata; family Colubridae; genus Ptyas; species Ptyas mucosa. Next base: position 31,380,083 of record WNWU01000017.1, read on the forward strand.
AGTGAAATTTGAAACAAACCTAGAAATTTCCCCATGGGCAAAACAAGAGACCACAGATCAGTGATGCCCCCACATGCTTTGTAAGTAGAAGGCTTTAATACAAGCCTTGGATTCATCATTTTCTGAAGGAACAGGTGGTGTATAATAAAAAATAATCCTTCTTCTGTCCTAGTCATCCCATTCCTGATGATCCAGGTTTCTCGGCATAAGATATTGGAGAAGCAATACTGCTAAACTATAAAATAGCTAGACAGTTAAGCCCTAAGGAGGTAATTCACTTGCACATGAAAGGAACTAAAATGGGGAGGTAGGGGTGAGGAAGCATTTGCTAAGTCTGTGCCTTGATATCTCTGCCCTCTTAATTATTGTGTAGATATTCACGGATTTATTTGAAGATTCAGAACGCCTTATGTAATGAGCTTAGATCACTTGTAACAATCAGAACAACAAAACAACCTGAAATAGACCTTTGCATTCCTACCCCAATTTAACTTAAATCACTGTGTGAGTGAACCGCACACAGGCTACAGTTTGCTATGTGCTATCTATCTCTGCAAATGAATATTAATGTGAGGAAAATTCTACAATTCAATACAGTCAGGAAAATATGGCAAGGGTATTGTTTTTAGTTTCCCCGGCAGATTGTTACAATCCAATTAAATAGTCTCCCATCTTGGGTTATCTCTCTCTGTCTACTGAGAAGCTTTTTTCTACAATTTTCAATAAGAATTCTTCCCATGGACTGGTGAACAGAACCACAGCCACATGCATAAGACAAAGCTGCCGTACCTCAAGTGTTTATCATTTAGCTTAAGTTGAGGTGATATAAAATTAATGTCTCCAACTATCCACATTAGATACTTGTGCTGTTTTATAATATAGAAGAGAAAGAGGAGAGAGAGAGAGAGAATGCTTACTAACATCCTCCTAATATTTATTTTTAACCTCCCAAATCGAAAATTACCAGGAGGTTTAATACAAAGCAAACAGAAAAGGGAAAGGATGCTTTCTATTACTCACAGCGAGAACTAATCTGTTAATGAAGATGGAAAAGTACAGCAAATGGCCCTATTATGTATCTTTTTAGAACAGCTTGGGGGAAAAATATATTTGGGAACGAATAATAAGAATTGGCCCGAAGGGGTGAATTTATCTTCTACTAGTCTGAGTAGCCATGGCAATCACTTGAGAAATTTCTTTTATTGACCTCAAATATATCAAGATAAATTTATTACTGCTGTGTAGCTGTCATTTCCAGAAAGGTGGGGATTGGAACATTTGAGCCACCCTGGACATATAACTATGATTTTTTTTTCCCCTTTTCATTTCTTTTCTACCAGGATAATAGCTCTGAACACTCATCCCAAAAGAAATAGAAGGGTTATAACCAACAGACAAAGCCAGCCAGGCCAGCCTGCCAGCTTTCTACCAATTCTCCAAAGCCCAATCCCTGTGGATTTCTTTAACCACCACAAGCCATTATAGCAGCATTTTTTTTTAATTTGTTGGGCATATCACCCAGGATACAGTGTATTTCCACAAGTAAATGTTTATAATTAAACTTCAACAGCATTCTAATGCGAGTTGAAGATTCTTATGCCACAGGAGGGATTTTTTACCTAATGCCGATCTATGCATGAAGGACAGGTAATCGGTGAAAAATAAGGTGTGAAGGTGAATTCAGTTCATAAGGGATATAGATGCAAAGTTTAAGGAAATGTCAGCATGGTTTATAAATTAGTAGTAGTTTGCACTTCATTCACAGCACTATCAGGCTTCCCTTCAGATAGGTCTAAAGCTGTAACCTTCTATATTGGACGGGGCAAATCCTACTGTTTCCACTATTTTGAAACAGAAAACACAGAACACTCAAAACAAATAATACCCTTACTCTTCAACTTCTGACTTGCATTCCTGTTGCTTTTTTTCCTTGCTGTTTTTTGGAGTTTAGGATTGGCATCCAGACCAAATTCCCTTGGCACTTAAGTGGTTCTTCCTTCTTCCTGCTATCAAATTATGATGACTCAGGTTATAAAGCAGGTTACTGACATTTTGAGCTTTCTAATTCTTAAGTGTTCTTTGGCTAATTACCCAATTTCTGATTATGCTCAGAATTTTACGTGCCAATGAAACCTTTCAAAACTTGCATTTGCCCAGCTTTCTGTTTTGTATTAGCCAGCACAGGACACTGTGATGGAGTAGCTACTACGTCCAGAGTGGGAAAAATGAGATATTAACAAAAAGTTAGAATTCTTTTTCCTTTGTTCCTATTTAGTGCTTACGCAGATACCCAAATGTGATGGCTCTAAATCAGGGGTCTGCAGCCTTAAATACTCAAAGAGACATTGGACCTGTTTCCCACAGAAAAGAAAACACCGGGAGCCACAAAACCCTTCCCGTGCCTGACTATTTCTTGAGTGGCCACAAAAGTAGCATATGTAGTTGAATTAAGCATTCTGTTTTCTTCTGAAACTTTTCTTTTCTTGGATTTATCCATGGTTGGTCTACTGGGGGTTGAAAAGCTTAATAAATCGTGTGCCAGCGGGTGTTGCACATTGGCGGTTGTGATGCATATTTTGAGTGACAGGGAGCTGCAGCAGAGGGGTGAAAGAGCCACATATAGCTCCAGAGCCGCAGGTTGCTGACCCCTGCTCTAAACCAAAGGCCTGGTAAATACATTATATTAACGCTTAATTAGATGTAATTGTTTGTTTTTCTGTTTTTGATCTAAAATATATATTTTGTCGAGTCGGACTGGTTCCACGTGTGCTAAGCAATAATTCCAATCTTACAACGAAGAGTAATAATGGAAAAGGAAATCCATTCATTAGGATTATTTTGGGAAGACCTTCATGTGCTAACTTGTAATCGGACAGCCAAAATGATAATATCACATATATTGGACAGGGAATGACAAACTAGTCTCTCTCCTTATCTAAACATCTTAAGCAGCTCTGCCATGTTACCTGAACTATGTAACACCGCCTACATTTAGAAGGTGGCCCATTGTGATGTTTTACCTATTGCTCCAGTGGAAAGGACATTCTAAGTCATTCCTTTGCAATGACTGATTATGTTCTTTGCATAAAATGCAGTGAAATCTCTAAGCCATGTTTTATTAGACAAATAAACTTTTTAGTGGACTTCCTGGGATATACCTGGGACTTTCCCCCCCTACATTCCACTAGTACTGACTGATTGGTATATCTCAAGCAAATTCTGCTTTGCTGCCTTTAAGATCAGAAACCAAATTCTGATCCAGTAAGTACAGGGGTGTCAAACCGGCGGCCTGCGGGCTGGATGCATCATGCACAGGCCACACCCACCCCAGCTCCGCAAATGGGAAAAACATTGCAAAACGTCACATGACAGCAATGTGACTCCGCGAGTTTGACACCCAGGCAGTAAGAAAACTACTCTGCCTCTGAATAAAAATAATAATAATAATAATCCTTTCCTTTTAATCAGCTTTTAAACAAAACAAAACAAAACATATTTTTTTCTTTTTCCTTCTGCATTTTAGTCTATGTCCATAAACTGAATAAATGAAATGTAATAACCTTTAATTAGACTTCTTTGTATTTGGCTTAGGGAAGTGCAATACTACTCATTAGGACATAGAGTTATATCAACTCTGATTCTATGACTTACTTCAAAAGAACGCTCATGTTAATCCTTTGCATTCTATTCATCTTTTTCTATGGAGGCCTTAGCCCAGCATTCACTGTGAGAGAAAATCATTAGTTTAATTCATTCACTTATGTACTGGCATGATGGCAGAATAAAGTCATGCAGCAAAGAACAGTTGTTTTCCAGGAGAAAGTGAAGAGGCTTAGCTTATGGCCTCACAATGCAAACTCTGTGACTTACATCCTTGCATCTAACATTGGAGCGCAAATACAAATAGAGGGGAGAGAGGGGTGTTGCGTTGTAACATGTTATTGTGGCTGACAGCAGAGGCCTACGAATAAGAGTGTGAATTAAGAATGGAATCTTAGTTTTCCACCTGGATTTGTTTGAAGCTGACGACCTAGTTGATTATTGCTATTGTTGTCGTTCTTAAAGCCAACTCAACGTCTATGTCTTCCTCAAATTCCTTTGAGCTGCCGTTCTGCTGGGAAGCTGAGCTGTGGGGTATGACAAAGAAGCAATAAAGTGCTTTGCTAAGCTTTATACTTGCTCATAAATAATGGAAAGAGAGACAAAGAAATACACTGCTGATGAGCCAAGGCTGAGCTGAATATATTAATCTGAATGGGAAAACACAGACAGTTACTGCTTCTGATCTGCTAGCTGGTTGTTGTTGTTGTTGTTGTTTTGCAAAAGTATCCCATATGGACTTAAGACTGATGGAGTAATTACCTTATGCTGTATTCATCCATTATTGCATGCTACATATGCTGTCCTCTTTGAAGCTCTGAGGTTCTCTTTAACATAAATATTTTACTCAAAAGCTGCTATTATTTCACTCTCTTGTTTTTAATGTGGTTTATCTCCTCTCACATGCATTCACTTAAAGATGTCTAAATCACAGCCACAGGCCTCATGTGGCCCTCTGGAACCTTGGTCTGCCCTTAAATACTTCTAAAAGTTGTTACCCAGTTGTTGTGTTGAATATGACAAAGGGTCACAACCAGTGGTGGGATTCAGCCAGTTCGCACCACTTCGGGAGAACCAGTTGTTAACTTTCTGAGCAGTTTGGCAAACTGATTGTTGGAAGAAATCATTAGGACAGAGAACAGGTTGTTAAATTACTTGAATCCCACCACTGATGACAACATTTATGAAAGAGCCAGCAGAGAGTTTCATTAAATCACAGGGATGGAAGGTCTTCTGGTTCAACTTCTTGCCCAGGATTGGAGTCCTCAGACCACCTCAGAAAAATGGCTGTTCACTCTTCGTTTGAAAACTTCCAATGATGATATACCCATGATTCCAGAAGGCTAGCCATTCCACTGTTTAGTAATTCTCACTGTCAGAAAATTGCTCCTTTTTATGAAGCTGGATTTGTCTCTGTAAAGTTTCCATCCATTTCTTCTTGTGGAGACCTTGGTTGAGCTTGGTTATTTTCATGCAAATGTTTCATTACCAGGGTAGGTAACACCTTCAGTGCACTTGCTGGGTAAAACCAGGGGTGAAATCCAGCAGGTTATGACAGGTTCTGGAGAACCGGTAGCGGAAATTTTGAGCAGTTCGGAGAACCGGTAGCAGAAATTTTGAGTAGTTTGGAGAGCCGGCAAATACCACCTCTGGCTAGCCCCAGAGTGGGGTGGGAATGGAGATTTTGCAATATCCTTCCCCCAAGAGTGGGGAGGGAATGGGGATTTTGCAGTATTCTTCCCCTGGAGTCGGGTGGGAATGGAGATTTTGCAGGATCCTTCCCCTGACATGCCCACCAAGCCACGCCCACCAAGTCACACCACGCCCACCAAGCCACGCCCACAGAACCGGTAGTAAAAAAAAATTGGATTTCACCACTGGGTAAAACTCTGCATGAAAACAACCACGCTCACATTGTTCTAAGGATTTTAATTTTACATTTTAATGCTGAGCTACATATATTCTCTTCAACTCGTTCTTGCCCTACCTTCAAGTATTACATAGAATTAATTAATGAAAGAGAATTGATTCTTTTCATTTGACAATGAAAAGAAGATAGCTATCGCATCTCCCTTTAATCTTTTTAAAGCTAAACTTACCAAGTTCTTTTAAATGTTCATCCTAAAATTGAATCTCCAAACCCCCTCAGTGCTTTTACTGCTGTTCTCTGCACTCTTTCCAGTTCCTCTCAGTACTGTGGAAACAAAAACTGGACATATGATTCCAGTGTGTTCTAACCTGGCTGTCATAGAATGGAACTATATGATCTCAACAATGTACCTCTGTTGCAGGATTGCATTGGCTGTTCTGACAGCTGCAGCACATTGCTGACTTATACTTAATCGGTCATTTACCAGGACACCCAGCTCTTTCTCACAAGCACATTTGCTGAAGTTGTTAGCGCGTATCTTATATCTGTGCATTTGTTCTTTAGTACTTAAGTGTAGAACCTTACAGTCCTCCCCATTAAACTGCATTTTGTTGGCAAGGATCCAACGTTCAGGTCTATCAAGATTCTTTTGACCCCTTAGTGTCTTTTTTGAAGAGGCAGCAATCCCTCACCCCAATTTGTGTTGTTTATTGCTGTCCTCGCTGAAATCAAGCTGAGGTTATTCTCATGACTAGAATGAATCATCTGCATGAGTGGATCTAATTTAAACATTACTGTGAAAGTGGCACATTTTTTTAAAAAAGTGTTCATTAATCCATGGCCATCTCTGCAAGTTTTGAATTTTATTGACTATAACAAAAGGGAAAAATAGTTCAATATGGGGATGGGAATACAATTATTAATGTAATAATTAAATACATGCATTTATTATTTAAATTAAATTAAATTAAAATGAATCATATCTAGATTTGTTCATTTTTGTTCATTTGTCTTGTTCATTTCCCTCTCCTATCTCAACCCACTTTTTAACACACGCACCCAGCAAATGTAGTACTTTACAACAGAGAGTGCATGTTCTTGGCTTAGCCTGTGCAAAGGTAAGCACATCATGAGAACAGGGGTTTGGTTAATGCCTGGATGGCAGATTGCCTTAAAAAAAAAGCCTCTGATGATCACATGGTTCAGCTGGGATCATCAAAGGCTTTTAAAAGAAAAAAACCCTTTTTTTCTTTTAAATGCCTCTGACGATCCAAGCTGAGCTGCCTGATCGGCAGAGACTTTTTTTTCTTTTAAATGCCTCCAAGCTGAGTTGCCTGATCCTCAGAGGCATTTAAAAGAAAAAAAGCCTCTGCCGATCAGGCAACTCAGCTTGGATCGTCAGAGGCATTTAAAAGAAAAAAAGCCTCTGCCGATCAGGCAACTCAGCTGGGATCATCAGAGCCGTTTGAAAGCATTTTTTACAACCTCTTCGCCAAAGAGGTTGTAGAAAAAATGATTTTAAAAGTAAAAAAAAAAATAGTCACGCCCACTCAGTCACATTACCCGCCTCCAAGCCACGCACACAGAACCGGTAGTAACAAATTTTAGATTTCACCACTGGTTTCATCCCTAAAGCATTTCTATCTCACCAAACATCTCCTTTCCTCTTTTTACTTACTGGCTTCACCAGGGAAGTCTTTGGAGGAAGGAGTTTCATTTTATTGTGTTTTAAAATATCTTTCAAGGAGGGGGGGGGGAAACCCCACCCCACTTCTAATACTTTGACTTTTCCCAAGGATTTCTTAGTATATAGTCAATTGAATATATATTCAAATAGGCCTATACATGATTGATTCAAACTAGAGATTCAGGACTGAAAAAGACATGTTCAGATCACATTGATGGTTCAAATTTTTCAGAGCAAGTTGATTTGATTCAAGACATTTTGAAGTCTGAGATATGATTGGGGGGGGCGGAAATGTTCATATTCTATAATATATGAGCATTGATGTTCCTTCAGGTTAAATAGAATGGATGAAAAGAGGGAGGATAATAGAATCTGCAGAAAATATTCAATTTAGCAAGTTTTTAACAATATTTTTATTCCCCCTACTTTATGTCCTTTATGTCAGAGAAAGTGGTTATGAGGAAAAAAATGTTTCACAAAAAAATCCATAGTAGAGATGTCCAACCTTGGCAATTTTAAGACTTGTGAACTTCAACTCCCATAATTGGCTGGCTGAGGAATTTGGGAGTTAAAGTTCACAGATCTTAAATGTCAGATATATACTGATGGTCGTGCTCATTCAGTCTATGCGGAAGT
>WNWU01000017.1:31394456-31448326 GCA_012654045.1 Ptyas mucosa
AGTATAGTATAGTATAGTATAGTATAGTATAGTATAGTATAGTATAGTATAGTATAGTACAGTACCTACACTACACTACACTACAACACAACACAACACAACACAACACAACACAATATAATCTGAGATTGGGAAAAGCTGGAAAAACTAGTCCACAATTCTCATTTAAGATTTGTAAAGTTTTAAATCTTACTCTTGGTTTTTCTCCATTTCATATAAATCTATTAATTGTTCTTTGCCAATCCTGCAATTCTTTACCTGGGATTTGAATTAGTGCCATTTGAAAGAAATTTATCTTGGGTAATCCATTCAATTCTATTGTCACAAAACGTAGCCAATAAAATTTTAAGCTTTCCCATCTTTCAAAGATTGATTTTATTTTTTTCAATAATTTGTTTGAAATATGTCTTTAATGCAACTTTTCACGTAAGGTCCTGAATATTTCATGAATCTTTTATTATCTTACAGCCAATTTCTTTTCCCCCCCACAACATTTCTTACTTAGAAATTATTTGCCTTGTTGTTATCTTTATTTTCTTTCCATTGATTTTGTATCCAGGAAAACAATTTGATTACTTTCATCAACTTTCATATGGATTTTTGTGATTTGATAATTGTTAATTCTTCATCATCTACGTAACATTTCATCTTGCATTCCTCTCCTTGAATTTTAATACCAATTATCTATCTATCTTTTATAACTTTGTTAGCCAAAATTTCCAGAGCAATTACAAAATGTAAAGGGAGAGTGGACAACTTTGCTTTGTGCCTTTGTTAACTGAAAAGTTTGCAGAGAATGTTCTGTTCACTATCATATTTGCTGTTTGAGTTGATGTATCTCTACATTAAGGATCCGAATCCTTGTCCAAAAGCATTCATTTTGTTTAATTCCTCTAATAAAAAGTCAATTCAGAAGTGCCAAAGTTTTCCCCACATCTAAAAATATTATCACTGCTGTCTTTTTAATTTTTGAAGAATTCTAGTCCATTTATAAATCTGCTGTTCAGCTCCAAAAGATGCTTTTTCAAGAGGCAACTGGACTTTCTGGGGTTTTTTTGAAGGCATTTTGCTTCTCATCCAAGAAGCTTTTTCAGCTCTGAAGAAACTTCCTGGATGAGAAGCAAAATGTCTTCAAAGAAAAAGCAGAAAGTCCAGTTGCCACTTGAAAAAGTACCTTTTGGGACAACCATGACCTGGATGACTGAGAATCTCCATAGATATCTGCTGTTCAACTATTTATTCTTGACCTTCTCTCTTCAAGTTTGACCACACAGACTTAAGTTTCCTAACCCCATTGCACTGAATCCTCCTTCCGTATGATAAAGTCAGTAGGCGCTTGCTATTTTTTGATGTTAATTCCTTGCAACAAATCATAAGCTATTGATGATCATTTTACCAGCATTGGTAAATTTAAAAATTTCTCTATCCATTTCCCCATCTAGAATAAAGTTTCTGCCAGTGAATGGAAATGTATTCCCTTGCATTAGTGTTCCATTACTGATATATAACCTGGAATGATTCTCTCCATTTTTTCCTGTCAAACATAGCTACAGTATCATGATCTTCGATACATTCATTTTCAGTGCCATGTCCCTCATTCATCATACAATCAATCGAATGCTAGCTGCAAATCATGCAGGTTCACAACAAGCACTACAGCACTATCAATGGCAAAAAGGACATGGGATGGGAAGACATCTCCCGCAACCCAATACATTCAATAATCAAGGTTACTTTCTTATTCCCCACTTAATGTTGAGACATTCCCTAATCCTTCCCTTTATTCTCATGCCTGTTTTCCTTCTATCCTGTATTTCCAGTATTTCTATTTCCATTTTCACATTCAGCAACCAACCTTCAGCTCCTTTCTCTGGCAAAAATGTCCCATAATTCAAGTCTATTTGCTTTAATCAAAATGCCTGCTCTAAATCAGCAAGATGTGTGACAGGGTTGTGCATATAAACATCTTTCATCTCCTCCTCTCTCCTCTCTTGCTCTCTTTTAATTTTGCCAATGAAACTTTCCCCTAACGGTGGTTTGCACCATTTTATAGCGCATCAAACCTGTGAAGTTATTTATAGATCTTAAAAGATAATACATGCATGCTGGGTAAATGTAATATCAAATTTATTTGAATTTTTTCCTTGCCCACAGTTTCCACCTTCCCTCGTTTATGGTTTTCACCATACATATATCTCAATCTCTTTGGCTGTCAATGTGCAGGCCTATCCCTTGAATTGAGTAGTTTTCTGTATCATTTCTTTTCTTATGTGGTTTCGGTTTCTGGAGAGAAAGATGTAAATATTATAATAGCTATGTGACTTCCTTCACAATAAAGTCCTCTGGTTGCAGCCTCCTGCTTCCATCTCTTTGAAGGACAGTCAGTCATATCCAATTTAAATACTAAGAATACTCAAGGACAGTCAGCAAGAAAGGTATCTTTTCTGATGAAAAAGTGGCCTTTCCTTGTCTCTCTCTGGTCCAGGGGTGTCAAACTCGATTTTATTGAGGGCTGCATCAGGTTGTGTATGACCTCGGGGGCCCAGAGTGGGCGTGGCCAAGGTGGGCATGGCCAGCTCAATGTCACTTGTGTCAGGGGCGCCTGTGGCAGCCCAAGTGCTCTGTCAGAGAAAATGGGCTTCTGAGCTCCGATTTTGACTGCGATGGCCTCCTGCAATGTCCTGCCAGTGAAAATGGAGCTTGGGAGGGCCACGTACAGCCATCCCAAGCTCTGTTTTCACTGGCAGAGGCACTGCAGGCCAGTCCGTTGCTGTTTCCAGGGTGGCCCTGTGGGCCAGATCCAGCCCCCAGGCCTTGAGTTTAACACCCCTGCTCTGGTCTTTTCTGGAGAGCAGATAGTCTCGAAGTTGCCCATGGAGAGCCAACTGAACAGGCCTAAAGCTCAGCACTCACAATCTTTGATACAGTTATATAAAATGCTGTATGTCTGAAGGTAATTACATCTACCAATATATGCCCTCCTGCACACACCCTTAGTGATATAGGAGTTTATTATTGTTGTTGTAATTCTGATTTACTAGAGCTTTCAATTATTATCTCTGAGTAAATATATTATATAAACTTTTTGGAACGCTTGCATTGCTGTCAATATTTTTCTCTATTTTTATAGTTGCTTCAGGATTTTTTCCTTGTTTAAATTCCCACAGTCCACATTTTTATAGCTACCCTCCTATTTTAAATACCTTGCCTGTTATATTCTATTTCTGCCCACTCATGGTATAAATTGAAACAGTTCCAGAATGCATTGCTTGGCCTCTTTTTTAGCAAACAAATAGGTTTTAAAATATTTCTTTTCTGAATACTGGGTATATTTCTGAATACTGAGTATGATTTTTTTTTAAAAAAATATTGTTTTATTTGGCTTGATCTCACTGAACTATAGTGAGACTTCAGCATCTGAAATATTATTCTCAATTTTTTTTTAAAAAAACCCTTTTTTTAAACATTTTTTTTCATTTTTTCACACTTACATAAGGGCTGCCCCATATGATCTTTTGCCTTTCATCTGTCAATTGGGGTGGGGGAGAGTGTACCTTAAACTAAAATGACTACCTATCGAAGCAATGTTTACTTTTTAGTGATCTGTTTATTTGTCCTAACTTCATGCGCTGAAGATGTTACCTACTTTGGTAATGAAACATCTACAAGAAAACAACCAAGCTCAGAGAGCACCAAAGACTTCAATGATGAGATACCGGTACATATATTCTCTTCTATTGATTTTATCCTAAGCTTTCCTCAAACTTTTATCAACTTATTCCTTCCTTTCTTTGCATATCGTCATCTTTTTCTGTTCCTAAAACTTACAGCCACACAAGCTGCACATTTAAGATAATTTTGTCTAATTTCACATTCTGCAAATTGGTTGGGCTAAATCAATTGGCTGCTAGTTACGGTTTTAACTGGATGGTGTAATGACTCTCCCTATCTAGCCATATCAAATGCTGTGCCTGTGCTTTCTCTTCTGTATACCCAATAACAATCTTCTTCTTGCTGTATAAAACTCTTATTTAAAGTTATTGAATGTATATCATCAGTGCAGGCTTCTCACAGTGCCCAATGGTTTACATTCAATTGGTCTTCTCCACACAACCTGTGTCACTCATATTAAAGGTAAGAAATACACCATCGAATGCTGCCCAGTCTCTTCCTCAAAACATCATAGTATTAGGCAGAAAATACTATTTATCTAACACCCAGCTGTTGAACCACAACTCATTCTGTATTTTGAGAATCCATCAATTCTATACAAGCCATTTCTCAGGATATCTATATCTGGTTTTGTTGTTAAAACATCACATATTTAACTTTGAATTCAAGGATTCTTCCTCCATCCATTTGTTCTTATCCCAAGATATTTTAAAGTAATGACATAAAAGACAAAAGGGTGTCCCTTATACTCCACTTATTAAAGCTCAGCTGCTGGTGAATATTTTTATATTAGAAGCAGTGAAGTATTAGCATTTTCAGAATTGTTCCTGGCACAATATTCTTCACTGCATCTCAAAGGAACTAGACTAGAGCAGGGGTCTCCAAACTTGGCAATTTTAAGACTCCTGCATGGAGAATTCTGGGAGCTGAAGTCCACAAGTCTTAAAGTTGCCAAGTTTGGAGACCCCTAGACTAGAGGATGAGTCAAATACAACCCAGTTTTATTTTCTAATACCTTTCTGGTACTTCCTAGCACCAGTCGTCAGAGTGGACAACTCCTGATAGGACTGACTTATTTATTCTACCCATGCTCATTTTATCTCTGAGAACATTTTCTGCCAGATGCCCAGTTTACTACAGTAATGGAGAAAGTGATATGCATAAACTGATGTTCTGAGATAATTATCCATTCTTTTTATTGTGTGGCTGTAATCATTACAAGGAGCAAACTAAAAACCGGTAATGATCTACTGAATAATTCGGACTCTCATCTTGTTTTAATTTACAAATGCAATACATGATAAAGTAATATAACCTTGGTAACTATTTTATCTATACAAAGTTAAATGGAATTCAGCATTTCACTGCAAGCAATCCATAGTCCATGAATCCACAAAGGTAACTGATACTTTCTGAAATTTTCTGCCCATGTGGTTTATAATTTAAGATAATCAATATCTTTAAATATTCATTGGGCATATTACCTGCTTTAATAAGAATGCATTAAAAAAGCATGTCGATAATGATGGTTCTATATTTTTTTCCCTCTATCTACTGTAGCTAGATGAGTTTAATAGCACTCTGATTACCTGAGTGACAGTCGTGGACTCTGGCAGCTAGTAGAATAGATAAATTATAGTTTAAACTAAAAGGGACATGACAATTTTAGTGCGAAATGTCTTGAGGAAATGAATCAGTAATAAGCCAACATTTTTGCACATAAAGAAGACTTCCTTGTAGTAAGCTATGCAAGATTTGACACTCTGGTACCCATCAGATTCACTAATTCTAGCAATAGTACTTCAAACAGTGTGGTATTATTACATCTAAATTATAATATACTGACAATACTCAAATGATCTAACTGTGGTTATTTCCACTGTAATTTGTGAAGAAGTTTATGAGAAATTTATCCAATAAGGAAATGTATTCAATTCCCATTTGAAGAGGAAAGATGAAATGATATAAAGTAAACTTATTTAAAGTGTGTAAAAAGGAAAGCTATGCTGTTCTATGATCAACTCTTCCCCAGCTAGAAGCATTTGACTGACTGATTCACTAATTTTGAAAAGGGGGCTTGCATTCAATTAATCACTTACACTGCAAGTTCCAATTTCCATCTGAAAACCCAGACTGCTCAGTCAAGAATCATTATTGCCCTTTCCCTTACTCCTGCTATTTATGCTGCTCCATCATCTAGCATAACTATAAGTGGTCCTTGACTTACAATCAATTGTTTAATGACCATTCAAAATGGCAAAGGCACCAAAAAAAAATTCTTAGGACTGTTTCATACTTATGACCTTTGCAGCATCCCCATGGTCACATCATCAAAATTTAGAGACTTAGCAACAGGCATGTATTTAATGATGGTTACAGGGTCCCCGGATCATATGATCATCAGCTTTTGCAATCTTCGGACAAGCAAATTCAATAGGGAAGCCAGGTTCACTTAACAACCATATTATTAACTTAACAACTGCAGTGATTCACTTAACAACTGTGGCAGGAAAGGTCATAAAATGGGGCAAAACTCACTTAACAGCTGTTGTGGTTAGCCACAGAAATTTTGGGCTCCATTGTGGTCATAAATCAAGGATTACCTGTATAGCAGGGGTGAAATACTCCTGGTTCAGACAGGATTGCCTGAACTGGAAGCGATTGCGGTGGGTGGTTCGGAGAACCGGTAGCAAAAATCCCTGCCTCCACCCATGCCCAGCTGAGCCGCGCAATCATCAGAGGCTTTTTTTTAATTTCTAAAAGCATTTTTTCTACAACCTCTTCAGCTGAAGAGGTTGTAGAAAAAAATGGTTTAAAAAGTAAAAAAAAAAAAAAGTTGGCCATGCTCACCCAGTCATATTAACCCACCACCACCAAGCCACACCCCCAGAACCGGTAGTAACAAATTTTACATTTCACCACTGCTGTATAGTCGTATAGATCCTGCAGTTGCCAGCAATACTGGGATGTATTTCTAGATCAGAAAACATAGGGATAAGTAATAAAAGACCCCAAATGAAATCTCTACCTTAACTATGGAAGCCCATTGTTTATTAAGACCTATCTGTGGGTTATTCCAGGGGTGTCAAACTTGTGTTAGCACAGTGGCATCACATGACTACTGTAATGCTCTCTACATGGGACTTCCCTTGAAGAGCACTTGGAGGCTCCAACTGGTCCAGAATGCGGCCGCGCGGGTGGTTATGGACGCAACCCGTTGTGCCCACGTGACACCCCTCCTGCGCAAGCTGCACTGGCTCCCAATGGTCTTCCGGGTGCGATTCAAGGTGTTGGTCACCATCTTTAAAGTGCTCCATGGCATAGGACCCAGGTACCTTTGAGACCGACTTCTGCCCCTAATAGCCTCCCACCAGCCAGTCCTCTCCCACAGAGAGGGTCTCCTCAGGGTGCCATCGGCCAAGTTATGTCGGCTGGTGACACCCAAGGGGAGGGCCTTCTCTGTGGGAGCCCCAGTCCTGTAGAATGAACTGCCCCCAGAAATACATAAGATCTCCGACCTCCATGTATTTTGCTGTGCCCTCAAGACCCTGCTGTTCCGCCAGGCCGGACTATCAATGTAATGATTTTTAAATTGGGTGTTTTAAATTTTTGGGGTTTTAAATTGAGCCGAAATTATTTAATAATTTTAATTATTTTTAATTGATGTCTGTCTTTGTGCTTTTAATAGTCTGTACACTGCCCTGAGTCCTTCGGAAGAATGGCGCTATAGAAATTTATTTATTTATTTGTTTGTTTGTTTGTTTGTTTGTTTATTTGTTTATTTGTTTATTGATTTATTTATGACGTATCACAGGGGTGGGTTCTAAAATTTTTTACTACCGGTTCTGTCGGTGTGGCTTACTTGTGGCCGTGGCTTGGTGGGGGGTAATGTGACTGGATGGGCATGGCCAACTTTTTTTTTTTAACTTTTGAAAGCATTTTTTCTACAACCTTAAGAGGTTGCAAAAAAAAATGCTTTTAGAAGCCTCTGACGATCAGGCAACTCAGCTGGGATCACCAGAGGCTTTTAAAGGCATTTTTTTCCCCTACAACCTCTTTGGCCAAAGGGGTTGCAGAAAAAAATGCTTTTAGAAGCCTCTGACATTCCCAGCTGAGCCACACGATCATCAGAGGCTTTTTTTTTAAAAAAAAAACTTTTAAAAGCATTTAAAAGCCGAAGAGGTTGTAGAAAAAATGCTTTTATTTTTTTTATTAGTTTTATTTATAGATACAGACTAAACAAAACAGAAAAACATACTAAACATATAAACATATAAACACAAATTCGAATATACGTCTGGTTTATCGCAACTGTAATATATATTCTTATTCGTACTTTGACTCCTCCTTGTTTGGTCTTTCCCTTCTAACTGTCTTTGTGGTTCTTTATTGACCTATGTTTGTAGTTTGTTTTTCTCTTTCTATATTTGGTCACTCCCTTTAGTTCCTAATCCCTTTTCCCTTTTCTATCTTGCAACCAGGTATACCACTTTTCCCATACTAGGTAATAATCGTGTTCCTCCCTATTTTGTAGTTCCTTTGTGAGTCTATCTAGTTCTGCACATTCCATGATTTTGCTAATTACCCTGTCTTCTGTTGGTATGTCACTACTCTTCCAATATTGTGCTGCTGTTATCATATGTGTGATTAAATATGTTGTTTCTTTTTCATATTGTCCATTTAGTATGCCAAGTAGAAAGGTTTCTGGTCTTGTTTCTATTTTTTGTTGTGTTATTTCCTCTATTTGTGTTCTGATCATTTGCCAATATTGTTTTACCTATTGGGCAGGTCCACCACATATGATAATAGGTGCCTTTGTGGAGCTTGCATTTCCAACATGTTGATGGCGTGCCAGGGAACATTCTTGCCAATCTGGCTGGTGGCAAATGCCACCTATAGAACATTTTGTAGAGATTTTCTTTGTAGGGTACAGATATTGTCAGTTTATAATTTATTGTCCATAATTTTTCCCATTTGCCTAATTCAATATTGTAGCCGAAATTTTTTGCCCAGGTTATCCTATTTTCTTTTACTACCTCTTCTTCTAATTTGTATCCTCGTAAGTAATTGTAAATTTTTAAAATCAATTTGTCCTGTGTCCCTCGCAAAATTTTATCTAATTCAGTTTGACCTTTTTGGAATCCAAATTGCACCGAATCTTTCTTATATCTTGAATTATTTGTGCATATGGCCACCAGTCAATGTCTGTACCCATCTCTTTCAGTTCTTGCCTCGTTCTTAGTTCCCCCTGATTATTTAGCAGATCTTTGTAAGTTTTTATTTTATTGCTGTCCATGGCGTTTGGATAAATCTGGGCCTCCATTGTTGATAACCATTCTGGAATTTTGTTGTAATGTGTCTTTTTAATACTCTGCCATATCTGATATAATGCTTGTCTGATTATATGTCTCTGGAAATATTCATGTCTTTTGTCTGTGCCCTCCCATAAAAAAGCGTGCCATCCTCTCTGGAGACCGAATCCTTCCAAGTTCAGTAGTCGATGGTTTTTGAGTTCCATCCACTCCTTGATCCAGGTTAATGCTGATGCCTTGTAATATGTTTCCCAGTCCGGTAGTGCCAGTCCTCCTCTTTCTCTTGTGTCCTGTAGGTGCTTTAATTTAATTCTTGCTTTCTTCCCTTGCCATATGTAGTCTGCTATTAGTTTGTTAAAGTCCTTAAAGAAATTTTTCCCTGGTTTTATTGGGATCCCTTGAAATAAGAATAGTATTCGAGGTAACACATTCATTTTAATTGAGGCGATCCTTCCCAAAAGTGATAATTGTAAGTTTTTCCAGATTCCTAAATCCTTTTTAATTTGTTTTGTTAATTTATCATAATTATCTTCTCTAATTGATGAACTTTTATTAGTCAGCCATAGTCCTAAGTATTTTACTTTCTTTGCCGTTTGTATGACTAATTCGTCTTCTAGTTGCTTTTCTTGTTGATTAGTGAGGTTCTTGGTTAATATCTTTGTTTTTTGTTGATTAATTTTGAGCCCGGCTACCCTCCCGTATTTCTCTATTTTGTCTAATAACTTGGTGCCAGTTGTTATTGGCTGTTCTATTATAAATACGATGTCATTGGCTAAAGCATGGAGTTTATATTCTTCCCGTTTAATTTTTAGGCCTTTTATTTCATTGTCTCTTCTAACTTCCTTTAAAAGGGTTTCCAAGGCCAATATAAATAATAGGGGGGACAGGGGGCACCCCTGTCTCACCCCTTTTGATATTGGGAATTGCTCTGTCAGATCACCATTAATTGTTATTCTTGCTGTCTGGAGGGAATAGATTCTCTTTATCATATTTATGAATTTATCCCCGAATTTCATAGCTTCCAGTTGTAAAGTGAGAAATTTCCACTTGAGTTTATCGAATGCCTTCTGCGCATCTAAAAACATTAGGGCTGATTGTTTGTCTATATTCATTTCGTAATATTCTAGTACATCGACTATTAATCTCATGTTATTTTTTAACTGTCTCTTTGGAATGAAGCCATTTTGATCCGGGTGAATATAATCTTTAATTATTTTCTTGATTCTTTCTGTAATAATTGATGTGAATAATTTATAATCTACGTTCAACAGGGATATCGGTCTATAATTTTGGATATGTGTGTGGTCCGCTTCTTCTTTAGGTATCAATGTAATGATAGCCTCTGTCCAGGAATTTGGAATTTTGGCTTCCATAACTGCGTCATTGAATACTCCGAAAAAATGCTTTTAAAAGTTTTTTTTTAAAAAGCCTCTGATGAGGTGGGCGGGGTAAGCGAGCGGTGACCGGGCCTGGGACCGGTTCGGGGGCATGACCAGCCAATGTTATTACTGGTTCTCCAATCTACTACAAATTTTTACTACCGTTCATGCGAACCAGTGCGAACCAGGAGCAACCCACCACTGACGTATCGTGACTTTTTTCACCTTTGCTAAAATGGGTGTGGCCAGCGTGTGACACATCTGGCCTGTGGGCCATGAATTTGACACCCCTGGACTATGCTGATCTGGCTTCCAGAGACATTAGCACTATGAGCTGCATCTTTAGAGGAAATGGCTTCCTCTGGAGCTGTATGGCAAGCTGTAGGGCAGGACTTCCTCCTTGTCCTATCTTCTGACTCCTGGAATTTCCCTCTTCCCTTCTGCAGATAAGGCATTATGACATCTTGCTGCTATTTCGCCATCTTCCCTCTTAGAGGTGGCCTTGCCATCTCCCCACATATCATACATTACCATTTTATAACCCCTCACTTGCAATTACAAGGTTTTATGGGTTCTTTAAGGGATGTTGCACATGGAGGTGAAAAATGTAATTAATTTAAATCATCAGGGTTTTTTAAATAAATGGTTTATACACTAAAATTCTGGACCTTCACTGACCTCTAAGGCTTCTAGTTCCTCAGGAAATACTTTTTAAAAAGAATAGTACTCAATGACCTATCAAATGTATTGCTTTCCCCCCCTAAACTTTTAGTTACTCAAGAACTAACATTTTCTGCTGCCTGCCCCTTAAACAGACACTGATGATAAAAACTTAAAGGTAAAATTGTTTCTTAGGCTATCAAACAGCAGTTGTCAGTTACTTGCAATGGGACCTTCAAAGAAAGTTCCTTGTGATAGGAAAAAGAAAAAAACCAATTAGCCCATGGAAATGATTCTGTTTCTGTTCAATGCAAATAATGATTTATAATTGAAAATCCTCACCAATTCTTAAAATATCTAAGTGATACGTTTGCAAAAAGTATGATGTAAGCCACCCAGAGACGGTTATGATATGGGCGTCAAATAAATGTTCTAAATCAATCAATCAATCAGTAATACAAGTAGTACAACCAAGAACATGGGCACTTTCAGTTACAGATGGCATATTTATTTTAGTTTCAGTTTTGGTCATGTATGGGACAAAAGTAGCACTATCTAAGAGACATGGTAGTGCAGTGGTTAGAATGCAGTACTGCAGGACTAACTCACTGCTAACCTCAGGAGTTTGATTCTGAGCGGCTCAAGGTTGACTCAGCCTTCTATCCTTCCAAGGTCGGTAAAATGTGGACCCAGATTCTTGGGGAAAATATGCTGACTTGGTAAACCACTTAGAGATGGCTGTAGCGCACTGTGAAACAGTATGTAAGTCTAAGCGCTATTGCTATATAAGATAATATTGTACCATTGAAGCTATGTTTTAATATGCTAAAAAAAAACATACAGAGGGACCTAAGCCAGAGATAGATAAATGTGGTTGTGGGTCTTCAATGTGCCTCTAGACACCTCCCTTGGTGCTGATCAGGCCTGTGTGACCTGACCCACACACCTGTGTGACCTGACCTATTCCGCAAAGCACATATTACTTGTATCATTACAGGATTGCATAGGAGGTCACAAAAGATCTCACTGGAGGAGATAGAAAAGGCTCCTTGGAGAACTAGCTTACTTTCTGGTATAGTGAGTTTTTGACTCACTATATTCACCAGCAAAGCCATTTTGTAAATAAGGTAATCTCCCACAACAGCTATTTTGCAAGTGTGCCCATTATATGCTGTTAATATTGCAAATGTGCTTCTGGCTCGAAAATGTTGTTTACCTTTGGCCCTGACAGAGTAGGAAGATTTAAAAGGAGAGAGGGGAAGGAAAGGAAAACGGGTCATAGCTTGGATAGGAGGATTTCAACATGAGATATTCCAGAAGAAAGGAAGACAAATCATAGGGCACAGCCTGAGAGGAGAACAAACTTTGGAGAAAGAACCGCATAAGAGATATAGAGATAGATTATAAAGCCATATATGTCGCAGTGTCAAGGAAAGCTGAACTTTTCATATTGATCTGAAGCGTTGGCTGCAAACCCTCTGGAGAACAGAGCAACTGCTGTTTCCCGATCAAAATAATCTCTTAAAAGGTCCACCAAAGAGCCATTCAATAAATCATAACAGCAACATGTGTCAAAAAATTTACAGAAGAAAGCTGACATTTTAAAAGTCCCTAACCATCTTACATTAGGTTTGCAAGCTATCCTGTTTCTGCTTTGTGGCTACATTTTTCTCTGTCCGTTTCTTCTCGCCTGTGTATGCATTTTAAATGTTGGTTCCTATATTAAGGGTAATCCTTCATTTGACTTTTATTTGAGCTTCCCACTATTTCCATTTCACATTATTTCCTAAATAGTCTTTCTTTAAAACAATTGATTTTTTTTTTACAGATTCTCAGGAGTGCTTAGTGTTTTTGATTTCATAAACACCTGGAATGTTGGCTTGGATGTTTAGTGCAGCATCAGCATAAAGAAAACATTATGATTGATGTAATGAATATAGAGTTATCTCTCCGTGGCACATATAAGTTAGCAACAGTGTGCATCAAGTCTCCATAAACATGGCCAATATTATAACTCCTTTATGTATAACCATTTCTTTCGTTTCATATGTGATTTTTGAATCTTGGCAATAGGAGGATAATATCAAGGCATTAGCATTTGCCTTCTCCCCAAACTCATTAATGCAAATTAAAAATCATGGAACAATAACCAAAGAAACAAAAACCCTTGAAGTTTAATCAAATCTCCTCTCCCTAAAAATGAGCTCAACTGTTAAGAGACACAGAACTCCATCTATGGTGTTTCTTGGCAACCATAACCTGATACACCTAATGTTTTCTGTACTTTCAAGAATGTTGGTTCATTTTTCAGAAAGAAAATTACAAGATTATTGGACAGAACAACTCAAAGACTCTTGGATAAATACTCAGAATCAGGGGTGAAATCCAGCAGGTTCTAACAGGTTCTGGAGAACCTGTAGTGGAAATTTTGAGTAGTTCGGAGAACTGCAAATACCACTTCTGGCTGGCCCCAGAGTGTGGTGGGAATGGAGATTTTGCAATATCCTTCCCCTGGAGTGGGGAGGGAATGGAGATTTTGCAATATCCTTCCCCTGCTATGTCCACCAAGCCATGCCCACAGAACCAGTAGGGAAAAAATTTGGATTTCAACCCTACTCAGAATCCATCCAAAGCTCCTTTAGAAATTGAAACTATGGGTAAGTGCTGGGATGTTGCAATGTAACAAATACTAAATTTAAAAACATCCACCAGCATACCAAGAGTAGGCCTTTTAACTTTGCCAGGTTGGCATAAAGATTTTCTCTTGCAGTGATTTTAATGAAGGAGGGTATGTTTTTTTTAGAAAAGTTATTTATCAGAAGTGGATCAGTGGTGGGATTTTTTTTACTACCGGTTCTGTGGGTGTGGCTTGGTGGCCGTGGCTTGGTGGGCATGGCAGGGGAAGGATACTGTAAAATCTCCATTCCTTCCTCACTCCAGGGGAAGGTTACTGCAAAATCCCCATTTCCTCCCGATCAGCTGGGACTCGGGAGGCAGAGAATAGATGGGGGGTGGGGCCAGTCAGAGGTGGTATTTCTCTGAACTATTCAAAATTTCCACTACTGGTTCTCCAGAACTGGTCAGAACCTGCTGAATACCACCTCTGAAGTGAATGGAACTTAAGAAAGAAAAGCACAAGACCAAAAATGGTTAGGCCACTCCCATTTATTTTTTCACTGTTTTTGCCATCTAGGATAGAGGGCTAGTGACCCCATTCTAGGAGAGATATCTGAAGCATCCGTTTGCAGACAATTTCTGAAATTAAGTCAACAGACATGAGAAATTAGGTCTAGAGTTATAGGTGCCGTACTATTTCTGTTTTAATTATAGGCCACAAAATATAACTTCACATACATGAACTGCTAAAGGATATTCGGCTGATTATTTTGTCTTTTAATTCTACATACACTGCAGTGCCCGTAACTCTGTCAAATTAAGAAATCCTCATCACGGCTCTAAAAGTTATGCATGCATCGCTAAAGCTTTTCAGTAATGAAAAATGAGGGAGGAAAAATCCACAATCTAGTCTTGAAATGCCAAGAAATGCCTGTATTAGCTAATATTAAAAGTGATTTTATGTACAGCAAAATACTTTTGGGATAAAGAGAATATTAATTTAAGAAGTCAAAATAGCTAATCGCTATTTACTATTAACATTTATTTTGAAATGGTTAATGATGCCTAAATTAACATGAATCCTCTTCTTTACGAAACAAAATTAGTTCAACGTTTTACAATCTTAATCACAATTAAGAAAATACTTTCCAACCCACTATAATTCATCACATATGAATATCTTCAAGATTAGCTTATGATTGAAAATGGTTATTCAATGGAGCATCATCCCCATATTAAGAAACCGGTGCCACTTAACTTCTAAACATAGTTTATTTTTCATGTTAGAATATCTTAATAAGTCAAAGAACACCACAGCATTACAAATAATGCAAGTAAAACCAGGAATGAAGTCTCCTTAATTGCATTGCAAAAAATGTCTTGTTAGTGCGGGGACACTACTATTGCTAACAGAGAGAACATGGTAGGTGACAGGAAAACCCAATCCTGCCCCTCAACAGACATCCCTTCCTCTTTTCTGTTGATAGGGTTTCCCAGAATGCTATTTCGTTGAACCCAGCAAACTACTCACCCAAAATAAAAGCAAAGTAGTGCTTGTGGCAAGGCATTTTCTTGTCATCTAAGGGGGGGGGGAACGAGAGAGCTATTTTCTATGACATCAGACCTGAAGGCTCATATCTTCAAAGGCCATAAAGCACTAGGAGAAGAGAACTGTAAAATATCTTATAATGGTTACTCTCCCAAGCCATCCTTACTTATTTTCTCATTAGAAGTCCTAGGAGATGGTTACAGACCACAGGCTACATCTCACCTTTCCCTTATCATCCCAGCTACAAAAAGAGTGACATAAACTGGAGAGGGGAATTAAATGACTAGACTGAGGGTGACTAATGCATTTAGGCATAGAGGTGAGCTTGAGGCTTTGGGGGTTATATGCTCAATTACCAACAGCTAACTAAAAGGCTTGGAAGCTGCTACCATCGTACCCAAAGAGAGAAGAAAAGGAAGACTGAACAAATAATCTAGCCTCCAATGACGTTTCCCCTAACTATGACAATCAGCTCTGAATGAGGAAATAATGTCCATTAGTGCCATTTAGGCAGCAATTTGGGGAAATACAGTCTTCCGGAAAATAATTATGCAGACGTAAAATGACTCTTGAATCTGCTTTATCTTCAATGTTCAGGTTTAAAAAAGACCATACAGAACAAATCTAATGATCACTAGAAGGAAGCACTTTCTTTTTCCCCCCCCCCCCCCCCCCCCCCGGCACTATAAATACCACTAAATGCATTGCAGAATTCTCAAATCATGTCAGAATAGTGACTGGTTAAATGCCTTATGCAATTGAATACTCTAGTATGCAACAAATCTCCAGGGAATTGAGGAAATGGAAATGTAATAACTTTTTTTTTTTGAAAGAGCCCGCCCTCTCTGGAGGCCCATGGGTATAGTCATTCTTGTTAGATGTGGGCTGACAGACTCCTCCATTGTCCAACAGTAACAAGAGAGTTACTCACTCGGCTGAGCTGTCATCACACCAAGGCTACTAAGCTGCTAGCTGTTCACCAAATTTTGCTTTATTATGATTTGCATGGAATCCTTGCTTGTTAATGTTAGAATGTGAATATATACCCACTAAAATAAGAACACCTTCATTCTACAAAGATCTTCTTCGTGTTATTACATGGATCAACTTATACTCAGTCCCTCTGGCATTATTCTGAGCAGGAAACTAAGGCAAACTATATAATTGAAGGACATAACCAAATCATCTTCACAGAGAAATACGTAGGTGTTCTTTCTCCAACCTTTTTACCTTTTCCCTCCCGTCATTTTCTAACTACCATTGTTCCCTGTGGAAATATGAGGCATTTATATTTGGCTCTAAGCTCCTTCTGTTCATGCTCCCATTTGTCCTTGGTATTTCACTTTAAATAAAATGCTTTTGCTTTGTGATTCCTGTAACTTCTAAATTACAGTTCAGCAATGGAAGCACATAATGGAATATTGTAGCCAACACTTACAACCAAGCTTTGAATATCTCTCTTATGTATTGTATATAGTGTATAGTTGTCAGTTGAAGTTCTCATTCTGGTCCTCTGTTGGAGCGAGAAAATACTCTCTCCTAATTGGTTGCTTGGCTGATCAGTTTCATATAAAAGGAGCTGTGTCAGCCAGGGAGCCAGATTGTCTCACAGGCAGTATTGGATAAAGAACTGTTAGAAATCACTCTGGCCTCGCCTCCATTCTTCGCCCGGAACTTAACAATATCACATACAATAACATGGATCTAGCTTGCAGAAATCCAGATGACCGCTAGATGAAGCAAAAAGTTATCTGTATCTCTTCCTTGCCATCTAATGATCATACAGATTTTAGCAACCCTAGTAAGAACTAGTAATGGTATCCAGGGATGTTCATAGTCAGCAGAGCACTACCTTGTACCCCAGAATTTTCTCCAAAAGCACTAACAAATTTCAACAATTCCACTTCAGAAAATTGGCAGTTCCCCATTTTAAAATTGGACATATGTAAATATTATTGAGTGAGCTCTAAAATAGGTTGATTTTTTTTTTAAAAAAAATGAACCACCAATTATGTATAATATGTCTACTGTGTATAATTTACTCACACAATGCAGCTTTCTCTCCTAAAAACAAACCAAACAAAAACAAATAGCCTCTTATCACCCAAATTGTCACCCTTCACTTTACCCTCAAAAACTCTGTGGCATGAGTTGAGAAAGTAACTAGCTTAAGCAAGTTAAGAATGTGGTGGTTCAGGCGGTAATGGGCATGCCATTTTACACCCATGGGATGCCATAGCTGTCTGAGCTGCACTGATTGCCAGTCATTCTAGGTGATGGTTATCATGTATAAAGCCCTTAATGGCTTAGAGCCTGGTTACTTGGGGGACTGTTTGTCTCCCATAACATCTGCCTGTCTGATAAGACCTGGCATAGTGCATGTGCTTCAAATCCTCTCAATTAAACAGTGTCATCTAGTGGGACACTAGAGATCTGTATAATTCCCACACTGATGACAAAATAACAGAGATGGAAGGAACCTTGGCGGCCTTCTAATCCAAACTCTGCTCAAGCAAGAGATCCTATACCATTCCAGGCAAATGGCTGTCCAATCTGACAGTCCATAAAGGGTTGAAAACCTGGTTATTTCCCTTGGCCTTGGAGTAGGATGGTATTGAAGATGTGGTTTTGTTTAGCATAGTTTTGGATGCACATCTCTTTCATGTTCTATATTTTTTTACAGCGTAAATGACCACCAGTGGGTAATAGGTGTCTTCAAATCTATGATAGTGCAGTGGTTAGGATGCACTATTGCAGGCAAACTCTGCCCAAAGCCTGGAATTCGATCCTGACGTAGCTCAAGGTTGACTCAGCCTTCCACCCTTCTGAGGTTGGTAAAATGAGGACTCAGATTGTTGGGGACAATGTGCAGACTCTGTAAACCACTTAGAGTGCTGTAAAGCACTATGGAATGGTATATAAGTATAAGTGCTATTGGTATTGCTACGTAAATAATTAAGCAAACTGAATTATCTATAGTAAAATGGGGGCTTGAGTTTCTGTCTCTCTAATCTCAGTCTAACACTTTAACCACTGCCACACCAATTCGCATTCATGTATTTTGTTAACCTAGCAGAAAACAGAAGGATCCTACAACCGTATATAATAGCAAAAACATTATCTTATGCAGTGGGAACAATAAAACAATTACAACAAACAGCAAAATGTAAACAGCAAAGTTCATCAGTTCAAACCCATTAAAAGTTTAAAGAAGCAGCAAGTTTTTGGCAACTTCTTAAGAAATAATCACCAATGAACTTCTCTTGGGAGATGCAAACTAATTATGCAGAAGGATGTTTCTTTCCAAGAAGTTAATTTGATATCCCAAAATGCCACCATTCTAAATAATGTGAAGGGTGCCCAAAATTAAATTATGAAAATTTAATTGCCACAAATAAACATCTTAAAAAAAGATTGGCAGGAGGAGAGGTTATCTCTGAAACAAACATTTTGAAGCTTTTCCCTTTTTTAATTGGAAACAGAACAATACCCACTTCTAAATCCCATTGAACGTTATGGGACTCACTTCTGAGTAGTCAGGATTGGACTGTTAGCTTGATCTTTGAAAAGCAGTTCAATATAATTATGAAGACAACAATGAAATCAGCATTTTAGTAATTAAGGAAAATAATTGGGCTTTGCTTTTTCTCTCCATACTGGAACTGGTGGAACCTAGAGGGATGCAGCCTAACTTTCTGCAGGGTGCTCATCCAGAATGAAACTTATTTCACAGTTCTTGGTGATGGATATTATAAACTGAGATAAGCAACTCTAAATATTTCTAAGAAATGTGGCTCAGATGGAATGACTGAGTTTCTGGCTTTGGCGATATACAAATTGCTCCTTAAAATTATTTTTTACATTCCAAATATTCATTGGGTTGTGCCTAGTAGTTTACAATTAATTGCTGCCACACTATTTTCTTTAAAATTTAGATATGCAGGATGAGACTCAGCAACTGCTCTCAGCTGCCTTATGTCAATTTCTTTTGAAATAAGTTTCATTGAAGTCAACTAGATTTACTTCTAAGTAAATACATATGAGAATGTACTGAAGAGGCTTGCCAATTTTAACAAAAGATCGGGAATGTGCTTAAGCAAGACTATTAGATCCAGATGATGCGTACATGACAATCTCCTATCTTCTGGATTTTTACAGACCAAATCAAGTAGTCCTAAATTTACCTTCTTCCTTTGAAGATATTCAAATATAGTATATTTGAGTGTATTCTTGGCTTAAACAGGAATGTACCCTGTTTCCCCCCAAAATAAGACATCCCCTGATAATAAGCCCAATCGGGCTTTTGAGCGCATGGCAATAAGGCCAAGTGCTTATTTCACGGTTCAAAAAAATATAAGACAGGGTCTTATTTTCGGGGAAACATGAAAGATATTTAAGTTTGAAGGTGAATTTTGAACTAGGGATGTGGTTGGAAAAATATATCGGGGAAACACGGTATATTTTTCCAACCACATCCCTAGTTCAAAATTCACCTTCGAACTTAAATATCTTAATTTCTTATTGGAAGAAAGTGGAGATATGGCTCAGCCTGGAATACGGGTTTTCACAAAATGATGCAGGTGTAGGGAATCCCATGAATCTCCTTATTGGTTTATGAATTTAGGAGAAAATATCTCTTTGGAATACAATTTTAGCAAACAAGCAAAAGCAGACATTCAATATCCTGAGTGCTTCAATTCATTATTGATTCAGTAGGAATTAATATTTGTTCTTCTGCTCAAAGAATGGGCAGCTGTGGAAGATAACTAAAACCCAGCTGAAAACAACAAAGCAGGAAAACTTTCCAAATCCAACACTGCATCATATTTGAAAGCATTTAGTGCAAAACGTATATAGCCAGATTTAATTCATGTCATCTCAATGATCCATTCTCCCCAACACCACACACTCACAGCTTTCTTTGGGGAAAAATAATCCAATGAAATAGCTTTGATAAGGGAGGAAATTTTATTTTTTCTCAACTGCAATTCTGTTTCGTATTGGATTGTTAAGAAACTAAAATGCTGTTTGAGCTCTTCAAAGGGCCACCACCAATGGCATTAACGGGGGGGGAAAAATCCCATAATAGCTGCAGCAAATCCTGTTTGATTATCAGTGAAAAACCAGCAACACCAACCCCTGTTCTAAAGCTTTGATTGTTCTGATAACTTATCTGACATTAATAAAGATTTTGTACCTGTATGTATATGTTGTATTTTCATCACTGCAGAGTGAAAGAAACATAGCCAAGGAGCAACTCATCAATTGAGCTGGAACTACCAATTGTAGAATCACTTTTCCCCTATTCCTGTACCTACAATGCTTTAAGAACTGTATATACTGAATGCCTTAAAGCAGTGACATCTTTATTTCAAACTCACATATAAGCATGAAAATAGGATGGTTTAATGGATACCAAAAAGTTTCCGGGGCATATTTATCTAAGGTCTGGAGACAGAAAGGATATTGGAAGGAAGGAACAACAACAAATAACAACAAATCTTGGGGACTTCTGGTTTGGTGTCTCGCGGTGAGACAGTCGGGGAATTAGCGGGCTCTGATGAGCTCCATGAAAACCCGGACTGACGAACTGCTGCCGATGGGTCTTTGGACCAGAATCGTCCGGTAGGGATGGGGAAGAAGGAGAGGCATCTCGGAAGACCAAGAGGAACAGGCACGAAGGTGGGGCAACCGGATTAAGTATTGAGCAGGAGTGATGAATGGAATGGAGTTTTTGGAAGCCAGGTGAGTGACAGCCAACCCATGGTTTGAAACAACAATAAGGAAAACATCTTTGTAACTCTAAGACCCCTAGCGATGAAACAGCAGCTAATGAGCAGGGGGGAAGAAAAAAAGATTCTGAAGCGCAATTTTAAAGGGATAAAAACCCGATGGAAAATTGATTTTTGAACAAAATTATTTGGAAATTTTAAATAACTAGAGAAATTGCCCCAAGATTGGTTAAAGGATCGGAAAGAAAGAAATAGATCCTTTTTTTCCCCCTTTCTTTTTTGAACTTCAAGAAAAACAAAGAGAATGGATAATAAACTTTAAAACAGAAATGTCGTATAAATGAAAGAAAAAAGGAAAAAAGAAGTGAGAAGAGCTGTGTAAATTTGGACTGGACTATAAAACTGCTTTGATATTTTTAAAAGCTAAAAAGAAAAAGAGAAGCTAAATAAGATTGTTGATGCAGATTGAAACAAAATGGATACTTGTTTGACAATTGGTAATTGTGGATTGCAGAGAGACACTTTCAGGAGTAAAAAGGAATAATTGCAACTTGGTCTTTGTTTTGGAAAATTGTGAACTTTACAGATAAAAGCCGTGAGAACTTTTGGGGGAGGATTTCTTTGTCTGCAAGCGGCTCGACTTGTGAGAAAAAAAAGGGGGGGTAAATACAATGGAACTTTTATAATTGGAATAATATTAACTCTAAAAGAATAAAATGGTGCAGGAAATTAGAGAAATGATTAAATTGATGTATTTGCCAGGAAAATGGAAATAAGAGAAATGATTATAATGTTACACGGAAGACTAAAATTTGAGGACATAAAAGCTGAAATGGAGCATACACAAGCAGACAAGAAAATGAAGACAGAGAAGTAAGAAGAGATTGAAAATAGAGAAGACAAAGACAATATGATTAAATATGAAGAAGTTATTGAACATGTGGATAATAATAATAAAAAGGAGGTTTTTAGAGATTACACTGGGATTAACAGTGAAAAAAAATAAAGATGATTACTCTGGGATTAACAGTGGAATGATAAAATAAAAGGTTGGAAAATACTAGGGAATATAGAGCAAAATAGAAGAGTCCAGGACTTTGATTTAATGATTATATTGAGTTATATTTAGTTATATTTAAGAATGGTAAAATAAGAGAAAGAGAAAAGAGAGGTGAAACAACGGGACAGATAGGGCAAAATAGGGAGAGAAAGGAAGATAGAAATGAGAGAAGAATATGTTATAGATCTCTAGAATTGAAATATGAATTGAAGCTAAAATATATGAAAATTAGATTATGTAAAAAGAAAATATATCAATGGACATAATGAATTAATTGTTATTGAGATGTTGGATGGTATTATTTGAGAAAATTGATGGCTATAATAATTGGGATATTGTTTAAATACCTATAACAATTGTAATAATTTGAATATTTTAAATAATACATTTATTTAAGCAAAAAGAAAAGAAAATTGAAATGATATAGGATTATGATTTACTAAATAAGTCTCATTCAAATTGGTTTTTATATAAATGGTATTGTTAAATAGACAGAATTTAGGGAAATAATCGTGAATTGTGTTATGTTGTGTTATTTGAACTAAGAACTCTGTTTAAATGTTAAATTGGTATATTTTTAAGACTAGAGATAAGATTCAAATTTGATGAAGTAATAATTAAATAAAGATTTAACGAATATTATATGAAGTAATAATAAAATGTAAGGAAGTTCTAGAAATGGAAATAAGATTTAAAAATATAAACATGTTTGAACTGTATTGTTAATAGTGAGTACTTAGGATAAGAATTGTGTAAGGTATCATGAGGTATTAATTGAATCAAGATTTAAGGTGGATTAATAGAAGAGTAATTGCTTTGATTAAGTTAATATGAGTTAGCTTTCTATAAGATGGTAATAGTTGAGATATGTGATAAGTATTATGGCAAAAATAGAATATATAAAATTCTGTTAAAGATGAACAAAAAGTTGTATAAATTTAAGACTGGATCAATGCTCTGTTCCGAAAAGATGTATGTTTATTTGTGTGTTTTAAAAAATAATTTTAAAAAAAATTGCAAAAAAAACCCCAACAACAATAATTGCATTTCTTCTCAGTTTCTGATTCTGACTTGATGGCTGATATGTTCTCCAGGCAGAGCATTCCACAGAACAAGCACTGTTGTAAAAAGGGTCAAACTCCTTATTTCTGGAGGTCAGATTTTTAGAAAATCTGGGGCAACACCGAAAGACTGAAAGCTGTCCTTCTGGAGATCCATATGTCTGCAGGAGAGATAACAGAAAAGTCATGTTACCCTCTTTGACACGAAGATCATAAGGGCTTGGTAGAAGAAGCAGCAGCTCAGGCCTTCTTTCTCAGAGATATTTTATGAGTCCTGGAACTCCAATCAGGTTTTTTTCAACCTGGACATTAAATCAACATCAGAAACAGTAATTAGTAATATGGTTCTGAACTTTTATTGCATCCCGCTTGTCTGTTTGTACCAAAAACATGAGACACGGCACACTCACAGTTCCCAAATTATAATCGATGCTTAGCAATGAAAATCCAGGATGACCTCAGTGAAATCACTCAAGCTTGTAGTTCTTTGTATTCAAAATTCAAATATTAATAAGAAATGCCTTCTGGTAGTTATGGAGATGAATGGGATAGTCTCCGCAAGCAACTTACATAGTGAAATTGGAATAGAAATTATTAATATTAATTAATGAAAGGTGCATTATATACCCCAAATGATGAACAAAGAGCAACTACGGATCTCTTGAGTTATGAAATGGTAAAAACTAGTTGCCTTTTTCATAAAAAAAGAATGAGCTAATAATCCTCTGAGAAATATTATTTATTGGGCCATATTCATCTTCATAATAACACTCACATTATTAAATCCAGTTGCATTACATGAAATTATGCCCTGTGAACCTTGGATTTAATAAAAAGCATTTCACGATATTAAAACACTTCGTTATAAACACAGCTTGTATGCTCTTCAGCTGCTGCAATCAACAGTGCAACCAAATGGTATATATAGAAATTATCCAAGCTTCTACATTTAAAAAAAATAGATCTTATAATGGGACAAAAGGATTTTTCTCCTGAACAGTATTTCAGAAAACAGTAATAAACATGCTAAAGAAATGTTGCTCATAATGAGACATCATCATGAGATCTTACTTTTTTACACGTTAAATATATTTACAGAGCAAGATCATAAATCAAATTTTAAAATCACAATAATTCATATGCATTAATAAGGAATGTATTTGCAATAATAAAATTAATATTAATAGCACATTTGATTTTTTTCAAAGCCAGTAAATCTATGCCAAATCCAAGCATCACGATTTGTTCCTTGTTTACTGTATGCCATTATCCAGAAATAATTCACTAGAAGTTCAGTGGGAAATGATGTATGTGCAGATGACAGTACAAAGCTGATACATTTTACTAAGATATTCCTTCCTTACAGAAGCCATTGGAAAAGTCCTGTGATTTTTTTTCTCACTGTTGTGATCAGCTATGTCGTCCACTAGGAACCATTATTCTATAAATGAGAGACCAACCATCTCTTCATGGAGAAGGATGGGGGGGGGGGATTATTTGTCCCTGTTAACTTTTTCCTCCCTATCCTTCTATCTTCATTTTTTTAAAATTCAGGGACATTATAATTATGGGGTCCTTGATGCTCTCTGAGCTTGGTTGTTTTCTTGCAGACATTTCATTACCCAACTAGGTAACTTCATCATTGATAGAAGGGAATGGAGTTTGCTCTCTTTTTATATATTAGCGGCTAGCCCTGTCAGTGTTGATGGGAGTGTTCTTGGTGGTGGAGGTACCACTGCTATAATTGAGTACATCTACCTCGCTGCTAGTCATCAACTTTCCTTCCACCTTTTCCAGCATTATAGACTTCTCAAGAGAAATAGATCTTAACACAATGTGTCCAAGATGCGATAGTTTAAGCCTGATCACATGTGCCTTAAATGTGAACTCTTTATTTATTTGTTCTATGATCCTTTTGTTTATTTTCTTGGCTATCCACAGTATGCTCAAGAATGTTCTCTGACACCAAAATTCAAAAACATCAGTATTCAGAATAACAGAGTTGGAAGAGACCTTGTAGTTCATCTAATCCAACTCCCCACGCAAGCAGGAGACCCTACACCATTTCTGACAGATGGCAGTCCAGTCGCTTCTTGAAAGCTTCCAGTGATGAAGTTCCCGCAGCTTAAGGGCAAGCTGTTCCATTGGTTGATTGTTCTCCCTGTCAGAAAATTTCTCCTTATTTCTAGGTTGAATATCTCCTTGATCAGTTTCCATCCATTATTCCTTGTCTGGCCTTCTTGTCTGGATTCTTTCTATCCTGCTTCAGTCCAACCTTCACTTCCATCAAGTATCACATGAAAAACCATTGGCTGAACAACTCTGAACATTGTAAATATAGACACACTTCAGCATCTGAATTCATTTTCCAAAGCTTTCATTGCCACCCTTCTTCCAATCTGTGATGTTTTTCTTTGACTTCTGGTTCCTTTTCTGTTGATATCAGTCAAGATGACAGAAGCTGTACACTACTAATATCTTCATTGTCTGTTGTAAAACAGGTTGCTCAACTTATTGTCATTATTTTGGACTTTTTTATATTTAATTCTAGATATATTTTTTCTACTGTGCTCCTTGGCTTTTGTTAATAGAATAGAATAGAATAGAATAGAATAGAATAGAATAGAATAGAATTTTTATTGGCAAAGTGTGATTGGACACACAAGGAATTTGTCTTGGTGCATACGCTCTCAGTGTACATAAAAGAAAAGATGCATTCATCAAGAATCATAAGGTACAACACTTAATGATAGTCATAGGGTACAAATAAGCAATCAGGAAACAATATCAATATAAATCGTAAGGATACAAGCAACAAAGTTATAGTCATACAGTCATAAGTGGAAGGAGATGGGTGGTGGGAACGATGAGAAGATTAATAGTAGGTCAGACTTAGTAAATAATTTGACAGTGTTGAGGGAATTATTTGTTTAGCAGAGTGATGGCATTCGGGGAAAAACTGTTCTTGTGTCTAGTTGTTCTGGTGTGCAGTGCTCTATAGCATCGTTTTGAGGGTAGGAGTTGAAACAGTTTGTGTCCAGAATGTGAAGGGTCTATAAATATTTTCACAGCCCTCTTTTTGACTCATGCAGTATACAGGTCCTCAGTGGAAGGCAAGTTGGTAGCAATTATTTTTTCTGCAGTTCTAATTATCCTCTGATATCTGTGTCTGTGTTGTTACTACAGCTTGTAGATCATTTGCATTTTCAACTATCAGAGCAGAATCATCAACATAGGAAACCTTTATTAATGTTTCCTCCTCCCATTTTAAAACCACAGTCACTTTCTTCCAGTCAGGTCTCCCTCAATATATAAGTATTTAAACTGAATACATAAGGAGAGTATGAAATATTATCTCACTCCTTTGTTGAGACAGAGTCATGTTCCACCTAGATTGTAGCCTTTTATCTTATGGGTAATTTCCTCATGAGGACAATGACATGTTCTGGAATTTTCATTTTGTTAAGGACATTCCACAGCTTGAAAGTGTTTGCACAACTGAAGTCTTTTCTATAATCAATAAAGTATATATTGGCTCCTTTCTGGTGTTCTTTAGCTTTCTAAATCATGTCCTGTATGCATCATTAATAACATATTTTTTCTTAAAACCAATGCAAACACCCAACACCTCCCTTTCCATGAAGGGATCTGATTTATGTGGGATGAATTTAAGAATGTAAATTTAAGAATATTATACCATAGTTTGCCGAGTTTGATAAGTCTTTTTTCTTGTTATTGATATATAGATAGATCTCTTCCAGTTATCTGAGTGTTGATCCTACTTCATTTTTAATACTAGAGGTTATGGTAAGTAGAGAATATTTTCTATACTATTTTGGATGTTAACATCCCTACTGTACAGAATTTTAATATGCTCCCTCCTTTTGTTTGATCTACAAATTCATTATTTTCTGTCCACAATTTCTGTCCACAATCCTGTTTTTATTCCAAAATTCCAGAAGAAAATGCACTCAGGGGATATGCATTTGCTTAATTAGTTTTCAGTGTGCTGTATTACAATAAATAATTCATAGTTTTATGCAATTTTACAAAGAAAAATCCTGTAATCAAAATAGGGATATACTATAATTCCATCTATTCAGAGTTGGCACAGCCATGTAGTTAGCGGAGAGAAACAGTCTGCTTCAGTGGCAACATGGGAGCCCTAAAATAATCACTGCAACTCAGAACTGGTGTTTCAGCAATGCTGCAAGATTCCTTTAAAATCATTAGCTCATTTCAAACCAGATTATCTGATTTATTAGGTACTAATTAATTAGGCAGTGCAGCACATCCAATTCAAAGAGAAAATGGTCCCACTCAGAACACCAGTTAGGAACTCATTAAAGCAGTGACATCTTTCCCAGGTTTTCACAGCTGCCATAAGATCCAGGGGAAAGACTGTTTTGGTTTAAAAGGAGTTGCCAATGACTACTACATGATACCTCTGTGCTCCTTAAGCACTTCTTTTCCTTTGAAAGAAAGCAATGCACAGCTTGACATTCTGTAACTAGCTCATGTGGTTAAGCGGTAGGACTGAGTGAGAAGACCCAGGTTCTAGTCTACCTTCAGCCACACAAACTCATTTGGCGACTTTGAGCTAATCACTCCTGCTCAGCCCAATTTATCTTAAAGGGTTTGGGTGGGTGGGTGGGTGGGGGAAATGGAGGAGGGAATTGGAAGCCCGCCACTTACGCTGTAGCTCCTGCAGGAAATATTAGATATAAATCTAAAGAAGTACCAGAATTAAAATGATATTGATGATGAAGATGATAAACATAGTAATAGGATAGTGAGTATCCTTGGGCTAGTGCCAATGCTAGATTTTTCATCAGCCAGGAATAAAAAGCTCTCTCTGGAACCCCCTAAAATTAATTTATCATTTTTCTGTTTCGATTTTCATTGCTCATTTCATTGACTAGGGGTGGGAGTGTGGGTGCTGTTCTTATTAGCCAGTTCTTTGGGACAGTTATGGTAGCCACCACGATAGCCAACCATATGCAAAAAACTATGGAAGCTGCAAAATCTGGCAATGAGTGAATATTACCAGTGGTCAGCACTGACCTGGAGGTCAGCACTAACTTCTCTACACACTGTCTAAACAGATACATTGCTATTGAATATTTGCTATTTTCTAAGTATTAAGAGAATCGTCCATGGAATGTTGTTGAATAATACTAGAACTGATGAAGTAAATTAAAGAGTAGGTTGGATCGTAAAAGAGAAGTAGCACAGCAAGTATGATGCATGGAAAGAAAATATAGAAAATACAGGAGATAAAGCAAGCTCAAATACAAAGTAATCAAAGAAAGCTTGACCAGTTGACAAAGTAGAACTGGAAGAGGCTTCAGAAGGAAGAAAGTGACCAGTATTCTATCCTAGCAAATGTCATCTTTTCAAAAGTATAAAAGGCTATCTCTGTAAGTGCCCTTTTTCTGAGATAGTAATTAAATCTAACACATGACTGAAAAAAAACAAAGGACAATCACATAGTTGCGTAGGCAACACATGAAGGCAATGTGCAGAAGAAGAATATAAATTGTTATTGCTACAAAAAAAAGTCCTCAGTCCGGTTTTTTTTTCCAATTGAAATGTTCCCAATCCTCTCATTTTCTTCCCTCTTGGCATAAGTCCTGGTGCCGGGATAATTTTCTATTCCTAATTTTGCAGCTAATTATCCTATTACAGTGTGCTATACAATAATATTATTCATGCTAATATTAGCAGTGTTATCACTTTTATAAATGCTATGTCTACCAAATAAATTAAGCTCCAAGGCTATTAACATTTTGATTACTCTTTAGCAGAACTGAAGTTCTCCTTAATATTCATCTTGGGCTGGCTTTCACACTGGTACCTAGATTAATTGCAAAGGTAACTGGAACATGTAGTCAATGTTCCATGTGTGTTTCTTTGGACATGTGACCATGTCCTAAGACAATGTCATAAATCAGTGGCAGGGAAATAAGTTTCCATATCCAACTTTAACCATGGAGTCAAAGTGGTGAACTCTCTGAAACAATGGCTGACATTGTAAATTTGCCTAATTTGGTTTCTTTTTTCTGTAGCACACATTGAGCTGAATCTTGCAAGCCATAAAGGGAATTGTCCAAGTATCTTTCTTTCTACTGAACCATTTACAATGACAACTGCTTACAGTGAAAAGGTTTTAATGAGGAAACTGGTAGACCCTTTTCATTGATGTTCATCCTTTCAGATGACGCTCCTTTTGTATCGCTGTATTGGCTTACAGGGATGCAGTGGCTCAGTGGCTAAGATGCTGAGCTTGTCAATTGGAAGGTTGGCAGTTCAGTGGTTTGAATCCCGAGTGCCGCATAACACGAACTCCCGTTACTTGTCCCCACTTCTGCCAACCTAGCAGTTCACAAGCACGTAAAAAATGCAAGTAGAAAAATGGGGACTACCTTTGGTGGGAAGGTAACAGCGTTCTGTGCGCCTTTGGCATTTAGTCATGCTGGCCACATGACCACGGAGATGTCTTTGGACAGCGCTGGCTATTTGGCTTTGAAATGGAGATGAGCACCGCCCCCTAGAGTCAGGAACGACTAGCACATATGTGCAAGGAGAATCTTTACCTTTACCTTATTGACTTACAGTAATTTCCCAAGTGGTCTTTATGTGGCCAGCACAGGTCTGTAAACAGCCAATACTTGCTAGTTATTTATTTGATGTATTTCTATACCATTTATTTGTTCACATGCAAAATGAACCAGTAAAACAATCCACAACAATTAAAAGCTTACTTTAAACCATTATAAAATATATATTATAAAGTAAGAAATAAAATAATGCAATACATCAAGAACAAATAGTTATAGAATGTTAAAATAGCAACAGTCCTGAAAATAATATGTTTTTACCTGGAGGTGAAAAAATAATAAAAGTTATCCCGGTTTTTTTTTAATGTGGAAAATTATGTTTTCCAAAGGCACAAGAAGAATGAAGAAAAGAAATTAATTTTACAATATTACATTCAATAGTAACTATTAGCTTGCAGTGCCAGCTCCATGAACTTTGTTGTGTCATTGATAATAGTGGTACCACCTTCCTTATAGCTGAAGTATGTATTAATTAAACAGTATGGTCTGGCTGCCTCCAAGGTACCTGCAATTTTTAGCATTTTAAAGCTATCTTGAAGAGAAATAACATTCAGTTTTATCAGGCATTAAAAAGTGAAATGAAAGTTAGTATTGGTAACATATTTGATCTGTGAAAGTAAGAATTGGAATATCCAGTTTTGGAAAATCAATCGGTCTAGACATTTACAAATGTGAAACATCTTTTTTTTTTTTTTAGATTTAAAAATGAAACTAATTCATCAGAAAGTATCATTTTGGATCTAATTGAAACTCCTCAAATAGTGTTTTAAAGGTGATAGATATTTGGCTTTTTATGCTGGCAACGCCACAAACTTTGAGGCTTTTTAACTCACATGGTTTAGTCTTGTTCTGGTACAGCCTTCATTCTGGTTTCAAATTAATACATATGTTAACATAACTTTGAGAAGAAACATTTTAAAGATCTTAGTATGATGTTGAATCATTTCCCTAAAATATGGAATTTATCATTTTATGAAGAGATTGGCTTTACTGAGCATTGGTTACAGCAAAGAGGATAATTTTACATATCGTAATTGAAAAGAAAGCCAGTCCTATTTTAAGGAATAGATCCAGAATACGATTTTGTTATCTATATTTGAAAGTCTCAGAACTAAAAATGACTTGTCACATTATGATCTAGATTTAATAAGCTTAATGACAATTACTTTCTTACATATTTTTATACTCATCATACAGATTTGGAGGGCGTTCACATGTGGTTGTGTTTGTATGTAAGTCATATGCTTAATTCATTTAAATATAAATTTTAGGAAGTTTTCTCACTTTATTATCAGTATTCCTTTTATACATTTTCCTTTTCATTTCACTATTACCCTATTTCCCCCAAAATAAGACATCCCCTGATAATAAGCCCAATAGGACTTTTGAGCGCATGGCAATAAGGCCAAGCGCTTATTTCAGGGTTCAAAAAAATATAAGACAGGGTCTTATTTTCAGGGAATCATGGTAAAATAATAATTAAAAAATAATCTACTTACCTCAGTAGACAGAATAGGAGTACATTGTAAATCAGTTTGGATTATCCCACATTATACATTTGGACTTGCAGGAGCCAATGGTGCCTGGGCAATAATCTTTTGACTGTACTATTAACCATCTCAGTTACAAGATTCAAAATCTTAATCTGGATGTAGTTTATTCCACAAGAACTTGAGCTATAGAATCTGCTTAAACTTTTGCTTACTTTCAGTGATATTTTGTCAGGAAGCGATCAATATTCTCTGGGCAGTGGTTGGAATCAGTAGTGGGTTCCAAAATTTTTTACTACCGGTTCTGTGGGTGTGGCTTGGTGGGCATGGCATGGCTTTGAGGGCGTGGCTTAGTGGGTGTGGCAGGGGAAGGATACTGTAAAATTTCCATTCCTTCCCCACTCCAGGGGATACTGCAAAATCCCCATTTCCTCCCGATCAGCTGGGATGGGAGGCAGAGAATAGATGGGGGCGGGGCCAGTCAGAGGTGGTATTTAGCGATTCTCAGAACTCAAAATTTCCGCTACCAGTTCTCCAGAACTGGTCAGAACCTGCTGAAACCCACCTCTGGTTAGAGTGCAGTACTGCAGGCAACTGCAGTACTGCAGGCTACTTCTGCTGATCACTAGCTCCCAGCAGTTTGGCAGATCGAATCTCATCAGGCTCAAGGTTGACTCAGCCTTCCATCCTTCCGAGGTGGGTAAAATGAGGACCCAGATTGTTGGGGGCAATATGCTGACTCTGTAAACCATTTAGAGAGGGCTCTAAAGCACTGTGAAGTGGTATATAAGTCTAAGTGCTATTGCTATTGCTATTAGTTCAGTATGTATACAGTTACCCAGCATATAAATAAACAGTTTGGCACAATCTCCATGAATGAGTAATCTGGAAACACTTTTCCTACACATGCAATCTGTTCTCTCTCTTTCTCTTCTCACCTACAGGTTTAGGTGTATAGATGTATGCCTGAATCCCTACTGTACTTCTTTCTGCAAAAAGGAATCAACAATACATAACCTGATAAATATGCATGGGGAGAGGAATAAAAATTCATGATTGTAGCTTACAATGTATATGTACATACACAAACAACTAAAAATACATATAAACACACACAAGTACACACACACACACACACACATACAGACACACACAAACACACACCAGCACACAAACACCAGATGTCTGCTTATATGGACTACAGATGCAATCATACTTAAAAGAACGTTAACTCTATTTCTGCAGAAAGAACGCAAGCAGTATTTCTAAAGTCACGACTTTCAATGAATCCCATCTATCGGTAAAAATCATCTTATGGTGAATCATATCCTTGTATGCGGTTTGGAATTTCTATTGAACCAATAGGTCTTTGAGGTGCTAGATGAAGATTCTACCTGCAGATGGAAAGCCATGCAAAGAAAACGTACACCTTTCCCCACCGTTGAACTGAACCCATGGGTCGGTATAAAAAAGGAATACTGGCATGAAACTTGCTGATCCCTACCCTACCTCCTTCTCAAGTTACTGCAGTCACCTGATATCCCTCCAAGTTATTTATTTTACATCCTGTCTTTGTTTTTTGTTTTTATAAGCAGCTCAAGGCAGTGAACATATCCAACACACCTTCCTCCTCCTATTTTCCCCACAACAATGACCCTGCGAGGTGAGTTGAGCTGAGTGAGAATGACTGACCCAAAGTCACCCATCTGGCTTTCATGGCTAAGGCCGGAATTGAACTCATGGTTTCTGTTTTCTAGCTTGGTGCCTTAACCACTAGATCAAACTGCTTCATCAAGGAGATTTTATACACCAAAGCTATAGTCCTATGTAGATATGTAAGTATGTATGTATGCATGTATGCATGTATGTATTGTATGGATAGATGAAAGAGAGAGAGAGAGAGAGAGAGAGAGAGAGAGATACTGGTAGACAGACAGACAGACAGACAATAGATTTGGTAGAGTAATGAAAACGAGGCTGAACTTTCTCACTTGCATTTCAAATAGGGGATTTGAATAATGGAAATTTAAGCTTTTCTGGTCAGGCTACTCAGATTGTCTTCATACTCCTCAATGTGTAAGGAGTGGTACATAAAGAGGGCAGGTGAGCGTTTCATGCAGGCTACAGTGGAAAGGCTGTGTAATTAAAGGATTGAGAAGACCGAATGTAATTTTCCTCACATTGATTTGTTGATCCAGGAAATGAGAATTAATTTTCTCATTTCATCTGGTGAGTACAGAGCTCATGAAAGGTGTTTGACTGACAGCACTGGGGATTGGAATCTTATTTATATACATTAAACAGATATATTGTGAACCTGAAAAAGTGCACCCTCCCCATCTCACATTTTCCTCAATACTAGCAAATAAAAATGGACATACCTGTGCTATGTTACAGAAGAAGAATCTGCCTATAGTAGTAGAATAACATAGTATACAGTACATGTTGTTTCGATAATCAAGGATTTAGGTTATATTCCAGATAATTTGAAACACAAGAAAATTTGGAATGCTTCTTCAAAATCTCTTTCAACTTGTAGCCTAATTTGTAGAGCTCTCCTGAGAAGACAGGCCTGGCTTGAGATGTCAAACGATGGCAAACCTAATATTCATTTCCCAAATGAGGATGAGTTAAAGTTTAGAATGGAAAATAAATACAGGATCTTAAAGCTGGTCGTAACTTTTATTCTGAACGTTTCCATTGTTAAATATTGTTACCACACTCTCACTCAAACAATATGATCATTCTTGCTCACTTGGGTTAAACTGGTGCTAACCTGAAATATGGAGGGATAGTAAGAATGATTAATTTGGATTTAAGGCTTTCAGAAAGCATCTGGAGGATTGTAGCATCTTTCTCACATTCCTTGTTCTTTAGGTTTTCTTGCAAGTGCCTCCATGCAGAAGATCTAATACTGTACCCAGTAGGCAATTTCTTTCCAATATGCTGAATCACCAACACATTTTCATTACAGTTTCCCAGTAAAGAAACTTCAAGTATGATTGCAGTTATAGCAGCCACCTGAATTTTCTTGGGCAAAAATCTATTCCTTGTCTCAGTAGAATTTTCCTGAACCAATAGATTATATTGAGCCTTACTGCTTCCTGTTAAATGCAAATTTAACAACCTTTCACAGGCACCGACTGTAATTTGAGCAAGATGGCTATTCCCTCATCTGTCAGAAGTCTAAACCTGTCAGACAGTGCTGGTGTCCTCCTGAGGTGCAGCTATATGGAGAACTTGTGGCTGATCTCATATTCTCTCCTTGTCCAAAGAACTTAGAGCCATCCCAAAAAGGAACAAAAAGATCCAAGCACCTCTCCACCAGCAATCAGCACCCAGATCAATATAGATTAACTCCAAGGTTAACATCAGACCAACAATCAAGCAAACAATACCCCAAACAAGAAACTGCCAAAGAAGCCAACAGCAAACAGCCCAACCAAAGGATCTCTGACCAACCCCATCAACACTAACAGGCAAGCCACCAGAATATAAACTAACAGTAAACTACACTCCTTACTAGCACTGATGATGTTATCTAGTTTGGGTAATGAAATGTCTGCAAGAAAACAAGCAAGCTCAGAGAGCATCAAGAGAGGACCTTTTATGTCAATCCTGAGCAACAAATATTCTCCTTTATTAGTTGTGAGCTCTGTTTTTCATGGCATTTTCAGTCCACCATTTCTTCCCCAGAAGCTTGGGATTTCTTGAGGGTGACATTTTTTCAAGGATTGCTTGTACAAGCAAATACCAGGTCTGACTGATAAAGAATGATCACATATATCTTTCAGAATGTCACCATTAACTAAAATTAGTAAGTATTCTTTGCCAAGGATGCAAAGTTTGTTTCAACTGAAAGGACGACTTACAGGTAGGTTACTGCTGGCTAACACTGTTCCTTTAATGTTAATGATATGATGGCCACCAAATAGAGCATGCATGCACATTTTCATGGTGTCATTGGTGGTTCTTCAGTGCAGAGTATCTTACATCTAGTACCACTAGTAGTAGATTATTTCTGTTATGTTGTAGAATTTCCCAGCCTGGGACTCTCCAAATGAATGGGCTTCACATCACAAGATTGAAGTCTATAGATCTAGAGAAAATACAAACTGGAGAAAACTGTTATATTATGGTCTCATAGTAACATCATGAGCCTCAAAGAAATCCCAATAGGAGACAGTGTGAAACTTTTGAGCAGGGAGTAGAATTTTCACATAGCAGATGAGAGTTTGTATTTCCATAGAGACCCTTAGAAGGGACGGAATACACGCAGTTGAGTAGGCTGAGTTTAAATTAAACCCAATATACTGTCTCATTTGCATATGGTGAATCTGGGTGGCTTTTTATTTTGGGAGTGTAGATGAATTGTTAGAAGGAGATCATAGTTACATGAGAGGTTTAATTTTTCTCTCTCCCTTGAACATTAAGAAATTGATCCTGCTGCAATAGTTTTGTTTTCACTGTCAGCTGATGTGAGGAGGTTCTCTCTATGATTCCT
Source organism: Ptyas mucosa (assembly GCA_012654045.1). Lineage (NCBI taxonomy): Eukaryota > Metazoa > Chordata > Lepidosauria > Squamata > Colubridae > Ptyas > Ptyas mucosa. The sequence goes on from WNWU01000017.1 coordinate 31,430,112, forward strand.
TTTTGGAATGACACTGATAAACTATCAATTTCCAGGAGGGGTCTGGTATATTCTGTATATTCTGATCATTCTTAGATCAGAAGGGAAAACTAGTGGAAAGTTTTAAAAATTATTATCCCTTTATTTGTCAATTCCCAGAATACACACAATGATTTATTTTGACCAGAGAAATGAAGGTCCTTCTTTTCTTCCATCTTTATATGAAAGTTTACCTTACTACAAGGCTTTCACTCCAGACTTATCTATATTTTCCCAGGGCCTTTCTACAAAAATAGACAATTCCTATCTGCAGAATTTATGATATGGGAGCTAATTTACCAGCCCAAAGTTTAACTGACAAAATCATATTTCATGTCCCCTTCAAAGTGAAATTGGTTTCCCCCTGCCTGGAGCAAAGAAGGCCCATGTAGTACAAATAATTTTTTAAATGTTTTTAATCTTTCATGCTGTGAGGAAAATAATCAGAACTTACTGATGTATGCCATTTTCCCATGCAAGGACAATTGAAAGCAAGATAACGGTTTGTTCCTGAAAGCTAGAATCAAAGGCCAAATCCTGCATTGATTAATTGCTGTGTAATCTGTCAGTTTAGAAACAGGTGATTCAGGATTAAATTATTTGTAAGGCAATTTACTATGACCTTAATGAAATATAAGGGTCCACAAACTTAGTCTATTAATCTTTGTAGCACTGAAAGTAACAGGCGATTCCTTTCAGCATGTCATTAAGAATTAATTTATTTCTTCCAAAATGGCCAAAGGAAAAAAAAAGTTAGAATATAGTTTGTAAGGGATATGCACACTATGCATACACATGAAACATAATGAAGCTGTCATATATTTAGTCAGATCAATGGTCTGCCTAGTTTATTCCATTACTTCTACTTTAACAGCATCTGTCTCCAAACAGATGTGTATCCCAGACACTTTGAACTGAAAATGCTGAATATTGAAACCAAGGTTCCTTAAGCTTGTACTCTGAAATGCAATTTCTGCCCAGTTATTCTTACAAGGTGCATTAAATGCATGTCTGAATTTGAAAGCATCCATGCATTCCACTTTACCAGTCAGAGCAGCCAATCTGATTGGTCAATTTCAGCCAATTCATTTAAAAATTCATGTGGAACAAAACTCATCCATTCCTCATCACATTTTCCTTCCAGGATAAACCATCTCAGGCAGAGGGCTAGTTTAAACTTTTACAAATTTTGGATAATTATTTTTAAATCAAATGTGAAGATTCTGGTGACTTTCATTCCTTTCAGAACAGAACAGTCCTTCTGTTCCAGTCTAGAATTAAAGAAGCAGTAGTGAGGCCAGTCATATTTCAAGAGTTTCAGCCTGATAGAGCCTTAATCCTGTCCTTTAGATCAGGTGATATCATGTAGAACAGGGGTGTCAAACTCATGTCGTCATGGTGGCATCACGTGACCTAACGGGATTTTTTCCCATGGGCGTGGCCAGCACATGACACTTCCGGCCCGTGGACCAGGAGTTTGACAGTCCTGATGTAGAAGGCTCAAAACAGAGGTGGGTTTCAGCAGGTTCTGACCAGTTCTGGAGAACCGGTAGCAAAAATTTTGAATAGTTCAGAGAACCAGTAGTAAAAATTCTGACTGGCCCCACCCTCATCTATTCTCTGCCTCCCAAGTCCCAGCTAATAGGGAGGAAATGGAGATTTTACAGAATCCTTCCCCTGCCACACCTACCAAGCCACGCCCACCAAGCCATGCCACGCCCACCAAGCTACACCCACAGAACCAGTAGTAAAAAAATTTGAAACCCACCACTGGTTCAAAAGTCTCTTTTCCCATATAAATCATTTGCTTCCAGGGAGAAGTCACTTCCCTAGAAGGAAAACAGTGGTTTGGAGGAAGCCACCTAGTGATGCTCCTTGAACCCCAAAATAGTTCGTCCATGGGAATTGACTGGCATCTGTGGAAAAGAGTGGGGCTTTTCAAGAAGCATGGACCCATCCTTGTATCTCCACAATTTGCCTAACCATGAGGCAAAGCATAAATCAATTTTAGAAACTTGGGAGTAGAAGGTAAAACTTTCCATCCTCCTCCACGGATCTTTACAAATATTAGCCATGAAAGAAAGACAAGATGCCCTTATGATAGACTCTGGGAATGTAGGGAGTTAATTTTGTTCTTCTCAAAATATTAGGCTTGCTTATACCTTTAGTCAGTTACTTCTTTAAACCTAGAAAACAAAGAAACGATATAAGCTAAGCAGACTATTACACTTAGGACAAAGACAGAAGTACGGTTTTATTCACAGTGTTATTAGAGGTCTAGATCCATGATGGCAAACCTATGGCATGCGTGCCAGAGGTGGCACACAGAGCCCTCTCTGTGGGCACATGTGCCATCACCAGATGCTCTTCTGGTTTTTGCATGCACATGCACGCCAGACAGCTGGTCTTCACAGGCGCCGGAGCACCGGAAAACGGCCTGAAAATGACCTGAAAAAAGGTGAAAAAACAGGCTGTTTTTTCGGGCTGTTTTCAGGCTGTTTTTTAAAGCTGTTTTCAGGCTGTTTTTGGCCTGAAAACACCCCAAAAAACGGCATGAATATGGTCCGGAAAGCACCTTGAAAATGGCCCAAAACCAGCCTGTTTTTTTACCGTTTTTTGGGCCGTTTTTGGGCCATTTTCCAGTGCTCCGGTGCCCGTGAAGACCAACTGAATGGCACACATGCATGTGCTGGAAACCCGAAAACCAGCTGGCTGGCGCGCGCATGCACGCACGTTCTGGTTTGGGCACTTGGTTCCAAAAAGTTTCGCTGTCACTGGTCTAGATATAACTTTATAGCACAAGTATCTTTGTGGTGGGAAGCTTAGAATAAAACTAGATGAAGGCCTGCCATATCTACAATAAAAACAAATTGGAAGACAAATTATCAAGAAGCATAGTTGGTAGATTATTAGGCCAAGCCAGCAGTAGTACATAAATTTGTATTTATTTATTTCAGTGTGCATCTAGTGATTGCCTGCAGAACCTAGAATTTCCTGTCAACAGGAATTCTGGGAGTTGCTCTAATAATCTGAGGAACCAGAGGAATCTGACCATAATGAAAGTTCTCAGAGATTCATGGCCCATAAACCTAAAAATAAAATAAAAAAGGCAATTTTATTCTGAAAATTTGAGTTATCATCACTGGCATGTCTCAGCTTGACAGGCATAGTGATTTGCAGACCAAAATATCTTGTAAATGCAGGCTTTTATTATTCTACTGAATTGAAGCGTTACAGCTCATTCTGCATTTGGAAACTTTGTCCAAATTAAGAAGAAATAAAACCGAGTAACTCAGTAACTTTCATAATGATGGACCATTAACTCTAAATCTGTAGCAAAACAATAAAAACAAATATCAGTGTTGGGAACAAGGAAATTATGAGTTTTTTTGGTGAATGCTATAGGCAATAGCTTTATATACATTGTACCTTCCATGATCAAATGTCACAAAGATCAAACAGATTTCTGCTCCCAAGACTTACTCCGTATCTGAGATGTGACCATTCTCAAGTTGATACAATATGAGTTGCTCTTCAGCCTGAGCACTCTTGCATCCAAAAGGAAAACAGGGCAAAAATTGGCCTTTAGGTATTGTGGGATTATATCTTTAGGTATTGTGGGATTATATCTCTCATCTCCTTTAAACTGGGTGTTGCTTTCAACATCTGGAAGTCCACAGTCTTATCTAGCATGAGCAGCTGATTGATCAGTTAATTAGATGTCAGTATCATTTAGTAATCTGAGTTCTCTGCATTGTCAACAAATCAAATATTTAATATAACATAAACTAAAATAAAACATCAATAATAAATACTTACTAGGTAACCCATTCCCTGTTGGGTCATTGTATATCCTTAACTTCACAGAAAAACAGAATGGCCATGGATGGGCAAAAAATCAGCAGGAATGGGAATGATTTCCAGCTTCCGGTTAGCTTCCCTGTTGAATCTCCTTGTAGGAATTTGGAAGCGAGCATTTAAAATCCCTCCTTCCCACCCTTCTGTCCCCTCCCCTCCCCTCCCCATCCTTTCCCATTCCTTCCCAGCAACCTCGGTTTAAAATACTGTTGCCCTGTGATGCACTGTTTCACCCAGTTAAAGATTAAGGAACAAGAGTTTTAGTAGTATATTAAAAGATATACATTCATCATGAAAAAACACAGTAAAAGTGACAATAAAACAGTGTGACATTCTAACTTCTATGTTCTGAGTCCCTTCCACAAGAAAGTAGCATCTAGAAGGATCCAAGAAGACAGACATGGTGAATGCTCTTTGGAATTACAAAATACCCCTCCCCTCACTTGCCGCCGCCATACCTCCTGAGATCAGACTTGCTCCAAACTTGCTGGCCATGCTCAAGATGTTAAAAACTTGGCTTTACTGTGAAGCCTGGGTCCTGATAATGGGAATGAGCCCACTGTTTATATTGACTAAGGTGTTTGATTGGTTGCTATTTTATGTTGTGCAATATTATTTATGTTTTTAATCATTGGCTGCATTTTTATTCTGCTGTAATTGTTAACCACCCAGAGTCATATTAATGGGATGGATGGCTATGTACAGTTATTAAATTAAAAAAAATGTGTTTTTCAAAATGCCATTCTTCATCTGCCATCAAAACAATTGTACTGTAGATTTCAGGAGGCTAAGATGTGGAGGACATGAGACAGAGATTCCAGTGGCTACCAGGAAGGGGTGAAATCTACTTACCTTCTCTACCGGTTCAGAAGTGTACGTGTATGCATCACGTGCGCATTTTGGACCCTCTGTGCATGTGCAAAGCCTTCTGCGCATGCACAGAGGGTAAAAAATAGGTTAGTTCCTGGTTAAAACCAGGAAGTAACAACATCTGGGCAGGTGGGCAAAGTCTCATACTGCCACCGCTACAGGTTCTCCGAACCACCCGCCGCCGCTGCTATCAGTTCGCCCGAACCGATGTGAACCAGTAGCATTTCACCCTTGCTACCAGGTTAACTCATCCAGTAGGACATTTGGAGAAGGGCTTGAGATGGGCCATTAGATAGCTATGGGACAAGGCACTTTTTCAAATGACCCGATCCTAAGATGTTTAAAATGGGAGTGGAAAAATTTTATTCTTGATAGGAGGTGCATTAATAAATAAATAAATAATGGCCTTGGAAGCCCATAGACAGCATCATGATGAGACCTATAGTGAAACCAAAATTCTAATCCTTTATAACAGGACAGTTAGGTTTCCCAATTTTGCACTGATGCATTAAGCCCTCATTTTGGATTTTATGTGTGAAAAGGTTTAAAAAATTGCACAGCACCAAATTGTTATTGTGCTGCCAAATTTTTGAAGCACAGTCTTGGGCTGTTAAAGGTATAAAAAGCGGGGGTTGGGGCTTTGTATGTTACTTTAGTGCTCTAAAGGCTCATTTTGAAATGAGTATAGAAATAAACTCACACCTAATGCAGATGCAAAGCATTATTATGTTGTTGTATTAGTCTGCCCCAGTTCCATGCAGTATTATTTATAAGTCATTACCTGTATTCATACAAATACAGATTTAACCAGCTCTTTCATTTTGTTATCTATAAGATAGATTCTCCAAAAATATCTCCAGTAATCATGAGCTATTCAAGTAATATACAATTTCTTTCTTTTTCCTTGAAGGGTTTTTTTTCTTTTTGGTTCCATTAGAAGTAGGAGCTAACCCACAAATTTTCATGCCTAGATTTCTAATTATTTCATTATATATATGTTTGTGAGTTTGAGTATGAAGGAGATCCCTTACCAGTCTAGGTTTTCTACCATGTGCCCAGACAAGAGTCTGAAAATAAAAGATTGCTGGAAGTTCTAAGTTTCTCAAGCAAGCAATTTAGATTTTGTAGTGCATTTAGATTTCTCAAATGATTTGTGGCAAGGGAAAAGAATAAGTATGCCCAATTTATTTGTGTATTTATTTTTTTTCCAAGCCAACTGCCAAAATATATTTAGGAATGGTGATTAACTCGAATATCTTTATTATGGTCTTTGATCAACCTTTACAGAAGAAAGAAAGAAAGAAAGAAAGAAAGAAAGAAAGAAAGAAAGAAAGAGAGAGAGAGAGAGAGAGAAAGAGAGGGAGGGAGGGAGGGGGGAAGGAGGGAAGGAGGGAGGGAAGGAAGGAAGGAAGGAAGGAAGGAAGGAAGGAGGGAAGGAAGGAAGGAAGGGAGACACAACAATTCATTATTGGGGAAGGAAAAAATAAGACAATAATATTAAAAGTGAATTAAAAGTTTTGTGCAGTTGTATAAATTGGTGAAATTATTTGGCCACCTGACATGGGAGTGTGGGGCTAGCATTCTTTAGAAAGTAATACATATAAAATTTATTAGTGTGACCCTCATATTTGGAAATGATTGGGAAGATTGGAATAGGTCTTGGAGCATCATAAAAAGGACACCATATGAGGACATGACCAATGTTTCTACAACCCTGGTATTCACAAGGGAACATTTTCTGCAAATAAGAAGTCCCATGAAATCTTCCCCCCATGGGAGGGTATGAAACTGGCCTCTGTTTAGGTATGTTATTTTCTTTTACAACTGGGATGGTTTTGTACTATTATTATTGTTGTTCACCTTAGATTATGAGATATTTTATTGGGTAGGCAGTGTACCTATTATCTGGTGTCACTCTATGTGAACCAAACAAATGTCTGAGAGTTAAGAATAGGTATAAAAGACCTCAGTTTCAATGATTTTTCTGGGCTTCAAAAACTGACAAAGTCTTCTAGTCACTCCGTCAATGTTGCCGAGCAGTAGGAATGAGTTTTTCTTCTTAACAATACTCCAATGACGTGTGCTCAGAGCTTCAGCTTTAATTGATGGCATTCTCCTATGTTTTCAGTGCACTTATACTAGGCACTGCCTGTGGGATTTGGGAGAAAGAAATCAACTGAGCTTGCCCATCAGATGGATGCTCAGGTAAAAGTAGAAAACAAAATCAATCCTTGAAAAGCAAGGAAGCTGCAGCATGCATTTCAGAACCTTGGATAGCACTCTCAGTGAGCCAAAAGGGTTTCAGGTTTAGGACCATGGAGAGCAATCCAGCAACAAATTACTCCACGATTGAGTAGGATGAGCAGAGTTTTCCGGAGGATTTCTACCTCTTCAAATTCTCCTTCTTAAAGGAGTTCATTGTCATTTCTTGCTTCTCTGCAGTGTGGATTTCTGAGGAGTATTGATTTTAATTAGAAATAGGCTGAAGCCATCCCTCGGAATGTGAAAGTAATGGTTCCTCCCTGAGAATTATTGGAAAAGTTGTGAGATTTGGGATAAAGAAATGCCATCCCAGAATAGCCAAGAATTAATTCCATCCTTCTCAGAGCAAGTGCCAATTGCCATAAGTTTTCAAAGGATTCTGAGCCCCACCCCACTTTTAGGTTATAACCAAAAATGCTGATAATTAGGTGAATGTGATCATGACAACAATATTAGTTGTTGTCATTAGCTATTCAGGACACCCAGAAATACGTTCCCTTCTGTACAAAATTCCAACAAGAAATCTACTGACATCGTTCTCCAATGAATAGAGATATAGATTTGACCCTTAAACAAATATCAATATTATTTCTCAGAAACTGGCAAATAAGAGAAATTGAAACCTTCCTGTCTTTTTGACCAATTTGGAAGCTAAGGTTTATTAAAAGTCTTTGTGAGGGCAGCTGAAAGTTACATTGTATGTGGTACTACTGGGAATGGAATAAAATGATTTTAAAATACAAACTCCACAGCCAGCTTCCTGCTGCTGTCGCTCCTAGCTTTACTGCTTCAAAACAGCAGTCTTCCTATTCCATTGTTTGTGAAACCAGAAAGGCTGTTCAGAATCACAATAGAGAACCACAGGGTGGAAATTTCCTTTCTCCCATCTGAGCTACCCTCGAGTGTGAAAAACTCAAGATGACATCTGTAAAAGTAATGCAACAGATAGAAAGCTTTCAGCAGAGAGATAAGAAAAGCTCAGATGTAGGCATAGACTCAGCTCACCTAGGGAGAAAGTATTCTTGCAAAATGTGCTTCGTGTACTTGCCATGCAAGCAACTTTCCTCATCTCTTTTGCTATCAAACTCCTATTTCTCCAAATTGATTTGCTATCCCCACTTAATGGACACTTGGAAGGACAAAAGGTGGTCATAAATTGTGAACGTTCCTTAGGCTGGATAATTCAGTTGTTCTTTAAATCAATAAATCTATTAAGATTATCAAATGGGAGGAATAATAATAATAATTGTTGACAAAGGAATCAACCCAGTAAAAACAGTAGTGTTGATAATGCGTTCCCTTGATTCTCTTGATATTAACCCCTTACAGGTTAATTGACCCCCAATGTCTATCATCTTTGACCAGAAACTGTGTCTTCCATTGTGCCATGGGTGTAATGTTTTACATAAAACTTCTGATGTATCTGCTGACTCCTGTTATTTCTAGGCATTTGGTTATACAATCATGTGGCAGGGAATTGAACGCTTTCTTGTAATCAGTCCAAGCTCCATTCAAGTGCTCTGGACTTTAGAATTCAAACAGATCTACCACATAAGTCCCCAGACTTAACAACCATTGATAAGAAAGACAAAAACAAAGAGGTCTGAATAGTGGATATGGCACTATGGAGACAGAAGAAGAGAAGAGAAAGAGCTGTAGAAAAATCACAAAATACAAAGATCTGCAAATAAAAGTAGAACAACAGTGGCCAATGAAAGCAAAGATATTACCAATAGGAATAAGCACCTTGGTGCAATCCCAGAATATCTAGAGTACCATGTGAACATCATCAGCATTGACAAAATTACCATCAGTCAATTGTAAAAGACAGCTACTGTATACTTGAAACACCTAACATCCTGCAATAATACCTTTAACACCATCAAACAACAACATCTGCCTATCTCAGATCATTGGAAAAGATTCAATCAATGGATATAAATGCAATGCAAATCCAGTCTAAACATCTGGCTGATTATGTGATGAATCATAATATCAGAACATAACAGATTCATAAAAATGCTGGCAGTGAAAAGCATTACATGGTCAATTTCCACAAAAGATTGAGGAGAAAGTAGATAAAAATAAAACCTGGCAATGGATTACAGTTGGAACATTAAAAAGTTTTAACAAGCAACTCAGAGAGATCAGAGGCACCTACAGCACTGCTGAAGGAAGATAAAGAACGAAGCTGCCCGAGCACAGGTAAGAACCTATATTAGGTTGTACCTTGTGGCAATAAGGGTGGAGAAGTATAATTACTTCTCCTATTGCATCAGCAGATAGCTGAACAGCAGCCCTGTTTCAGATAACCAGGTCCCTCCTGGGTAAGGAGGAGCCCTTGTAGAGTTGCTGTGAGGGAATATTCTCAGTATCTGTCAGATGAAGTCACTCAACTTCTCATGGAATTGGACTCTGGATGGGTAGACCCTTTGGAGGTGTTGGATACATGTCTGAGCCTTGTTATCTGGGAGGTGTTTAAGCTGGTTGCTCTTGAGGAAGTGGACTGGTACCTTGGGACTGGTAAGCTTGGCCACTTGTGTTCTAGATCCATGTCCTTACTGGCTGGTTAAGAAGGTGACATGTGCTTGAGTCCAAGTGTTAATTAATCTTTCTTTGCAAGAGGAGCTGGTACTGCCTGCCCTGAAGGTGGCAGTGGTACACCCCCTAGTTAATAAACTATTCTTGGGCCCTATAGTATTGAACAACTTTTCCCAATCTCCTTTTTAAGGAAGGTTATTGACAGAGTGGTTGGCACACAGCTACAAAGGACTCTCAATAATTATGGATTATGTGGACCCTTTTCAATCTGGGTTCAGTCTGAGACACAGCACTGATACAGAATTGGTTGCACATGTCAGTTACCTTTGGAGGGCTTGGAATGGAAGCAGTGCAATCATTCTGGTCCTCTTTGACCTCTCAGCAGCTTTTAGTACTATTCACCATGATATCTTTTTGGATCACTTTTGGGGTTGAGAATGGGAAGCACTGTATTACGGTGGTTGTCCTCCTTTCTCCATGGCCAGTTGCAGTTAGTATTAATAAGAGAGAAGAGATTAACCCTACAATGTTGTGTGTCCCAGGGCTTGAGCCTTTTGATGCCTCTTTTTAACACCTACATGAAACCTCTAGGGGAGTTCATCCATCAATATGGAGTCTGGTATCATCGGCATATAATGTCTCTGCTGCATGGATTGCACTAGCTTCCAGTTTCTTTCCATGGTTCATTTCAAGATGTCATCACCTTATATAATACTTATATAAGCCCTATATAATACAGATCAGATTATCTGTGGGATCACCTTTCCCTAAATAGATCTACCTTTTCTACCAGATTAGATAGAACGGGCATATTCCTAGTCCCTACCTCTAAATATTGCTTTCTTACTGGAGTAAATGCTCTATTTCTGTGGCAGCCCCCGTCCCATGGAACACTTGTCCCCCTGAAGTTCAGTAGGCCTCTGACACCCTAGCCTTCTAAAAAGTTTTGAACCTTTCCCTCTCACACCTACCCCCAAGCACTAAGGTGATTGCACATCAGAAATCTGAACTGATGCCAGGCTTTTGTTTTTAATATGCATAGATTTTTATAGTTTTAATGTGGCTTTTGTGCTGTTTTAAATCGTGATTGGGAGCTGACCAGAGTTGTTATAATCTGGGCGGCTATATAAATGTTTTAAATAAAGAAAGGAAAAAGAAATTGAAGGCTTGATTTTGGCTGTTCAACAGCAAGCTCTTCAAGCTAGTGCAATCCAGGCCAGAACTGAAAATTTCACATGATTCAAAATGCAGAGTGTGCAAAGAATCAGAAGAAACAATGGATCATATACTCAGTTTATGCCAGAAGATGCACAAACTGATTATAAACAATGACATAACACATTTGCCAGAATGATTTACTGGAATACCCATAAAAAATATCATGTGCCAAGAATAAAAAAAAATTAGTGGGAACACTGAACTGAAAAAATAGTTGAAATTAAAATACAGGTTAAAATATTGTAGGATTTCCGAATACAAACTGATAAAATTTTTGCTCATAACACACCATATTTCAGTGTGGTTGAAAAGAAGAAAGTGTAGATAATTGATGTGGTGGCTGCTTCATTCATGTCAGAAGCACCTACCAAGATTCTTCCATGTTAAAGGATTAGCTGGTGACATCACTGTTGCCCAGGGGACATTCAAAGGGGCTCCTTTCATGCCCCTGTAATGTGGCAATACGAGGGATAGTAGAGTAGAAGACAAAGAATTGGAGAAAATCACAAAGTATTAAAATCAGAAAATTGAAACAGAAAGATTATTGCATAAACCAGCCATGATGATCACAGTAGTTATCAACACACTGAGTGCCTTTCCCAAAAAAATTGGATGACACTTTAAACATCTGCATACTGACAAAATTTACATCTGTCAATTGCAAAAGGCCACATCACTTGGATCCACACATGTACTACACTGACGCATTATGATATCCTAAATTCTTGGGATGAACTCAATGCATTTGTAGGCCAAAACCAGCTAAAGAACTGACAGCTGTGATTTCACATTTTTTAAATGAATGTAAATAGTAATATCCCCTCCATTGTAATCTGTGTAAGTTCAAGACTGTTAAAACCAGTCTTCTTATTTTTCCAAGTCAACAAAGGTTCTGCTGTAGAGAGTAAAGGAGATCTCCTTGACAAAAATATTCAGGACCATTGCCTAAGCAAAAGGGGCTAAAGCGTTTTTTAAGTCAAGAACAATGAGATAACATTCAGAAGTGGATCAGTTCCACTTCCCTAATTGCCTGAAGTATAAGGAGAAGATACAGTATAACCACGTTTGCAAGACTCTGTTACTATAGCCTCTGTTACTATACTAAAGTAATTTTATCCTTCCTAGTCTTCTTGCTGGTATTGGGGATGACTACACCTGTGTGTAGAAGGCCATTCATTACTAGCCAGTTTGATCATTGCCTATGCCATTTCCTGAAGACAGAACACTGCAGAAATCTCAATCCACCTTTCTTTTTACCTTTTTGGTTCCATCAAGGATAATATTTTTGTTCGAATCACATTGTCAAAAATAGTTCTTTTGGATTGGCTCAAATATTACCTGATGCTGGGAACATCTTGCTCCTCTTGAATGCTGACACTTTTTTCCTCTATTAAATATATAGAAAAAGTGAGGTCCCTAAAGAGGCCACTTGTAGGAGTTTCAACCTGACAGATACAATTGCGCAAAGAGTTTTATTTTATTCTCCACTTGAGAGATTAACTATCCCTGCCTAGCTAACAGGATTAGTCACTGCTAGTCCAGGCAGCTTTTCCCCGAGTGGCAGTTTGTGTGCAGATAGAGATAACAGCTGAATCAATCCTGGCAATCAATGTGGTGACAGATGTCTTAGCTAGATCAACAGAATACGTAAGACTAGGGCAGAACACAGATGCATATCATTAGCCATTTTTCATTTGCAAAATATACCAAGGCAAAATTGCTATCTTCTTTTCACTTATAGGCACTGTACTGTATATTTTCAAGGAAAGTATTAACTTTGCTGGTACACCCAGGAAGGAGAGGCTGCCCTACACTAAAATGGGTTCAATAGAATTACTTACTAGCATTCTTGAAGCTCAGCATGTAAGATTGGAAAATGTAAGATGCACTGATGATGTTACCTTATTAGGTAATTAAAAGACTGCAAGAAAACCACCAAGCTCAGAGAGCATCAAGGACCTCACACGCAAGATGCTGACTGGGGAATTATGGGAGTTGAAGACACATTTAGATCCTCTGTGGCGCAGTGGTTAGAGTGCAGTACTGCAGGCTACTTCTACTGACTGCTGGCTGCCTGCAATTTGGCAGTTCAGATCCCACCAGGCTCAAGGTTGGCTCAGCCTTCCATCCTTCTGAGGTGGGTAAAATGAGGACCCAAATTGTTGGGGGCAATATGCTGAGTGCTATTGCTATCTTAAAATCCCCAAGTTTGATAAATATGAGCTAGATAATAATATCCTTCTTCATAGTTGAATCTATAGACTTTGGTTCCCTGTTTTGTGCCCTCTCATTCCCCTCCTCCCCCCAACCTCAATAATTCTTTGTGCTGTTCTCTTCTGGCTACATAATGCAGCTACTGATGCCTAGTCTTCCCCACTCCGCCCTCCAAAAGAGGCTTCAATCCTTTTTTCCATGCTCACAGGAGAAATTATATAAAACTGTACCTGGATGACTATTTCAGAAGTTTTTCCTGAGCAAATCACCTTATCTTGGTTGCATCAACTATACATTAGAGTGAATTTGCATGCTCGGCATATAATACCAACCTTCTGTTTCCTCCAATTTATGCTCTCTGGATTTATGTGAGAAATGTTAATGGAATTACCTGCATAAATCACCCAGAGTACCATGCAAAGAAAAAAAAATAGTCTGCAATCCCTTCAAAACCATAAGGCATAAGATGAGTTCTACCAAAATAGCTTCGCACAAATGATAAATGTACATCGTATTCATTTGCACTGAGTGCACAAATATGTAAATAGGTGTTTAGGCACAGGTTGAAAACCTGAAGCTAACTTACGGAATCACGTTACTCCACCACTCCCTGCCCAGTGCAATAACAGCTCTACAAAAACCCTGACGGGGTTTGTTCTCAGCCATTCCCAGTTACTATGCCTTGATAATAACAAGGATTGAACATGGTGGATCCTTGTGTACAAAATGTATGCTCTGTATTGAGCTAATCAGAAAAAATAATAACACCCCTGATTTTTTTTTTCAAGCTAAGAAACAGAAACTCCTCTTGGTTTTTAGGGCAGGAATAGATGTGTTATTATTATTAGACTGGCTTCTTTTGACTCAATCTTTCATAGCCTTGGGAAAAATATTTCCATAGTTATCTAGAAGAGAGCACAGAGTATACAAAACACAGTTCCCTCGAGTGTAAGTTTTATTGTTGCTTTGTTTGCTCTTTCTTTGGGAAAGAAACCACTCTGTTGCATAATAGCAATATAATCCAGGGAGCACAAACTGAAATTCTACAGTCATAAATCCCCCCCCACCGCCGCCAAACCCATATAAAATTGCTGCCGGTGTGATTTTTAATTTTACAAAAGGGGAAGGTAAATAAATTAATGGGCAGCAATAATCAAAGTAACAATATGTTACGCGTTTAAAATTTTAATTAAAAATTAATGTAGTTTTTGTTCTGGCCCTGTCCACATGGACAGCATTCTATTGAAGACACACAATGCAAATATATTTTTTTTAAAAATGTATCGCTGACAGAGCATGTAAGACAGTGGTGAAATGTAAAATTTGTTACTACCAGTTCTGTGGGCGTGGTGGTGGTGGTGGTAATGTGACTGGGTGGGCGTGGCCAATTTTTTTTAAAAAAAACTTTTAAAAAGCGTTTTTTTCTACAACCTCTTTGGCCGAAGTGGTTGTAAAAAAAAATGCTCTTAAAAGGCTCTGATGATCCCAGCTGAGTTGCCTGATTGTCAGAGGCTTTTGTTTTCTTTTAAAAGCATTTTAAAAGAAAAAAAAGCATTGTTGCTAGAGTTTCCCTAGTGGGATGGCTGCCTAACTTAATTATTTATTATTTATTATATTTGTATCCTGCCTGTCACTGAGCAGGTCAAAACAGTATATGTAGTGTCTTATTTTTCTATCATCTCAACCCTGTAAAGTAGGTTAAGCTGAGAGTGACTGCTCTAAAATCACCAAAGTTCTGATATGGGACTAGAATCTTTGGGCTTCCTGCTCCCTGTCAATTCCTTTACTCCTACACCATGCCATCTCTCATTTATTTCTGCAATGAAAGGCAGGCAACAAAACTCGCTTGAAAGGGATACAGCACCTCCCCTTGAATATATATACATATGTACTCCTTTTCTGGTGTTTCACATGCAGGAGAAATGTGCAGGTCATCTAGAGGGAAAAACAACAACAACATGGGCAGGTAATTTTGCTTCACTGCTGGAGGATACAAACCCAATGATGTGGCAGATCTTCGAGACTCCTCTCATGGACTTCCCATGGATTTGTTGGCAGTGGAATGAAAGTTTCAAAAGCTCTAATTTATAGGTTGAGGATTGGAGGGTAGCAATGAGAACTTGATGCATCTGTAGAAAATTAACTCAGTTTCCCTACTGTTGGGTAAGGGATGCTTTTGTTTGCTTTTGAAAAATCCACACTTTCAGACAATGCTCTAGAGCAGACAGGGTTCCAAATAACACCCCCAACGAAATCAAACTCCGAGGCCTGAAGTTCCTCAAAGCTAACATTTATTAGAGATGTCATATTGGCACATCTGGGAAAACCCGAATCTGTAAGCTTCCAGGTTTTCCTCACCCACAAGAAAGTTCAGGACCTTGCCCACATCTCCCACATGTCCACACAGCTCCAATCATTTCTTTCCCGAACAGAAAACATCCTCCAATTTCTTCTTTGCACAGCTGCCGGACACCATGGCCTTGAACTTCTCTTAGAGAAGTTTGTTATGGCTATCTCTACTTCACTCATGCAACCCCCCCTCCCAACTTCCCACGGTATGATTGTGGCAGGCCTGGATCCTCAAAGCACACAGGTAATATGGCTTCCAGGCATGACACAACTTTTGTTTCAATGTTTTCAGCAATGCAAATACTACTATCCCCTGCAAAGAGATGCTGATCATTAGGAGCTCTTTAGCCTCAAGCAGCTCTACCCTGTCATGTCTTAGCAAATAAGCTGTAAAAAGACTGTCACTGTCTGCATAACAGAGGGCAACTATGAAAGAGATGTAAACCAAGAGCTGTGATTTGGTCATTTCATGGCACAAAACTATCAGCTACGGGGTGGGAAAGGAAAGGGAGTAGCGGAGGAAAGATTGCAGCCCTTGAGCAAGGAAATAAATATTCTGCTCTCCATTGCCCTTGACAAATACTGTGTCAGTCTGCTGCTCCATTCAGTAGTCTGCCTTGCTTACAAAGCACCTGGTATATTTCAGATGTGTAGGAGGACTGAAGATGCTAAAATATACAAGGCCCAGATGGCTCTTCCAACTGCCTTCTCATCCGATCCATTTAGAAGTGTTTGGAATCTGCTGGAGAGTTGGGTGGTAATGGTGGAGGCAGTGTGTTCACAAACAATTACATCAGTGGGGGTAATAATGCTGGTTTCTTCTGGTTTTAGAAGAAATACTCCAAGATTAGGCAGAGCCATACCATAGGAGCAAAAAGTATTATTAACTATCATTGCTCCTATTGAATCAATCCAGATGTGGTATTCAGCAGGTTCTGACCAGTTCTGGAGAACCAGTAGCGGAAATTTTGAGTAGTTCAGAGAACCAGTAAATACCACCTCTGACTGGCCCCACCCCCCATCTATTCTCTGCCTCCCGAGTCCCAGCTGATCGGGAGAAAATGGGGATTTTGCAGTAACCTTCCCCTGGAGTGGGGAGGGAATGGAGAATTTGCAGTATCCTTCCCCTGCCATGCCCACTAAGCCATGCCCACAAGCCACGCCCACAGAACCGGTAGTAAAAAAAAATTGAATCCCACCACTGAATCAATCCCCCTTTGACAAAGTCAAGCTGACAGAAATGTTTATAACCAGGCGAAGATATGAATAAACTTCGCCAAGGTTAGTCCACATTGTTCTTGGGGAACTATGAGAGAGAGAAAAACTATACTGGCTAACACTGCCTTGCCAAAACCAGGCCTTTGCCTCACCAAAGCAATCTTCCTCACCTAAAGGAATCTTCATACTGAAGTCCAGATGTGTTGAACCATAATTCCTGTCAAGGCCCAGGATGGCTACTGGAAGTCATATTGCAACATCCTTGAAGGGCACTGATGTGGGGTGTGGAAAGTGGATTAAGGGCTTAGAAGTAGTGTAATATCCAGCTTTGCGAGTTCTGTGATTATTTACAGCACAAGTTGCATTCCTTTCCTACTATAGAAGAAGCAGAAGCTTGTAATGCCTAGGATGTTTAAAGGAAGACTTCAGACCATCTCAAAAAGTTGCCCCTGAATTGTAGTTGCAGTCTAACAAAAGTGGGGTAGTTACATGTAGAGTGATCATATTAGCTGTATATAATTCATTAGCTTACAATTTCATTTTGCTATGTCCCTGTTCATCATTTGACCATGGCCCATGTACTTTATGAAATGCATCCAACAGCTTGTCACTAAAAATGAGAGGCACTCTTTCACCCAGAAATTGTCATCTGTCTTTGTTTTAATAATTAGAATGGGCACAGGTTATTCTGTTCCTATTCCATGATTATGTTGGAGGTTGATCCTGCTTAATATTCCCTTTGAGACTCTTAATCTGTCACATTAATTCAACATTTGGTGCAAGCACACGTTGCACCTTTTGGTGATACACGTTTATGGCACTTGGATTAAAGAAACACTTCTGAATATTAGAACACAGACACAAACGAACCTGTGGCAAAATAAGTACATTATTTCCAGCTATGGTTAGATCATCATTTTGAAATCCAAACAGAAATAGTTGTGCATGACTTGCACAATCCTGATGTTTCACAAACACATCTGCAGATAATTTGGGATTTCCATTTTGCTTATCGATTTATGGGAAAGAGGATTCTAGTGTCGATTTGTACGTGTAAGTAACTTCTATTTGAGTATTTAATTTGATATCCAGGATCTATGATAGACAAAAAAATTATGGCTTCCAGTCATAGGCTTGGGAGTTCTGGAAGTTGAAACCAAACATATCTGGGTGTTGCAGGATGAGGAAAGATACATTCAATATATATAGGATAACTTACTGTACTCAGAAGTTAAAATATGGATACCAACCAAGAAAAATCAAAAGGTGATATCAGTGGTGGGTTCCTCCCAGTTTGGCCCAGTTCCGCCAAGCCGGTAGCGGTGACAATATGACGTCACCGAACTGGTTCTGCCCCCGCCTCCCGCCCCCCTGCATTATTCTTACGTTTTATTTGGCCCCACCCCCAATCTATTGCTGCCTCCTGAGTCCCAGCTGATGGGCTATAAGGAAAAACTGTTTAAGCTCTTGCTGTGGGGCTTCAAAGGGCCACCCTACAGCTGATCTGTGGTAAAAGGCAGTTTGCTGGTAGACTGGTACCTCCAAAAAAAAATGAGTAGACCGGTGCCTGCAAAAATAAATGGGTAGACCAGTGCCTGCAAAAATACATGAGTAGACTAATGCCTGCAAAAATAAATGGGTAGACCAGTGCCTGCAAAAATACATGA
>WNWU01000017.1:31448336-31469946 GCA_012654045.1 Ptyas mucosa
GCAAAAATACATGAGTAGACCAGTGCCTGCAAAAATAAATGGGTAGATCAGTACAACTCTGCAAGCAGTTAAAAGCCTGGTAGACCAGTACCTCTGCTAAATCCTAAAGAATTGTCACATGACCATCAAGCCATGCCCACAAAATAAGCCACGCCCACAGAACCGGTAGTAACAAAATTTAGAACCCACCCCTGGGTGATATGGAATAATATCAGTATCCTCGCTATAGGAAATAGCATATGTAGTCACCTAACAATAGCAACAGTCACAGAGTTCAAAATCGCTTATCTTGTGGCAGAATAACAAATATTTCAGATCAACTTTCTGACCACAATTGACAGAATGTTACCTCTTTAGTGAGAAAAGCATCCTTCTATACATATGTATGGTAGGGTGAGATGGGGAGTTGACAGTTGTGAGCATCAGTAGTTAGCAATGAAAGGGTTCAATAGTTTCTTTACTGTCTACTACTTTTATTGCCCACTTAAAGATAAAATACCTATACTCCAAAAAAAAGAAAAAAATAATAAAAGTGATTTGGAAATTAAATAAGCAAGGAATGTAAGTCATGCTTACTTTTACTCTCAAATGTGCAGGTGAGTTATTTTTCATGCAATGGCAATAATTCATTCTATGTAACATGTGTGTTGAGTGCCACACTAACCTTGGGGCTTCAGATATGGGACACTTTATGTCTTTGAAATTCAAAGTTAGTCAGAACATTAAGTTCCAAAGAACAGTCAATGTTCTCTAGGTCAAAATATTTCCTTGGTGTGTTGTTGCAGCTGCAGTACTGAATCACAACACAGTGTTTCTTCTAAAGTATCCCAACTGGGTCTTCCTGAGAGCTTTGTTCTGTAGAAATAAAAAGTGTAATTCAGCCATCTGGTGCAGATTAAAACCCTTCCATACATCAAGTAGTGTACCAGGGGAGTCAATGGAAATACAATAGCAGCATAGAGTGCTTTTCAAGCTCTCTTCTTTTAAATAAAATAACTTTCTCAATTTTTTGAAAGTTCCAGGTGAAAACTTGAAGAAGAGAAATTATTCTCTCTTTTTTTGGGGGGTGGGGGTGGGGGAGGTTGGGAACCTTATCGCCATATGTTCTTTGGGTTATCGCCTTTTGGCCAACTTCTATGAGACAAGTTGTTCATATTTGGAAATAATGACAACCAGCCAATGCATCATCATAAGATTATGGTGTTGCTCTTTATTATGATTATGATTATGTAGATTCAATTGTGTATACCACTAAAGGAAGAGGATAGAAGACTGAGTTTCAAAGGGACTATAAGGCAGTTTTCTATAAGACAGATAATTATAAAGCATCTATTATCAGTATTATTAAGAATGCTTAGCCAAGCTAATACCTCCTCTGTGCTTACACTGATTGAAACTGCTGACCGGAACGTGGGGATTTATTTGAACACTTTTTAGACTTTTTGAAACAGATTGATGTTTTGATGCTTCCCTGCACTGTGCCACTTCATTTCTTCTTAAATTATCCCAACCATCAGGGATCACAGTTTTGATATGATTATGTCCTGCTTTCTCAATGGATCACAAGAAAATTGTTAGGGGAAAAAAAATCTTCCCCCTAGTGTATATAGGGATATATTTATTCTAAATGTGAAATACTTCAGTTGCTTCTTTCTGGAGTCTCTATGAGAATTGTGCTTGGAAAAGGATCACTTTTGATTTTCACCTGTTCTCTGCTGCTCAAAACATTGGATCTATGTGAGAAAGGAGCATGTTTGTTTGTTTGTTTGTTTGTTCGTTCGTTTTGGACTTGTTTGCTACCCATCTCACCTAATTTCGGATGAAACCCAGACGAACTGCCACGCAAAAACTGTTTGAAATGTTGTATTTGCTTCATCAGTCGGATATGGAGATGTCCTGGTTTAGCCACCATCAGAAATGGTGGCTGTAGCACTAATTAGATTGCAGAAATTTGTTGTGTATCAATAGGCAACCCTGTAATAAATCAGATTCGAGTATTTGTAATAATATTAGAAACATCTGTCCCCATGTTTCTGAACTTCTTCATTCCCCCCCCCCCTTCACCATGACTTCATGTTGGATTACAACTGACATACAGTCAGACAATTCAATTACTCATTTTCAGTACAGCTTTTTCCAGATATATGAGGTAAAACCTAAACTGGTGCCTCTCCTTTCAGGTTCTTTTCAAATACAAATTAGCTCCTTAGCATCATTATACCACAGTTTATTTTGAATCTAAATGTTTCAAAACCACAAGCAGATATAGACATGCACTCCTTATGTACCTCCTAAATATGTTATTATGCTATTTAATAACTAATTAATAACATTACTTAGAGAACTTGAGGCTGGTGCCTACATTGGGAATATTTCATGGATTTCAAAAATGCCATGGATACAACAGATGCCAGGGTTGGAATGTCTAGTCATGCAATATGAAAGTCATAGAAATGCAAAGTGATGAGATTAAAGATAAATAAGTTACTCCAGAAACTAGTCTGATATTAACCTTCATTCTTCATACTGCTCCCAAGTCCATTTCCATGTTGCCATGTAGTTCCACCCTCTTTCTTTCTTCATGATGTCACCATAATCAGCTTTTCTGTAGTTGCCTCACTGCCATCCCCTTCTCTCACCAGGCAATAGAAATGGAGGGAAAGTTAAAGAGTTTTAAAGAGAAGCATTAGCTGGAAATACAAAGGATCTGTAAGCTTGAGGATTAAAAGTCAAGGAGTGCAGTGGGGAAAAAAAACCTAAGATTAAATATAAAGAAGACCAAACTAATGGCAACAAGTAGAGCAACCACCCTTAGAATTGACTGTGAAATGGTGAATTGTTTCTGCCATATTAACAATAAAGAAACTGGTAAGCACTGTAATACACTGTAGTAATACACTGCAGATGAAGTAGTCAGGAAGATCTTGGAAAAGATATTCAGATGCCATGATGTGTGTCCATCTACAAAGATCTGAATAATGCAAACCGTGGTATTCCTTGGACATTGAACTTTGAAGAAGCAAGAGGGAAAGGGCATTGCCACTTTTGAACTTTGGTGTTGGAGAAGACACCCAAAAATTCCATGGATAGCCAAGAACATACACACACAAAATGGATTATCAAACAAATCATTCCAGGGTTCTCACTCAATGGACAAAATGAGCAACAGGACCTTGATGGAAATATGCAAGAACCGTTACTTAGGCAACAGGGGTCGATTTTAAAAAAAAATCTAGAAACATACCATTCAGAAGCAGCTCAGATAGATGCCTCCATAATTCACTGAAGTATAAAAAAGAGGAGCTACTTCAGGACTCTGTTATTATAGCCAGTCTCAATAAAAGTTAGCTTTGGTGGGACTGACAGCTCCATATTTTTATTTTATTCCTAGTCTTTTCATACAAGTGCAGGATCTGCTCATTTTTGTTGTTGTCGTTGAATTTTAATCCACTAATTGCAACACAGATTGATCAATTGGCTTGTTACCAGAGCCTGACATCATGGGCTCAGAGAGTTACCCAGCCAGTTTTCATGCCTAAATCATGGGACTAGAATTTACAGTCTCCTGATTTCTAGCTTGATGCTTTAACCACTAGACCAAACTGGCTCTCTATAGCTCCATATTACCTCCCAAAAATAACAACATATAATTTGGGATTATATGCCTTCAGACCACTAAAAAGGTAAAGGTAAAGGTTCCCCTTGCACATATGTGCTAGTCATTCCCGACTCTAGAGGGCAGTGCTCATCTCCATTTCAAAGCCAAAGAGCCAGTGCTGTCTGAAGACATCTCCATGATCATGTGGCCAGCATGACTAAATGCCAAAGGCGCACAGAACACTGTTACCTTCCCACCAAAGGTGGTCCCTATTTTTCTACTTGCATTTTTTACATGCTTTCGAACTGCTAAGTTGGCAGAAGCTGGGACAAGTAACAGGAGCTCACCCCGTTACGCGGCACTAGGGATTCGAACCGCTGAACTGCCAACCTTTTGATCGACAAGCTCAGCATCTTAGCCACTGAGCCACCACGTCCCCCGACAATTGACCACTACAATTGGTTATATTACAGTTCATACTGTAGTACCTGGATAGCTCAAGTTATTACATTCTTCTAATATATTTTCATCTCTTCTTGCCACAGTTCTGACTAATAAACCCAAGGAAAGCAGTACTCCGAGGCTTTCGCTTTCCTCAAAAAATTCCTTTATTGAACACATCATATCAGCACACTTTGTGTAAAACCAACTCTGACTCTTTCCCATGGTTTCAGCATAGTTCAAACAAGCAACAACCCCTTCCCCCAAGTGTCACTTGTCAAGTTGGCAAATTAGGTTAATTGTCGGGTTTCTCAGGCACTCTTCGCCTCCTTCTTCCATCATCTGGGACAGTGGTGGGCACTTACCTTTGCTACCAGTTCGTTCACACACACGCCACTTCTTCACATACGCAGAAGCTTCTGTGCATGCGCAGAGCGTATTTGATGACTTCTGGGTGGGTGGGCAGAGCCTCCCACCACCACTACTACCAGTTCTCCCGAACCGGTGCGAACCGGGAGCAACCCACCACTGATCTAGGAGATGACCTTGGTTCATGCAGGAAAGCTTTATGTTGTCTCTAGTAGGGCATTCCTTCCATCTCTCCCTTCCCACAGTGTGTGGCAATGACAAACAGGAAAAATGGATTCTGCCAAGTTCAGTTAGATGTTGACATTTCTACTATTTTGAATTTTATCAACTATATCACCAAAATATTGCTTTGTCTTTGAATATGTCACTAATAAATATTAGGAATACCTAAACTTGCTGTGATCCTTACCAACAATGACAGGCATAAATACAATGGGACTGCATGATGTAGAAACATCTTTTCCTTGGTGTTTCCAGTTACACCCATTGAAAAGTCTGCGGCTGTAATTCTATTAAAAGCCGTTCCTGGCATTTCGAATCAGGAATAAAAGAAAGGCAAAGTTTGACCTACAGGATCAAAGGGCTCTTTCTTTAGCAGACAAGCCCTGGGTTCATCACTTGTTCCCCTGAAAACAATGCAGAAGAAATTGAACAACAGCTGAGGTAAAAGAAAAGCAAGTTACAGTGGTACTTTCTGCCTTCTATCCAATGACAAATGATGAATGACCAATCACTTCATAGGCACGCATTCAACACTACACAAGACTCCACAGTCAATCCATAATTCCCTTAAGAGCTAAAAGTACTTAGCTTTAAAGAAAAAAAGCATTACCTATATGGAGCATGTGGTCAATGAGAACAGGCAACAAAGTTAGAGGTTCCCAAATGGTTTCACATTAAATTATTTCACAGAAGATTGACTCAAGCCTCTCTCTCCACAGAAAAAGAAAAAGGGATTTGCCAATATATCTGCCGCTTTGCTTCCAGGAAACTCACATCCAGAATTAGAGTGCTAAGCATATACATAGGTACTGTGTTTCCCCGAAAATAAGACCCTGTCTTATTTTTTTTAACCCTGAAATAAGCGCTTGGCCTTATTGCCATGCGCTCAAAAGCCTGATTGGGCTTATTATCAGGGGATGTCTTATTTGTGGGGAAACAGGGTATGTAGGTAGCCCTCGACTTATAGCCACAATGGAGCCCAAAATTTCCATTGCTAAGTAAGACAGTTCTTAAATTACTGTAATTTTGTTTTACAAACTTTCTTGCCACAGATGTTAAGTGAATCCCTGCAGTTGTTAAGTTAGTTTACAGGATTATGAAGTGAATCCCCATTGACTTTGCTTGTCAGACGGTCGGTTGCTAAAGTTGATTTCATGACCCCAGGATACTCCAGTCATCATAAATACATGCCAGTTGCCAAGCATCCAAAGGGGATGCTGCAAGGTGTGATGCTGCAATGTTGTAAGTGTGAAAAACAATCATAAGTCACTCTTTTCAGTGCCATTGCAACTTTGAATGGTCAATAAACAAATGGTTGTAAATCAAGGATTACCTGTATACACAGATCTCCACACAAGCAAGAAGCTTGACCATTGCTCTTTTTCCTGAGCTTATGGCCTGATGGCCTGACTCTACTTTAGAATGACCTTTCATTGAACTGCTCTTGGATCAAATACTTATTAATTAAATAGTATAGAAACGAGCAGAATTGGTAACTGTTTGGTGGTTTCTATTCTGACAAGTGTATTAAGGTGTTCACCATATGGAGAGCGTTAAGATGATAAGCTTCTCATTTGAAATGATTTTTGTCTACTCATTACTTCAGTTGACATGATGTGATAGCAATTCACTAATGGGCATAATTACTGAGCCTTGAACTCAAACATGATGAGATACTTGGAAAGCAGGAGGCAAAAATGAGCATAATTACTCCAAGAGGGCAAAGTGATGAACAAGGTTTATAACAACTTCCTTTCTCAGACTGATTACTAGTTATTAACCCCTAAACTTAAGTCCTCAATGAGAGAGCTAAGTTTGGAAAGTTAGTCTTTTGGAGAAAGGCTGCAGAAGCTGTTTGATTAAATTAGAGATCCCTTTGAACTTGAGGTTGTCACCTCTGTCGCTGAGAGCAGATATAGAGTGTGCAGTTTGAAAGAGACGGAGTAAAGATGTAGAAGGGGAGGGAGGGAGGGAGGGAGGGGGAGAGAGAGAGAGAGAGAGAGAGAGAGAAGGGATGAAGTTAAGGCAGACACAGTGGGGTAGAAGGTTTGGTGTATTGAAACTAAGAACTAAGTCATTTCTGCCAGAAGATGGTTGATATACTAATTATAGTATTAAGGGTTGAATTGCATTTCATCCCCACTTCATGAACTTTTATTCTTAAATGAGCATAGGGAAAGGAAGCAAGAAGCAGACAAAGAAAGCAGTAAAGAGATATGAACCTTACAGGCCTGTGATTAATTATCTTAATGTTTACATGGGTGCAAAAGAATCATATTGACTGGTTGTACAGTAGCAGACAGTTATCCATCTTTCCTGGAGGATTCGGTATTTATCTTCCTCCTGGGGGTTAGCAAGAGGCTGAGGCAGCACTGTCCAAGGAAGACAATCAGCAGAGAAGAAGAAGATGTATAGCCTGATCCTGAAGCAGTATTTGATTTGCTGGGAGACTTGGCTTTCCATTTAACTATGAAGATAAATGATTCACATAACCCTTTCAGCCTGTGTTTGACACACAATTTGCTTGTGTTTTTCAAGAGTGTCTTGTCCAGTTTAGATGGTCAGGAATCCCATCCACTTTTGTCATCTATTCCTAGGTGACTGCCTATTTCTGTAAAAGACAGATATTTACAGTAGCCCAAGATCTGGGAGCTGCAGTCAGACAAGACTTTCTGTAAATGTGAAAATGGAGGAGCAGGGTGGCATTTGTGTGTGTGTGTGTGTGTGTGTGTGTGTGTGTGTGTGCGGAGTAGGATGGGATATCAAAATTGTAGCTCTGCTGCTTTTTTTAAAGAGATCAAACCACAGCCAGGAAAAAAAAACCTGGTTCAATTCTCAAAATCAGTCAACAATCTCCAGATCCCAAGCCAATTTCCAAATGTCACAAATTATCATGTGAAAGTTTTTGAAGTCTCTTCCATTCCTTCAGGCCTTAAAATGGCATCCATGAGATAACCTGTCCCATTAAATTCCATTCCATTCCATTCCATTAAGAACAGGCTGTGCTCCAGTCCGGGATAAGAAAATTCGCAACAACCAACTCACCACAGCCAACTCACCATGACCAATTCACCACAGCCAAGTTGCCCCAGGACAATGTAAGAGAAAAGAGAATCACAGCATGTCATCCTTCTTCTCACTTTGCCATAGCATAGCACACTGTAGTATGTGAAAAGCCCTCACTCACAAACTCTTTTTCTCCCAAACTCAATTATTCTCCGAAACAAGAAAAAACCAATATAAATCTATCACACCACATTGTGAGAGGAAGGAGGATGAAATGTTCTGAATTTTAAATCTGCTATATAAATGCTAAAGAATGCTAAAGCGAAACTTTAAGCCAGTCAAGTTTGCCGTAAATTATTTTTCCCCATTTGCCAATAGACAGGCAATTATGACCATGCTTGCTGTCCTGGTAGCTCATCAAACTAAGCAACAGGTACTGAGTTTGACTTTGGATGCCAGGCTCCAAATTCCATCTAACTTCAATTTAATTTCCTTCGGAATCTGCTAAGAAATACGATCAGCTATTTGTTACCATACTTTGAATTAAATGAGCTTGCTATAGATTGAAGCCAAGCGTTTTAATGATTTTTCCCCCCCTCTCTCAGCAGGAATTCATTAGTTCTTGTTTAATCAGCTACTCTCATTTGATATCTTTCTAAGAAGCTGTTCTAATTGCACACCAAGACAAGCTCTGCTCTCCATATGTGAGAAAAGCACCCTTGATACCTGCTTAGAAACCATTCCATTTTCTAAAACAAAAAAATAAAAACATTACCATAATAGAAAATAAAATCACTGCAAAGACCACGTATTCATCTTTCACAAAACTGTATAAAACAATATGCAGATCTGAGAAAACTGCTGACCTTAAATCAAAGGAGAAGGTGACACTATCCATTTGCTTTTTAAAAAAAGTTTTGCTGCAATTAATAAGAGTAATCCTAATCTTTACACAAACCAGTTGGTAAAGTTAGGATAGGAAGATAGCACATCTCTTCTAGGATGGGTTAGTTCTACCAGATCGATCTTTGGATCTACCAGATATAACCTGGGCCCTTTGATAAGCCAGTCTGAGACTTGCCCACCAATTGGACAGGATTCTCACTGCTTATCAAGAGCCATGGTGGCGCAATGGTTAGAGTGCAGTACTGCAGGCTACTTCTGTTGACTGCCGGCTGACTGCAATTCAGCAGTTCAAGTCTCACCAGCTCAAGACTGAGTCAGCCTTCTATCCTTCCAAGGTCGGTAAAATGAGGACCCAGTTTGTTGGGGGCAATAGGCTGACTCTGTAAACCGCTTAGAGAGGGCTGTAAAGCATTGTGAAGTGGCATATAAATCTAAGTGCTATTGCTATTTTTCTGTACTCTTAAGCACTAACTCAGTTAGCAATGCTACTATTATTGATTGCTTCATGATTTTTTGCAGGTCATCAAACCTGGATTGCAGCCCTTCCTCACAGCAAAATGCAACTTTTTTTATTTATTTGCTAAAAGCACTACTGCCCCTGTTATTTAAGTGTGGAACAAGATATTCTGGGACCTCTGCTCTCTTCTGCTACTTGTTTTCTGGTTGTAAAAGGAAGATCCTCATTTATTTATAATTTAAGAATTTGGCCATAAGTGAGAGAAAACCTGTTATGGGTTAAAATGGTGGATATCTGGAAAAATTAAATTGTGGCAACTTCTTTGGGATTCTAAGGCTGAAGTGTGCTTTAAACTATGTGGCCTCCAGGTTTTGCACATTCTTTTATTGCACTATGGTAGATAAATGTTTTCTAGATATTAGGGCGAAAGCTTCCCTGAATTATAGATTTAATCATTATTGGCATCTGGCAGGAGGCAGGTTTCAAACCGTGGGGGAGGGGGGCAGCTGCTGCTTAATATTAGCAAAAGAATCGAATCTCCCAGACATATCCAGGAGATAAGAGAATAGCGAATGGTGAATCAATGAACTGCTTCATACCTTCACGGCATCTTCTAAATAATTTAAAGTGCGCCTCTGCACTTGAATGGGCAATATAACAACATTTAAACATTTATAAACATTAGAAAATGTAAAACGGAATGAAATCCTTAAGGACAAATTCCTGTCCTCAGGAGGAACAAAACTGAATTTTAATTTATTTATTTCATTTGCCCATTTGCATTGTTCCTTAGTTCTCAAGGAGGCGAAATGTCATTAAAATAGCCATACGCATGAATAATATCTCATTGCACTAAGTATCGTATAGTCCTATATTTAACACATTCTTTACGTATTTAAATTTCAAGACCTAGAAAGCCTTTCTAAAGAGGAAGATTTTTGAGTTCAGTTGATTCTTTTGAAGCTGTGGGGAGCCTCTTTTTCCAATTTGGGGAATGCATTTCCTATTCCTGTCTGTCTGGGAGGCTCCGAGGACTGGGACTGGGTGGAGAGAGGAGAACCAAATATTTGTGCTCCATTTTTCATTTGGGAGTTTATGAGGAGGGAGTTAAAAGGGGACATTAAGATAGCTATTTTGTGGGTTAAAACTTTCTATGGTAGGAGTGAGCAGAAAATGAAGAAAAGTAGGTTTTCACACATATTTGCTGTCACAGCCAGGAAAAAGCTGCTGAAGCACTCTTGTGAATTTTGGAAAAGATGTGGATGTTTTAATGATTCAAAGAGATGCTTTTCCTCTATGCTCCTGCATGCTGCCCTTTCACATAAAACTACTTTTTCATGACTTGTTGAACTGCACAAATGCTATTGTGCACACTCATTTCTGTCCAAATAGTCCCCCTTTCCCTGCCTCCCTCCCCCATAAGAACACATTTTATTTTTTATTGGGTATGTCAAACATCTGTGCAAAAAGCAGACACTCCATTCTGCTAAAACTTGTCGCAACAGTTCCTGAACTATGCAAACTTGATCTCCAAGAAATTAGCTTCCCAGGGTTATTCCATATTATTACTGAGTAGACCGACCTGCTGTCAATCAAATATTTAGACAGTTCAAAATATATCTTTTCACCTGTGCCTGAAACTCTTGCTGTTTCCCCTGACTCTCTTTAACATTTAGCCTGAATTTAAGCTTTGGATTAATTATACTCATACGACAATAAATTACATACAGGCTGTATTTATTTTTTTTAAAAAAATCGTGGTAGAAGACTGGGCTACTGCATCACACATTACTCTAGTTCTCACATTTTCTGATTAAGCACTGGACTAGCCTACTAAACTCTTCTACAATATGGGCAAAATAAAAATAGAAGATTAATTACGTTAACCACAATTTATTTTTGAAAGAAATATGCCTGTCTGTCAGTAAAGGTTAGGAGAATTAGTTCTTACATGTCAGATTTTCCATAGCTAGCTTGGGATTTATGGAGAAAATTTCACAGGATAAGCTTTAAGCCTCTTAGGATCAAATGAAGCTTTTGAAGGCGCATCAAGCCACAGAGACTCATGACAGTAATAAATTGAATAATGAATCTTAGTTGCCCCTATTTTTCCACTTTGGAGGAAAATTTTTATATTTAATGTATAGAGACACTTGCAGAACTGACTTTGATGTCAAAGGGGTTTGTTTTACTACAGATCTGGTTTCATAGTAGTATCGGGGACTTAAAGTACTATCTGCACTGAGCCTTCTTTGATGAGTTCAGAGCTCACTGAAAATGAAGCTCACTGCAAAGCTTCACAACTTAAGGCTTTTTTTTTCTCTCCCTTCTTTCAAACTGAATTTGAATAAACATAAGAAGTAAGGCCCACCCCAAAAAGAAATCCAAGCCAAACCAACCCATTCTTTCATCAGCTTTCCTTAAGCCGCAATATAAATGCTACGCTTGCCTTTTTCTCATCAGTGACTTTCCATCACAAAAACCTGCTTGGTTCTTCTAGCATTGGAATGCTATATTTGAGCCAGACCTAAACTGCACTTGCCTCTTTTTAATATAATTTATCTCAAGCACATTAAACAGAGTGATGCCCTGGTCCATGGGTTTCTTGCACACAAATGACAATGAATGTAAATGGAAGGCTTTGGGGTTTTGGCCTTAAACAAGCTGAGCGGGTTACCCAGTTTCTATGTGTATTGCATCATCAGCCTGTCACCACAGCCCTGAGGTTTGAAAAGAACAGAATGGGCCAACTCGCCGTGGCCAACTCGCCGCAGGACAATTTGCCATAGGAGAATTCAACAAATACAAAAGTGAAGTTAATTTCAACAGAACCATGGCCAATAATAATAAAATTGATTCAGATATATAAGAGTTGCAATAATTTAACATCCAGCTGCCTGCAATTACTGCGAGTTCTAATCTCACCAGGCTCAAGGTTGACTCAGCCTTCCATCCTTTCTAAGGTGGGTAAAATGAGAACCCGGTTTGTGGGGGCAATAAGCTGACTTTGTATAAATATACAAAAGTATGAAGGCTATTGCTCAACGCATTGTAAGCCGCTCTGAGTCTCCGGAGAAGGGGGCATATAAATATAAATAAAATAAATAAAATAAAAATAAATTTAGATGAAAATGTGATGAAATTTAGATGAAAATGAAAAATAAATAAATGTTTATTTATTTATTTATTTTATTTGGCTTATATGCCGCCCTATCTCACAATGGATTCAGGGCGGCTCACAACAATAAAACAAAGCCACAATATAAAATAAAGTCTAAAATTTTAAAAAATTAAAATTAACCCTTAAAACCCCATCATCAGTCCAGGTCGAGGGATTTAAAAAGCCAAGTTTTTAATTCACGGCGGAAGGTGCGAAGGTCAGGCACTAATCGAAGTTCCAAGGGGAGTTGATTCCAGAGGGTGGGCGCACCCACTGAGAAGCCTCTACCCCTGGAGGTCGCCAGCTACCACTGTCTGGCTGACGGCACCCTGAGTAGGCCCTCTCTATGGGTGTGAAACTGGGCGATGGGATATCATTGCTGGCTGTAAGTGGTCCGCCAAATATCCTGGTCCTAAGCCATATAGGGCTTTATAGGTCATCACCAGCACCTTGAATCTCACCCGGAGGGCAACCGGTAACCAATGCAAACCACGCAGGAGAGGTGTAACATGGGAGTATCGGGATTCTCCCATCACAACCCGTGCAGCTGCATTTTGCACCAGCTGAAGCCTCCGAGTGGTCCTCAAGGGCAGCCCCATGTAGAGAGCGTTGCAGTAGTCAATCTGTGAGGTGACCAGCGTATAAGTAACTGTGCTGAGTTGACCATGATGAGTTGTCCTAGACTCACCATGAAAAGAAGCTTTCATTGACCTCTCTGGAAAGACTTCCTCAAGCCTAGTTGCCTACCAATGACTATTTGGGAAGGGGAAACCAGAGCTGGAGAGCCAGTTTGGCATAGTGGTTAAAGCACCAGCTAGAAAACAGAGTTCTAGTTCTGCTTCAGGCACAAAATCAGCTGGCTGACCTTGAGGCAATCACTCTCTAGCAGACCCAGGAAAGAGGCAATGGCAAAAAGCTTCTGCCATTTTGCCAAGAAAACTGCAGGGACTTGTCCAGGAAGGTACTAGGAGTCAATGCTAATGTAAAGGCACACACACACACACACACACAGTGAGAACTGAGAGAGGAAGAGGCATGTCTATCCACATTTACATCACCAGCAGTTATACTTGAGGAAAAAGCTACACTAACATCCGGTGAATGGTGGTGGGTTTTTTTCATTTTTAAAATTTTAATAGATTTTCCTTTCCATTTGTCAGAAATCAAAAGTAAAGCTGCAAAAACAATCATGAACAATTTTACCAATTAGGATTTAACTGATGAAATTGCCCCATTTGACAAGAAAGGCAAACGATGAGAATCACGCTGGGCAAGCCCCAGAAATTTCCTGTGAATCATATTTTCCTCTGTGACTGAAGCAAAGGGCATGGCCAAGCCCAGAAAAGGGGTGGGGAAAGGCCCATGGATGGGCTACTGCAACATTCCTTGAGATTTAAGTTTATATATAAGTTGTTTTAGAGAAACAACTGAGAAACAACCTCAGAGCTACATGCCCCTGGTCTATGATGACTTGGCACACTCTTTGTCCTGTTCAATGATCTCCTTGGAAGGAAGCATGTTCTTCTCTACCGTATTCATTTTCTTCAGTTTGTTCTCAACCTCCGACAGATCAGCTTTGTCACACATCTTGGCCAGACAGGAAGCTAAACCGATACTTTCAGAACCGCCTCCGACTTCCGCACTCTCTGAATGGTTATTTATTTATACCTCCACACTGGACCCAACAGCTACTGAGTGATTTATAGATGACAAAAATACCTGGTCCCTAGGCACAATGGGTAGAGGAAGTGAAGGGAGCAACACAGGAGAAGGAAAACAATTACTCCAAAAGTAATTTCATTACCATAATAATACTGTAATTCTTTCATTACCATAATTTTATAATAATCAAGTATAATCCAGATACACTGATGAAGTGATGAAAACACGGGTTACAAATTACAGCTCCTGTTTCCAGGACCTTTCAGATTAAACAGCTCAGGCAGAACTCCCGAATTACAAGTCTGTCACTTGAGCTAAAGGAACAGCCATATGTGTCTTTCCTTCTATCTTCCAGCTTTGTGGAATAGCAAAATAATATTATGGCAGAGACCAAGCCTGATGCATCAGGTTTTTCAGAATGGCTAATGGTGAATTTCCTTCCTTCCTTCCTTCCTTCCTTCCTTCCTTCCTTCCTTCCTTCCTTCCTTCCTTCCTCCCTCCCTCCCTCCCTCCCTCCCTCCCTCCCTCCCTCCCTAGATTGGAGGAATATATGTGATTATATTGTTCATTCATTTAAATATGCATAACGAACAATACAAATCACAGTCAAAATATTGGCTTTACCCAACTAGGTGACAACATCAGTGCTGGAAGGAGTGGGGTTTATACATATACTGTATAAACAGAGAGCTCTCACACTTCTTTCCAGCACTGATGATGTTACCTAGTTGAATAATGAAATGTCTGCAAGAAAACAGAGCACCACAGTTCAGATTCTCTTCTATTGGTTTACAAGGTGTCTTTGACACATTCTTAACGGGCAGTGATAATACCGTAAGACCACTATTTCTAATAAGGATAGAATAAAAAGATATACAGCAAATTGGGCTGGGCTAATTTCATAGCCCTAATCCTTCCCATGAATGCTCCTTCCCTTCCCCAGTCTATTAGTACAATTTGGAAAAACCTCTGTCCAAGTTCAGGTAATGCCCAAATACATCTGGATGCCTTGAATGTTGGAAATACTACAGTATTTTTTTTTTCTATAATTGGAACCAAGTCATTGCCAAGATTTCAAGAGTACCACATAATCACTGTCTAATTGGGCACAAAATAGTATATACAGTACTCACTATAATTTTTATTCCAAAAAACCCAAATCGCTATTGTGGAATCAGTTGCATATCATTTCTAGACCCAACTCCACCAGGAAGCAAAGGGGACCTTTCTGTTATGTGCCAATGAATAAGTTATCTATTATCTTTGGAGTGTATGAGTTAGGATATGTGGACCAGCATAATTAGATTCCATTTATTTGCTCAATTTTGGCAGCAAATTTCTGCGGTGTATTCTTTTTCCTCCTCCCACCCTCTTCGCTCTGTCTCTCTCTTTTCATAAAACACTTCCTGGAATGATTATGGGAACACTTAGATCCCCAGATGCTGGTAGCATAAAGAGCATTTTTACCATTAAAGAAAAAGAAATGTATAAACAAACCCTCACCATCTCATACAAAGTAATTGCAAGATGTGACATATAAATCTATACGCGCATGCACTCATTTTATGCACACACTGAAAAATAAAGAAGAGATTGTTTGTAGTTTTTTTAAATCTGAATCCAGCTGGCTGGATTTTGTCCTGCTATGGATATACTGGAAATGTATCACCCAAATTTGCTCCTAGCAGAATATGAATATAAAATTCTTAGCTATCCTTATATGTAAATTGGGAGGTACAAATCAGTATAGTGTGTTTTTGTGTGTGTGTGTGTGTGTGTGTGTGTGTGTGTGTGTGTGTGTGTGTGAATTCTGTGTCATATACCATACAAGAAATGGCTGTGTACTTTATATTGTGAATAAATAGCCAGGTACCTAAACAGTTAGGCAGGGAGAAATCCCCCCAGCCCTTATAAGTGAAATCTTTACGCATCTATCCAACAGATTTGTGTGAGGAAACTGTTTGTTCTTCTGTTCAGTCAGAAATTTGTTCTTACCATAGCAACCACTGCATTAGTAATTCGGCTTCTAAGTTACAAAATAGTTTCTAAATGTGGCACATCAATATGTAAAGTAAGCTCTAATAGGTTTTTTTTAAAAAAAAAAACTTTATTTGGGAGAGTGGATATGGGAATATTTCCTTTACCGCATGAAATAAAACGAAGACCGTACAATTTTAATCAATTGGCAAGCACCATTCCTAATACTAAATCTGAGTTCTTTCTTTAAAAAAAAAAAAGTCTGGAATCAAATAAGAATCTTAAATTGCTTAGACCCAAAAGACAAAAAGTAAAATAAAAATGGAACTGTAACAATAATGCTCTGACAAGCTGATTTATCTCTTAGGTACTAGCACAAGAGTTTGTGCAACAGAGAACAAATTTTAATTTAGTTGCATTATTTTTCTTTTCTAATACTGCAGCCAAGCCATACTCCCAAACCATGAATTTTACTACAGTATCAGCACTTTGCCTTTCCATGCATCATTGTTGTCATCAGCCATTCAGTCACGTCCAGCCCTTGGCCACTCTATGGATCAGCAGTCTCCTCTTTCTTGCACTGCCTTCTTCAGATCCTCTATGGTCATTCCAGGGTCATCCTTTATAGTGTCTAGCCAGCAGGTACTAGGGCAGCCCCTTCTCCTTTTTCCATTTATCACTCCCAACGTGATTGACTTTTTGAGTGAGTCATGTGATGTGACCAAAGCATGACAGCCTCTGTTTGGCTACCTTGGCTCCAAATGATATTTTTGATGAGATTTGGTCTAGGACAGAAGTGTCAAACTCGAGTCATCACAGCGTCGTCATATCATGACTTTTCCCCCCTTCACTAAACCGGGCGTGGGTGTGGACGTGGCCAGCAGGTGACGCATCTGGCCTGCGAGCCACGAGTTTGACACCCCTGGTCTAGAACCTCTTACTTTTACTTTTACTTTACTTTTCCATTACCCAACATAGATTGGCAACTTGATCACACTTTCCTCTTCCTTTATGAAATCTGGCTTGTACATCAGGCAGTTCTCTGTTGGCCCCCTCGCATGCACCCCGCCCCAGCGGATGCGTGGCGGAGACCCAAAGACGAGCTGGCCAGCGGAAGGTGTACATGCATGCATAGCAGAGCTGAACTGGGGCGATGGCTCATGTGCCATCAGAGAGGGTGCTGCGTGCCACCTCTGGTTTGCCATCACAGACCTATATCCTTGGGAAATGCAATTTATAACTCAGCGCTGTAAGAACTGGTCACAGAAAAGTGGTCTCAATTCATTTTTAAAAAGTGTCCCTAGAATACTTGTAGGAATGAAGTACAAGATCTCTTAGAACAAACCACAAACCCAGCTAGTCTAGCATACAGTTTCCCAAAAGATCAACCAGCTTGTAGGAAGCCCACAAGCAGGGTTGTAGCCTTGATTCAACTGGCACTTCAGGGCATGAATACTTGTGCATTCCCACTTGATCCCCATCATAATTAGGTAAATTATCCATCTCAGTAAAGTTCTTTTTTTTCCCTTGCAATGTCTTTTCTTTTAGATTTTCAGTCAGACATGACCATAATTTGGAACAAATGGAGGTTGCTCAGCTCGCTGTGTTAATTAAGCAAATTGCTTTGTGGGATCTGCCCAGACCCCACTGGTAAAGATGAACAAGTTTCTAAGCTGGGCATTTTCTGTCTTGATACAATCATGTTCTTTTGATTATTCACAGCATCTGTCACTCTGAGGTATGTTGCTTCTAAATGTAAAGTATACTTTATTTAGTTATTTATTTTTGGCTGTATGACTAAAAGTTTTGATAGGGGTAATCTTCTTTTGATTCTTCCCATTCTTCCATAAGCCATGGTGATTATGATTGTATTTTGCTGCAGTGAATCGCATACGTTAATTATTTACTTACCCAATATGTACAAAGATATAATAATGTAACTCCTAAAATCTATTTGACATAAAATTCATCTCTCAACTTACAACCCATTCCATTCTGCACTCATCGTGGGGATGGCATGTAAACACACACATATATATAAGACATTATCTTTTATATTATACTACTATTAATTATCTGTTCTTTACACTATTGTATTTTAAACACCATAATAATTAAACATTAACTGTTTAATTTAGATTTCAAATAGTGAGATATTTTCTCAGGGAAGAGAAACATTCTATAATTCATTTGCAAAACTAATATGAGAATGTTCTTAAATTATTGGAATTGAATCACATTTTTTTTGCCAAGTGTTTTTCTCTAAATTTTCTCTTAAAATTACTGTTACTGAAATGAGCAGGAAAAAATAACCGTAATCTAGTTAATTATCCCAATTCACCATCCAAAATTTTCAAAACCTCTGGCTTAAAAATTTAACAACACACTTTGAATATGAGCATTTACCTCCCAAAAAAATTCTTAAAGAAAGTTTTCTCTTTTCTTCATTTAAAATTGAAATAATAGTCCCTATCTGTTATCTATTAAGTGTAAATCTAAAAAAATTAAAATAAATCTATCTAGTGGGCTCAAGGCAGGGGTGCTATTCAGCAGGTTCTGACAGGTTCTGGAGAACCGGTAGTGGAAATTTTGAGTAGTTTGGAGAACTGGCAAATACTGCCTCTAGTTGGCCCCAGAGTGGGGTGGGAATGGAGATTTTGCAGTATCCTTCCCCTGCCACGCCCACCAAGTCACGCCCACAGAACCCGTAATAAAAAAATTTGAATTCCACCACTGGTTCAAGGAAATGCCTTCTAACATGTGACATGTTCTTCTCAGTCAGAACTTGGACAGAACCCAGAAACTGACCTGTGGGAAGATTTAGGATAACAAACCAAACTAAAATGCTTCTTTCTGCAGCACTCAACCTATATACTTTTTATTCCTTTTTTTCAGAATTTCAGAAAGAAGTTTTGTTCATTGTTCTTTTCAATGGAGAAGAATTTCAGCAATTTTTTTCAGTCTGGACTGCAAGGGAATCAGTAACGGCATTCTTTTCTTTCTCTCAGATTCCACAGCCTCCCTGTCTACCCATATTTTCTGAGTAGGGGAAAAAAACATATTTCCTGAAGAGAAAAAAGATGGAAGAAAGCATGGGAGGCCTGAGATCAGTATTTGCTGGTTCCTAAAGGGAATTCTTCTTTCTTTTCAGTCTTTCCAAACAACACCTGCACTCTGAATTTTTTTAGATGCCTCTACTTTTTCTGTGGACTTTCAGAAGATGTCACTTGACAATTGGTCTCAGGGCCATTGTTTTATTTTGCTATTTTTTCTTTTTTTTTTTCTTTTTCAATTAGCACATATTTTGGCTTCCTCACTAGCTAGTTCCAATGTACAAAGAGCACACTTTGTACTAAATATACACATCCCTTTAGGGCAGAGATCTGCAACCTTAAACACTCAAAGAGCCATTTGGACCCATTTCCCACAGAAAAGAAAACATCGGGATTCACAAAACCCTTCCTGTGCCTGACTATTTCTTGAGCAGCCACAAAACTAGCATATGTAGTCAAATTAAACATTCTGTTTTCTTCTGAAACTTTTCTTTTCTTGGATTTATCCATGGTTGGCCTACTGGGGGTCGAAAAGCTCAGTAAATTGCATGCTGGCGGGTGTCGCACATTGGTGGTTGTGACACATATTTTGAGTGACAGGGAGCCGCAGCAGAGGGGTGAAAGAGCCACATGTGGCTCCAGAGCCACAGGTTACTGACCCCTGCTTTAGGGTTAGGATACATATATAATTTGGAGGCATGGTAGCTAACAACAATGTTCATATTGCACTACAGGAAATCAAAACTATGGATCATATTATAGTCCTTAAGAAAATGAACTGTCTCAAAATATCCCAAGAATATTCCAGCAGGCTTGAGGAGCACAAAAAAGAAAAAAGTAAATTGGATTTAACGGGGCAGTTTGAAAAACAGTTGCCATTGTGGAACTAGCTAGACAAAAAACACACTTTTTACCGGAAGGCAAACTACTCCACCTGCAGATACTTACAACCGTCTCACAGAGACTTTTGTGATTGCCTTAGAATTCCAGTCCCAGAGAACCCACAGCAAGAAAGTGTCTACTTTGTGGTGGTAGAAGTTCCAGAAATAATGAGTCCTCTGTGACGCAAGAAGCTGAGCTATTAAGATCTGATCTGGTTCAGCAAGGCTCTTCTTATCTTCTTATTCTGTAAAATTGACCTGGAATTCAAGACAAGGTGATCAATTCCTCTCATGCTAGAAGTTTGTAAACCACTGTGATATTCTATGTCAATTATTAATGCTATAAAATATAACATTTTCTGGCTGACAAAAATCTCTCTGGCGATAAGGAGAGATTTGAGGGATCACCTACTTGAGCTTTAGAAGAGCTGTTCCTCATGAGGGGACCACAAGAACTGAGTTTCTTGTGGTCGATTGCGATTGCCAGTTGAGCATCTTAAGAGCTGAGGGATTTACAATATGCCCTTAACTGCTGTATAGACTGGGGTGCTTAACTGCTGTGTAGACATCAACTGCTTTAATGGATATTTGACCAGTAAAAACCTCATTTTTATTGGTCAAACATTTTTAGACTTAATTACTTAATTATTTTACAACCTAGGAGAAGTACTCCAAACAGAAGATCAAAGATTCTTGGTGAATGCTTCTTTTTAAAATTCAAAAGTGTGTGTGGGGAGGGAGGAAACATTATTTTAAAGCAGTGGTGAAATCTAATTTTTTTTACTACCAGTTCTGTGGGCGTGGCTTGTTGGGTGTGGTGTGACCTGGTGGGTGTGACCTAGTGGGTGTGGCAGGGGAAAAATGCTGCAAAATCTCCATTCCCACCCCACACCAGGGGAAGGTTACTGCAAAATCCCCATTCCCTCCCCACTCCTGAGGGAAGGATATTGCAAAATCCCCATTCCCACCCCACTCCTGGGGGAAGGATATTGCAAAATCTCCATTCCCACCCCACTCTGGGGACAGCCAGAGATGCTATTTGCCAGTTCTCTAAACTACACAAAATTTCTGCTACCGGTTCTGCAAACTGCTCAAAATTTCAGCTACTGGTTCTCCAGAACCTGTCAGAACCTGCTGGATTTCACCCCTGTTTTAAAGTACTTTAATTTAAAAGCAAAAAGCTTAACAAGATTGTGATCCAAGAAAATGTTAAATGGGTAAAGGGGAGACTGATTTTTTTAAAAAACAAACAAACAGAAGAAATCATTTTTGCTGACAAAAGTGCCTTTGTAAATAAACAAAAATAATTAGACTAACAACCTGGATTTTTGTGGGAATACTAATTGTTTATTTTAAAGGACAGTGGATAATTAAAAAAGCTAAAAAAATATTGACTTCAAATGCATACTTTGATACCGAAGATTTTCAGAATTAATATTCAACTGAAGCCAGAACTTTCCTTTCTGTGGCTGATGGATAACAGGAAAAAAGTTACAGAAGATTACTTCAGTATATGATTCATTATATGCACAGAGATGGAAAGATTGGACTACCCACTATGGAGGAATGATAGATGAAATTGAGAGATCTTGCTGAAACAGATCAAATTACTTTTTTGATTAGAGAAAAGACACTACATTTATTGGTAACTGGAAACCTCTTATGGATTTTTTGCATAAAAATGAAAAAAAGGAGCTTATAATTTATGGCTTTGACAATTACACAGGATAGATTATACAAGGAACAGTATTATGATGTTAGTTTAAAGAGACAGATTAAAATATAAATGTATCAGTGGTGTTCCTCCCGGTTCGGCCCGGTTCTGCTGAGCCAATAGCGGTGACGATATGACATCACTGAACCAGTTCTGCCCCCCCC
>WNWU01000017.1:31485627-31511118 GCA_012654045.1 Ptyas mucosa
AAGGAAGGAAGGAAGGAAGGAAGGAAGGAAGGAAGGAAGGAAGGAAGGAAGAAAGAAAGGAAGAAAGGAAGGATGGAAGGAAGGAAGAAAGGAAGGAAGAAAGAAAGAAAGAAAGAGAAAGGAGGGAGGGAGGGAGGGAGAGGGAGAAGGAGAGGGAGGGAGAGAAAGAGAGAAGACCTTTCCAAACATTTTAGTAGTCACTTGAAATTATACTTTGTGGAGTCTTTGGTGCTGTCTGAGCTTGGTTGTTTTCTTACAGACATTTCATTACTCACATTAGGTAATATTATCAGTGACTAGCACACTGATACCTAGTTTGGGTAATGAAACATCTGCAAGAAACCAATCAAGCTCAGAGAGCACCAAGGACTCCTCATTTCAACCCTGAGCTACAAATAATTCTGCTTTTTCAGAACCCACCACATGTCCAAACTGACCTCGGCTTTTTCATTATCACATTTTTATTAGCAGCCTTTATACATTCTCACCGTATACCATATTAACATGTAATCCGCATCTCTCACCTCTGAAAAACACTTCAGGATACTTTAAAAAAAATTTTCAACAACCATCATAATCAAAACCATTATAAAACAACAGCATCAGAGAATAAAGCTTTATCCATTCTGGATGGCCCAATAAACTCCCTACTTGGAGTTATCAAAACAATTTTTTTTAAGGAAAGTTAGAATTAACTGCAGCCTTGACCTGAAAAAGAACATTATGAAGAATGCAAATGTGTGGGACCAGTTAAAGTGGAAAGTAATCTGAATATTCTGAATAAGTATTTATGGGACAGAATAAAACATGAGATTTCTCCTTGGGTACTTTCTACATGGAGGGTTGCTGTGATTGTTGCTGTAGTTGTTGCTTTTGATATAGATGAAGTATTCAATCATATACAGACTAAGCATAACTGTAAGAAATAGACCTAACAGTTTAAATAACATGTATTTAGACTATGTATAATTGGTTGCTTCAGTGACATAAAAAATACATCCATATAAATGTATAAAATTAGAGGAAATCTTCTTTCTAGTGCAATCCTGTGAATACTCAAATTAAGTCTCACCATGTTCAGTGGAGCTTATTTTTCGGCAAATCTAAATGTTTGGAACCTTAGAACCACTTTTCACTATATCTATACAGATGAAATATTTTATGCAGAAGCAGATTTAGTTGTGTGTGGATCCTCATCTGCAGCATTATATAATACAATCCAGACATAGGTGAACTGCAGGCTAAGATTGGTTCACCCCAGTGGTAGAATTCTTTTTTTTTTTTACTACCGGTTCTGTGGGCGTGGCTTGGTGGGCATGGCAGGGGAAGGATACTGCAAAATCCCCATTCCCTCCCCACTCCTGGGGAAAGGATATTGCAAAATCTCCATTCCCACCCCACTCTGGGGACAGCCAGAGGTGGTATTTGCCGGTTCTCTGAACTACTCAAAATTTCCGCTACCAGTTCTCCAGAATCTGTCAGAACCTGCTGAATTTCACCCCTGGTTCATCCCTGAAAATTTCCTGGATAGCAATTACATCAGTCAAGTAACTTTCATATGTGAATAAGCTATCAGACAGCCCTTTCAATATATTGAATCTTTGCATCATTCACATGCAATGCTTTTGGACTAAATGAATTCACACATTCACCTGTTTCACTGAATCATTCAATAATGGTACTCTTGGCATGTATGTATGGCCTGGCATTAGGAATGACTAGGAAAAGATCTTACTTTCCTAAAATTAGAAGATGAGGGACCATCCACCTGGCCAAGCTACCTATTTCCTAGCATCATATCATCTTATCCAGTCTGGTGCTCTCCAGCTTCCAAAATATTGACTAAGAATTTCGGGAAATGAAATACCACTTCATCTGTAAGATAACTGTTAGGCGAAGTTCAGACTACTCTGGTTTGAAGTGGATCTTAAATTTCATTAGAGCTTAACACAAATGACTTCAAAATTCTACACCCAATTTGTGGGCTCAGAAATGCTTGGGCGGGGGTGGGGGTTGGATTAGATGACCTACAAGGTCCCTTCCAACTCTGTTAATCTGTAAATCTGTAAATTGGGTAGATTATTTTGCCAACTTCTTCAAACATTTCTTCTTCAAAAAAGGCCCATAGAAAGAATACCCTCATTATGGCTTCTCTAGGTATTTATAAGACATAGATATGCAAATCAATGAGGAAATGGTTATACAATAAAAGTCAGGACATTCACACGTACATCTCCTTGGGGCATATCCAAAGTAAATAACTTACAAAAACATTCCATGCATTAAAATATCTCAGAAATTCTCTTCACTTCTGAAATAATTTCTCAATTTTTAATCTGCGTGACAACAAACACAAGAAGATGTTTCTGCTCTTGTGCTGTTTCAGTTCCTAATATTCTGCCTCTTTTCCAAATGCAAAGAAAGGGGTTTTCCCACTGAGATATGGTCCCTTCTTGAATGATATTTTTTTTTCATGAGAAAATATATGCTGTAAAATATTGCTGTTTTGAAAGGACAGAAATAGTTAATCCCCATCCCAGATTTAGCAATTTATCACAGGCTCCCATGAGATGTTTGAAGAGACTGTTGTTATCTTCTGGAATTAACTACATCAGATTTAATATGTTTTCTAGGCAATTGGGATTATGCAAATTTTCCCTGGCAGAAACACTTTGCATGTCTGTTCTTATGTGAAATCCACAATATGGCAAATGACAGCTATATAACAGGGCATGTTCACATGAGCCGCTTTGACCTTCCTTCCCCTTCACTACGTTTGTAAAAAGCCACACAGGTGAAATGCCAGGAAGAGCTAATGCTGAATTTTTGATTGAGGGCTCTGTATATCAGTATTAACTGCTGCATGTTGGAAGCTTAAGCTGCTTTCTTTTCAACCTGTTCTTTCACAATCCCTACCACGACTTAATGGTTCCTTTTGCTCTGCCTTGCTGCTGGCGTTGTTGAACTTTTATCTCAAATAACCCTTCTTTTTTGTTCAGGCCATCAAATTATCAACCTTCAGGGAGAACATGTTATTTCTACCCTCTTTTTTGCTTCATTGTACATCAAGTCTTTTCATCTCCTTTCTCAGTGCTCTTTTTCTTTTCTTTTTTTTCTCACACTCCCATCTCTCAGTAATCTTTCTTTTCCTTATTCCCCCCTACAAATTCTTCCCCCAATCCCTGTTTTTGTTCTACCTGTAAGATGAGGTAGAAGCACACAGGAAATGGATTGTTGATATATTCGTTATAGAAATCTCCTTCTCTGCTAAAGTCACAGAGTATAAGTCTTCTCCCTTGTTTTTATTCTCACAAGAATAATGAATGTGAGGCAGGTTATACTGAGAGATGGTGCCATTCCATTTCTCCACAGTTTTGTGAGGATCAAACCTAGATCTTCTTAGCTTCTTTCCAACACCTAATTCATAACATCACAAATAGTTGAGAATGAGGTTAACAAGGTTGGATGAAAGACAAAAAGAGAAGTAAGTCTAGAACTAGCTATGGCTGGTTTTCTTTCAGACTGTATGAAGGACACTTCTGTTGGCCCATAAGCACATGGTTTCCTAAAATCTTTCAACATAGAAAAACCTTTGTTCAATCCCAGACTTTCCTCTCCTTCTTTCAAATGCTTGGTTTACAATTTGGGGTCAACCAGATCTTTAGAGATCCATAAAGATTAGCCAAAGACTCACAATTTCCGATTCTAAGAAAAAAATGACCTGGAAGAAAGTCACAGAAGCTCAAACCTGAACATTTGAATTTCTCTTTTTTAGGTTTTTTAGTTTACCCTTTGCTTAATACAGGATCTGCTAAACTATTTCAAATAGATGTTACCCAGCCTTTGTTTGAAGACCACCGATGAAGGAGAACATACTGCTCCATG
Source organism: Ptyas mucosa (assembly GCA_012654045.1). NCBI lineage: Eukaryota > Metazoa > Chordata > Lepidosauria > Squamata > Colubridae > Ptyas > Ptyas mucosa. The sequence continues at coordinate 31,489,513 of WNWU01000017.1, forward strand.
AGGCCACTATTCTGTTGGTTAACAGCTTTTACCATCAAGAACTTTTTGTAATATTTCATCTGAATCTCCTTCATTTTTCACTCTTTGGTAGCTGTCTTGCTCCTCTATATGGTAGCTATTTAAATATCTAAATAGACCACTCTCATCAGTCCTCCCACTCTTCAGTTCTGCAATCTAAATAAACCCTAGTCCTTTAACTATTCTATTTAGGACAAAGTTTTCAGCACTTTCAATAGCCCTCTTCAGATAACTCATTTTATCTGTCAATGGAATTAGACACAATTGGACTGAGGTTGATGAGAGTGGAACAATTATTCACTCTAGTCTGCACTCAATGTTCCTTTTAAGAGAGCCCAAAATAGCATTTACCTTTTAGCAGCTGCACCATACACTGGCACATGTTCCATTTGTAACCAACTAAAATACCCAAATCTTTGTTGTATGCATGTCAAGCCATGTGTGCATATTTGGTATTTCAGTCTTTCCTTATTTTTCCAAATGTAGGTTTACTCTGTGTTCAATTTCATTTAGTTTATTCAAGTCTGTCATGACCTTTTCCATTTTCTTTCTCTTTTAAAATGTTAGCCATAACTTCTAGTTCTGTATCATAAAAACTTGGTAATCATCTGCTCAAGCTTTTCCCACCACTTTATTAATAAAAAGTATTGGACACCAAATAGAGCCCTATCATGTTCCATGTGCTAAAACTGTCCAAGCTAAAGTAGAACCATGTAAAAATACAATAATTCAGCCAAATATGAATCCACCTAACATCCACCTAAAACCCATATTTTACCATTTTATTTATTAGATTCAAAAGAGTCCATAATAAAATATATTTCCTCTTAATTTAACTGAAACACAAGAAAGTCATAGAGGTTGATGACAATTGGAGAGATTATTTAAAATGAAGAAAGGATAATAAGGGTACCACACAATTAAATAAGGCAAGAGCATCATATTCCACTCTTAAGAATTTATCCAAAATTCTATTTTTCCTCTCTTGGGGAAGAAAAGATCAGAAGCAAATTCACTTCTATCAAATTAAATGGGTCCCGACAGAAAAAATGCAGGAGAGTTTTTCTTTGAAGTTTACAGTCATCCATGGATCTCTCTGTCAACAATTCCTACCTGTTTCAGTCATCTCGGTTTCTCTAATTCACAGTGACATTTAAATGATCTTTCGCTCCTCTGACCTTTGCAGAAAAGCATAATGAACAAGCCATAATGTAATAGTACTGCTTTCAATGTATTTAGGTTAATCCCCCGAGACAAGCAGTTAACCTCCCTCCTAAAATGGGAACTCAGGAGCCAGGTCTACAGGTTGCTGAGGCAATGAGGAGATTGATCGCATCTTCGAGCAATGAAAAAATCTGAAAGGTAGAATATACTCCTTTTAAAGAAATGCATCCTGAGTGCATTAGACCACTGCAGGATGATGTAATATTGTAAAGTTGTTGCCTAGATGAGGTCTTAGCTTGTACTGAATAGCCTGAACATGCTAAAGACAATGCTGGATATCATTTGTATTTTGGACATACTGGTCAAAATGTGCCAGAATTAATTGGGCCTGATTGTACTTGTTAGATGGATTGTGACACAGCTGTGGGTGTAGTCTATTCCTTCTCTATCTTAATTAAAACACTGTAGAGAAGCGGAAATTCACCAGTGAAGGCCTGAGGTCAATTAAAATTATTTGGTGATAATCCTGGCATATGGAAGATTGCAACTTGGAATATAAAAGGAATAAAAAGTAAAGATAATTAATTAGCCGGAATAAAGGAGAAAATAAATATCTGTGTCTAAGGAAACGGAGAACAGCAAGATAGATCTGAATATAAGTGGTCTGGTCTTGTACAATGATTGGATTTTTTTTTTTTATGAAAGCAAGAAAATTAGGTCATACGTGCACTGCTATGTTGCTCCTCCAAGCATATGAGCCACCAGTAGTTTCTGGTGGATAAGAAAAGACAGTGTAATCTACCTAGCTCTGACCTATTAGCTTCTCCTGCTATGAGTTGGAAGTGTTTTCTGATTTGTATTAATTCAAACCCCAACCTATTTGCACGGTGCAGTTCATTTCGTTCCTGCCAAATCCCTGCTGTTTGATTGGATGCTGCACAGTGGCAGGAATGTTGCTCTGTGAAACACACATAATTTCACTACACACACACAAACACACAGTTTAACTTTATGTATGTATTTGGGTTAAAACAGATTTCTCTAAAATGTCTTGTGCCAGTTTTTTTTTTAAGAGAAAAGCAATAAAATGCTTAAAAACCCTATTATCTGATTGGGAGCAATCCGCATATGCGTTCCCAGGAGAAATGGAGAGAAGCAGCAAATACCTGTGAAAGAAGGAAACTGACAGAAGAAATAAACAAACGAGTGAAAATAAATTAATTAGCACAGTGTGTGGCAAATACCTGCCTAGCATTCAGCAAACCATAAAAAAAAAGTAAAAAACAAAGACCTGGCAGAAGATATTTGTTCCAGGCAGGATTCCCCCCACTTTTCTCAGACCAACATATGCTGTGACACATGGGTGAGAATCTGTGTGAGTGGGTGGACATTTAACATTTCAAATCAACAAAGCTTTATTATTGCCGGAATTCAGAATGCTAGACATGCACTGCAAAAATTCTAGCTGCTTTTTAATCTGACAGTTCTAAAAGGGAGAACTGGGAATAGGTATTCCTTTGCATCCATGGATGTCTAAATTTGGTAACAATGGACATATATATACACCCACCCACACCCATACATGCACACACACATATGTATGTATGCAATAAAACCCTACCCAGAGAAAATTATTGAACACTACTTTACTGGAATGGAAAGTTGGGAAGGTACAGCAGCCAGGCATCTATCCGGCGAGAAGACAGTGGAACCAGTCATTTAGAGTCAATTTTTTTTGCAAATCTGTCGGTTCAGACAGATTTGTCTTAAACTTTAGCATTAAGCCTGTATGAACACAGGAGCAGCTCAAAGCTACAGTGATCTTAGTGAATTATATAAGAGTGATGAGAACTTCTAAATATGGGATAGAATATAATTTTAATTGGTCAATATTCATACTTGGAGAAAATGGACATAGAAGAAGTACAGGAAGAGAAAATATAAGTCATTTTTAGAAAAATGTATTTGAAGAGTGATTAATCCCCCAGTAAATTGAATGGCTTCTTGGAACAGATGTGTGTTGGGTTACACAAAGGGAATATATGAAAATGTATGATGTTTGGTAGAATAATGAAGTGAAAAGGACTGTGGATGAGAACCACCAATATAAGAAAATTCTGCAAAAATGAGGATGAAAGACACAGAGAGAAAAAAATTGCAAAACATGTACTGAAAGAGCAGAGAATGGTTGAAATTAAGAGGCAGAGAAATGCCAAGTGATTTTGAAGGAAGTAAAAACTGGAAAAGGTAAAGAAGAATCTTCCAGCAGAGTGATGGAATTAATAGTAAAAATGATGAAGTGTTATTGTGAAACTAAAGTGAGTATTTTGTATGAGATTAGTAGAGGAATAGGAATGAAATATTGAAGAGTGGGATCAAAAAGAACACTATAAATATTAGTATGTGAGAAAAGATTAATGAAAATTGTTTTGAGAATATGAAATTGATAAGTCTGTAGATATTTGTGGTGTATATATATTAATTACTAGATAGATAGATAGATAGATAGATAGATAGATAGATAGATAGATAGACTACATTCGAGTCTGACATTTTCTAAAATGTCATTGTTATTTCCTTACACCAAGAGAAAGATAGCAGAAGTAAATGCAAAAACTAAGGGGAGATTAGTTTTATGCCAGAGAAAGTGTTCAGATCCAAAACTGTATGAGAGGCAGCCATGATTAAAATTTGAGAAGTCTAATGCAGCTCTACACTCAGATACAGAGATCAATTTTGTTCATGTGTGTAGGTGTGTGATTAGTGGGCCATTAAAAATCATATGAATGTAACCAAGAAAGGATACTGCATATTCGTGGATATAGAGAAATTGTGTAATAATTTGTGTAGGCTTGAATTATGGAATGTTCACACTGAAGACTGGTTTAGCAGCATCTAGAAGAGAATTAAAAACGTCAATATCAGTCATGGAAGCATAAATGACCTAAGACATGTTTGTCAATGTTGCACATGTGCACATGTACAGATGCCGTTATAACCATCAGCTTGATGTTTTTTTTACCTATGGGTCTCCTTGTACTTCACTCTTTTATTATCTTATTTTTTGCTCTTTCTCTGTGCAGGAATAAAATCTTTTTAGGTCCTATTGATATTAATGGATGTATTGTCTTCGAATTAATAAGACTTGAAAAGGCTTAACTTTGGCTAGATTTTGTCTTATATGCCTTTCCCTAACAACAAAGCATTCTCTGTACTGGTTTTTTTAAACAAACAAACAAACAAACAAACAAAATATGCAGATTTTTAATTGATGTGATCAGGAAGGTATTTATAGCATTAACAACATCTCATAAGTTTGATACCTCCAAGGCAGATGGGTTTTTCCACAGCACATTGTCAAATGTTTGTTCAGCCAAGAGGAATTTTGTTCCAGCTCTTTTCCTACCTTCTGCTAAAATACTGTATATGTGATTTGCCAGTCAAATATTTAATACATTGATAATTTAACTATGCAGTTGTCTGAAGTTCCCTCACAATAATTTATTTTGTAATAGAGGTAAGATTATACATTTCTATGAAGATCTGGACAATACATTTAAAAATTACACTGATCTTAAGTGATTTACTGCCTTGATTTCAGTGGAATAGCTCTGAGGTCAAACCAAGCAACAAGCAGAAGTTTGTGCGACCATCTGGATTTCTTTTTTGTTTCATAACAAAATTAAAAATCATTGTGGGAGAGTACAGTTAGTAACGGAACAAGTATGGTGGGGAGGATTTGCTTTAACAATATCTTCCCACCATAAACCATTAACAGTATTTCAATTATTACATTTTAAACTTAGTTCATATTTCTCAAAAAAGAAAACAAAAAGAAAACAAAACTCATCATTATCTAGATTTCAAAAATATAAATAATATTCCAATTGTTGTACATTTCATTTTCACCATAATATACTTTACCATTATTGTTTACTACAATTCACATTTCAGTTCTAAATGTATACCTCAAACTTCTCTTTCATTTCCTTCTCCTTTTCTCCCTTTTCAGTTTTATTTTTACCTTTTCCTTTCCCCTTCTTTCCTGCACTTGAAAATCCTGATCTCTCCCATTTTGCCCCATGTTGCCCATTGTTCCCTCTCTCTTTTCTCTTTTTTTTAATTTCATCACTATTTAGCCCGCTGTTTAACCCAATATTGTCATTCTGTATATAAAAGTTCTGGATTCTTCTCTTCTGCCCTATATTTCCTCTTTCTCTCTCTTGTGTTTTTTCACTGTAAATCCCAGTGTAATCATTTAAATCATTTATATCCTTTCTCCTAATAAGAGAAATAAGATTAATCAGACAGGCCTGTAAAGGTGCTGGCACTTTGTATCGAACTGGTTACAAATTGGAGAGATGCCAGTAAATTAAAGTTGCAAGGATGACATTCTGAGAACATAGTTCACAGGTTTAGATAATATATTAATTTATGGGTGAAACTGTATTACTGTACTACTAAAGAAGCAGTATGCTGGCAAAATCAGTGAATCAGATCATTGAAGTAAAGGTCAAAAGTATAGGGACAACTTAGATGACCCTTCTGGGGGAAACTTGGAATCACTGAATGAGGTGGACACAATCGATGATTTTCACAAGATGTCTCTCCCTCCCTCCCTCTCTCTCTCTCTCCCTTCATTGGCAATCATTTCATTTAATAACCATTTCACTTTCAATTTAAGGACTGGACTGTGGTTGCTAAACAAGGAGAGAATATAAAGAGCTTAATTTAAAAAAGCAGTTTTAACTATGATTAGAGGGAAATTTTTACTGTAATTTATATATCCTTATGATTTATATACTCTCTCATTTATTCAACCTATATGTTGAAAATATATTGAGTCAGAATTGGAAGAAGATGAGTGTGGTTTTAAACCAACCTAGCAGTTCGAAAGCACGTAAAAAATGCAAGTGGAAAAATAGGTACCATCTTTGATGGGAAGGTAACAGTGTTCCATATGCCTTTGACGTTTAGTCATGCCGGCCACATGACCACGGAGACATCTTTGGACAGAGCTGGCTCTTTGGCTTTGAAACAGAGATGAGCACTGCCCCCTAGACTCAGGAGTAACTGGCGAGGGGAACCGTTACCTTTTATGCTGATGACAATATTTGGGTAGCTGAAAATGTAAATGATCTGCAAGCTCTAGCAGTGAAAGTCAAGGAGCACAGTGAAAAAAAATAGGACTAAGATTAAATATAAAAAAAGATCAAATAATGACAACAGGTGCAGTGATCAGCCTTAGAACTGTGAAGATACTGGAGTGGCGGATAGTTCCTCCCAGGGAAATCAAAAAGAAACATAACCAGATTTGCCAATTCTACTTTATTTAATGTTACATTAACAGAATCTTGCAAGTCTTGAAGTACAGATTTCCAGCTGTCACCTATAACAGCCTGATCAACTAGGCAGATCCTTCGTCATTCTTTTCCTCTGATCCTTAAGTAACTGTGGGTTCCTCCCTCTCTTTGTCTGATCATTCTCTAAGCAGCATCTCTTTCCCTCATGCCTCAAAGTCATTCCCACATACCATTTCAACAATAAAAGAACCAGCAGTCAAGGAAAAAAAAATAGTATAGTGTGGCAATTGGTAGGGTGGCAATGAAGGTTTTGAAAAGATATTGAAATACTTACAGACACGCCTATACTTACAAAGATCAGAATGGTGCACGCTATGATTTCCCCCTGTGACATTCAATGGAAGTGAAATTTGAACTTTGGGGGTGGGGGGGAGCCAGAATACAAAAAAATATTGTGTTGGAAAAGACTCCTGAGATTGCCAAGGATAGCCAAGAAACTGGATCATAAAACAAATCCATAGTTCTCACTCAGTTATATTTTAGACATGTTATGCAAAATCTAGCTGTCTTGAAAAGCCAATAGCACTTAAGACTTATATACCACTTCACAGTGCTTTACAGCCCTCTCTAAGTGGTTTACAGAGTCAGCATATTGGTCCCAACAATTTGGCTCCTCATTTTACCTATCTCAGAAGGGTCAATCTTGAGCTGTTCAGAATCAAATTCCTGGAGTGAGCAGTGAGTTAGCCTGCAGTAATACATTGTAACCTCTGCACCACCATGGCTCTATAATGCTGGTAAAGGTGGATGAATTTATTTAGAATCACTAAAGGGCTAGGTTGGTGCAGATCATCTCAAGGAAGATATTTATGTCAGTGCCAATGGCACCTAATCAAATCAAATTATTTACATAGTGTCGTAATTAACTAAGAATATTTTAAATCTAATTCTTTTAACATTCACATTAACATAGCCATGAGAGCCAGCTCGATGTAGAGCAGGGGTGTCAAACTTGCAGCCCGCAGGTGGGATGCATCATGCGATGGCCATGCCCACACCGGTTTAGCAAAGGCTGAAAAAGTCATGATATGTCACATGACGTGATGATGCGAGTTTGACACCCCAACAACAACAACAACAAGCTAAAAAAACCAGGAGCCTCTCCCAGGAACAAACCATCTAGCTTACTTTGAATCAGTCACTTTTCCCAGCCTTAGGAAGAAGACACTAGAAAGCTACTTCCAAAAGAAACTGCCAAAAAACAGCGGGGACTAGTCCAGAGAAACACTAGGAATCAAGGCTGACTTGAAAGGGGGAAATTAATAGTATTAATGGCTGTTCGTTGAAAAACCTGAGTGAAATCTAAATTTGATTTATTTTAATGTGGCACCTTTCTGGAAGCACAGAAGCCTTCTGTTCACAGAAAACTCACTCAAAGCAATCTTCAATGCTACAGACTTCTTATTAAGACCAAAAGTGAACACAGTAATGCTGTAGTCCCTTGGTACATTTGCTAGTCTTGTGAGGGCACATCCTGACATGACAAAAACCAGGTTGTCAGCCTAGATCTAGAGCAGGGATGGCTAACCTTTTTGCCATTGCGTGCCAAAAGCGGGGGGAGCAGGGGGAGGTCGTGTGCATACGTGCCCACACACATAATTCAATGAGCCCCGCGCATGCGTGCATGACCCCCGCATGCTTTTGGTATGCAATGGCACGGTGGGCCTGGTAGGCTAGTTTTTCGCCCTCCCCAGGCTCCAGAGGCTTTCTAGGAGACTGGGGGGGGTGAAAACAGCCTGCCCCACCCTGCCGGAGGCCCTCCAGAAGCCAGAAACAGCCCATTTCCCGACTTCCAGTGGGCCCAGAAGGCCCAAAAATCAGTTGAGCTAGGGCAATGCTTGCGTGCCCACAGATATGGCTCTGCGTGCCACCTGTGGCACGTGTGCCATAGGTTCGCCATCACGGATCTAGAGCAAAGAGGGAGGGCCTGACTCAGGGGTGGGTTCTACTTACCTTTACTACTGGTTCGCAATGGGATCGCTCGTGTGGACCCACTTCGCTTGCACACGCGCCTTGCTTCTGTGCATGCAAGCACTGATTGCCAATGACAACATCCAGGGCGGTGGGCGGGGCCTCCTGCCGGTTTTACTACCAGTTCTTGTGAACCGGTCTGAACCGGGGCAACCCACTACTGGCCTGAATGGGAAAAAAGTAGCAAAATAGCAATACACAGGGCACAATGCAAGGATTCAAACCCATCCTTCATGCTTTGAAATTCTCTATCTGGATGATTTTTCTCATTTAGTTTTTTCCAGATTCTCCTCCCTGACTTTCCACCTTTCCATCCCATGGATACAGAAACTGACAAACCTGGGAATGCTTGCATTTAAAAAAAAACAAACCCAAATATTGGCATTTGAATTCCTCTCTTCAAGAAGCACTGTGGTGTAGACGAAACGAAACAAAACAAAACAAAACAAAAAAATCCAGGCAATAAGATGTGGGGGAAAGGGCAGTGGGAAGCCTTTAATTGCTTTGAATAATTAATTCCGTAGGTTTCATTTGTTTTCCTCTAATATTTGCTTCCTTAATTAGAATCTGATTCTAAACCCACTTATTGTTGCACTTAGTTTCAGCTTTTCTTCTTAGTTTTACTGCTTTCAAGTTTTGTTTATATGGCTCCTTTAGTCATTGAACTTTCCTGTCATAGGCTGCTTCTGAGTCAGTCCTTCTCAATTGTTCCTTTTCCCTAAAGGCTGTTGATACCTGGAGTGGCATATTGCCGACACCTGCATGAACAATTGCAATTGCAATCCTCTTTCTCTCCTCCCACACAGCCTGATTCCAGCTTCCCTCTTTCTGATTCTAGAGTTCCTGCACCCACGAGTCACTGCATCCCTCCTTCTCCCTCTCCCTTCAGGCCCACCTACAAGATGAGGCCTCTGGTCTTGGTACGCAAGGCAACACTTGCATGAACTTTCCACCCCTCTGTCCATATCCTAATGCAGGGGTCTCCAACCTTCACAACTTTAAGCCTGGTGGACTTCAACTCCCAGAATATCCCAACCAGGCTTAAAGTTGCCAAGGTTAGAGACCCCTGTCGTAATCCATGCCTCATTCCTTCTTCATCTGTTTTGGAGGGGCACTTGTGAAGAAGGTATGTCAGTGACAGCTGCTTGTTCCACCCAATAATAACTTCCAGGTTTCTCTGTATTATTCTGGGAGGGCTTGCAATGCCTTGCAGTTATGTCCGGTCTTCCCTTTCAGCTTTGCTTTATATTATAGCAGGCTAGCCTTACTATAAGTAAATAATAATAATAATTAAGTAAGTTAAAAAGTAAATATAAGTAAAGTAAGTAAATAAAAAAAATTGTAAAAGTAAAAAAAAAATATTTTTTTGTAATAAAAGACTTTTTAGCCATGTCTGAATCAGCAAAGAATTCTATCCACAACATAACTCTCCCCTTTTGTTGATCTTTATCCTGCCTCTATTGCCTTGGCTTTAAATCATAGCAGTTGCCACCATTCCCTACAAGATAAATGTCTGACAAAGCCTAAAATATTTTAGTCATTTTGGAGTGCCTTTATATATTGCGGGAAGAAGAGCTACTTGAATATGGGTGCTAGTAAGGATAATTGTAGGCCTGTCCCGCTTGAGATCTGAGGGTCATATGAAGATAATCTCATGTCTGAAGGAAAGAGGCTGGCTAAGACAATTGGGTCCTTTTCATCCTCTACTAAGTTGTCATTCCATGAGGAAAGTGGAAGCTTTCTTGATCTAAAATGTTGGAGAATGACTGGGCTGCTTTAATACCAACCTGCAGGTTCTGGCTCTGGCTTCTTGCCATTGTCTATGTTCCAACCTCCTTTCTCTCTAGCACAGGGGTGTCAAACTAAATTTCATTGAGGGCCACATCAGGGCTGTGGTTGACCTTGGTGGGCTAGGTAGGTGTGGCTGACTGGGTGGGTGTAGCCAACTAGGTGAGCGTGACCAGCTTGACACCACTCCCCAAACTGCTGGCATGTTTCTTCTTTGTACTGGGTAGACCGGGCCGAAGCCACACTGGCCCAATGTTTCCTCTTCACATTGGGTAGACCGGGCTTAGGCCAAATGGGCTGGCCCCTTAAATTTTCCAGGATGGCCCCGCAGGCCAGATCCGACCACATCATGGACTGGAATCAGCCTGTGGGCCTTGTGTTTGACACCCCTGCTCTAGCACAAGGATCTGTACAAGCAGAAACCCAAATCCAATTTTGCTCCTCAAAGCTTTCTTTGTTTCTTTGCCCAACATGCTGTCGTATGTTTCTTGAGAGGGGTGGGGGGAGAGAGAAAGAAACTGAGAATCATTTTGCCCACAAGATCTCCTACAGCTTTGAATCATCTGCAAGCAAAGAGTAGGCTTCACATATCCTTCCTTTCTTTCATTACATTTATTATATAGCTGCTCACTCCAGCAGACTCTGGGTGGTTTACAAATATAACACTAAATTAAAACAATTTAAAACTTATACCAAATCAAAACAAGACAGCTGGGAGTAAAAACAACCTTTAAAAATATATATGACAGTTCCCCTCCCCCATTCCCCTTGCGTTCCAATAATGCTGCTCTGAGAAAAAGAAGAAAAAAACTAGCTACAGTTACTTCTTACTGAGGGTCCTTTCAGGCTCTGTTTTGATGTTTCCTCACTTCTGAGAGAGAAAAAATATGACTATCCCATGGGCTGCAAAAAATCTGGATTTCCCACTAGATGGGAGCCAAGAATGAGGGTATCTCTTCACTGCTACTTAGCAGGCTTTCAGAACCCCAGATATAGTGGCCCTAAGAAAGTCCAGCCACGGTGATGTCATAAAGATTGATGAAAGTCTTGGCATGAGTTGTGAAGCCAAAGTGACCTTTGTGAGTATATTTACATAGTTGCAAGTTGTGATGTGTTACATGCAAGGATATTTATTTATTTATTTATTTATTTATTTATTTATTTATTTATTTAATCGAACTTTTATACCGCCCTTCTCCTTTCAGACTCAGGGCGGTGAACAGCCAGAATAAAACATATGTATATAAAAGTTAAAATAATTTTAAAATAGATTAAATAATTTAGGCTCATATAGTTAAAAGTATTCCAAATTCAAAATTCAAGATTTAAAAATTTAAGTATCATTATGTAAAAAACAACATAAAATCAGGCCAACCCGGCGAGTTGAAAAAGATGGGTTTTTAGGGCCCAACGAAAAGTCCGGAGGTTGGAAATTACTCATATCTCTGGGGGTAGATCGTTCCAGAGAGTGGGCGCCGCCACAGAGAAGGCTCTTCCCCTGGGGGGTCATCAGCCGACATTGTCTGGCTGACGGCACCCTGAGGAGGCCCTCTCTGTGGGAGTGAACCGGCCGGTGGGAGGCAATCGGTGGCAGAAGGCGGTCCCGTAAGTACCCGGGCCCTAAGCCATGGAGCGCTTTAAAGGTGATCACCAACACCTTGAAGCGCACCTGGAAGTTCAGCGGGAGCCAATGCAGCTCGCGCAGGAGAGGAGTCACATGGGAGCACCCCGTCGCTCCCATAATCCCCCGCGCGGCCGCATTCTGCACCAGCTGGAGCATCCTCCCCAAGGGGAGCCCCATGTAGAGAGCGTTGCAGTAGTCCAGACGAGAAGTGACGAGTGCTTGAGTGACCGTACGTAAGGAGCAGACTTTTCATCACAATGTCCTGGTACATATTTCAGCAGCTGCCCACCCCTTACCCTCCTATATTTGAGAGAGATTGAATCTGAGGCTATGTCTTCTTATGAGAAAAGTTATCTTTCATGCCACAAAGGAGACAGAGCAGTGGTGGGATTCTACCAGTTCGCCTTGGTTCTGGCAAACCGGTAGCGGCAGCAGCGGGAGGCTGTGCTCACCTGCCCAGATGTCATCATGGACGCTCTGCGCACTCACAGTTTCGAACAGGTAGTGAAGGTAAGTGAAACCCACTACTGAGACAGAAGTTTGTTAATATCCTTTATTGTGTTATTCTTCTTGCTTACTCTAAGGGGGTGGGGGGGAACAACAACAAATGGCTTAATATTTTTCTAAGACTTTTGTAATGTCACTGAAAGTCTTTCAGTGCTTTCCTTTTTGCCCTCTGCTCTCATGACAAGTTTCAGAAATGGGGAAAAGTAGAAAGCAGCAGCAGCAGAAAAAACTGGTGATAGCAGCGGGGTGCAAAAGGTCTCTCTTGTGCCCAATTTGGCTGAGCTTTCAGACAGCATTAAACAATCAAACAACAACAACAAAAGGCCCAATTGTCCCCAAAGGTTTATCACCAGAGCTCAGAAAAGTTTCACTCATTACTCATCTGCACTTTATAACAGGCATTCCTTTTCTAAATATTTACTTGATTTACAGGACTGCTTTTTGGCAGCCCTGTATTAGGGATTAACTGCCATCAGAGGCAGATGACATTTGCATTTTTCTCATTGGATTTAAGATCTTCGCCCTTTCTGATGGAAGAAGAATAAGAACAACTAGAAGCATGGCTTTTATATTTATTTATTTGATTGATTTATTTAATTTGTCAAACATGTACGAGATAACAGGTATAAGAATAAACATGGATATGAATCAGTGGTGGGATTCAAGTAATTTAACAACCGGTTCTCTGCCCTAATGATTTCTCCAACAACCAGTTTGCCAAACTGCTCAGAAAGTTAACAACTGGTTCTCCCGAAGTGGTGCGAACTGGCTGAATCCCATCACTGATATGAACACAGGAATTGGGTACGAATAAATGGGGACAGTAGGACAGGGACAGTAGGCACGCTGGTGCGCTTATGCACACCCCTTACAGACCTCTTAGGAATGGGGTGAGATCCACAGTAGACAGTCTAAGGTTAAAGTTTTGGGGGTTTGAGAATGTAACAACAGAGTCATGTAGTGCATTCCAGGCATTGACCACTCTGTTGCTGAAGTCATATTTTCTGCAATCGAGTTTGGAGCAGTTTACCTTAAGTTTGTATCTATTGTGTGCTCATGTATTGTTGTGGATGAAGCTGAAGTAGTCATTGACAGGTAGGCTGTTGTGGTGGATAATTTTGTGTACTACGCTTAGGTCAGACAGTAGGCGGCGTAGTTCTAGGTTGTCCAAGCCCAAAATTTCAAGCCTGGTGGCATAAGGTATTCTGTTGTGAGCAGAGAGTGGAGTGCTCTTCTTGTGAAATACCTCTGGACTTGCTCAATTGTATTAATGTCTGATATACAGTGTGGGTTCCAGGCAGATGAGCTGTATTCGAGAATTGGTATTGGTCAAAACCATACAAAAAGGTTTTGTATGCTCTAGTTTGTAGTACAATGTTACCGGAGAAGAAGCTTCGCAAAATTAGGTTTACAACTCTTAATGCCTTTTTGGCAATGTTGTAACAGTGAACTCTGGGGGTTAGATTGTTTGAGATGAGTACTCCAAGGTCGAGGTGCCTTGTTTTCAACTTGTTTATATGATTAATGCAGAGACATTCATAGAAATGACAGAGAGCATGAAAGGGCAGAGGAGAAGAAGGCACACTTTGCCTTCAGTTTAGAGAAGTGGCAATTACATTTTGTATACTGTGCATTGCATTTTATTGTCTTCTTCCAGTGAAGGAAGAACTCCTTCCCAAAGAAAGGGCTCCACCTTCCTTGATGCCACCAAATTTAGAAACACGCAGTTGTTAGCAGGGAAGGGGAAAAAAAGAGCAAATCCTGTTGCAAAATTCTACCTACATGATATTGGAAGGCTCCTTTCCTCCCGGAAAGCGTATCCATCTTATTGAATAAGCTGTTCGTCGATACTTTTTAATCTTCAATAACATCTGCTGTGTCAATAATTTATTTCCATAATTGGATCTGATTAATTTCGCTCCTTGAAAATGAGAGTAAATGTGCAAAGGAAGGCTGAATTTCAGTGCATTAAGCTGGCCGGGGATTTCATCTGCACATATGTATTCCTCACCTGAGACCCCATATGCTTCTTAGTGCTGGGGAGGGGCATTTCACTGGATGCATTAGAATTACCTGGCATTGATCATAGCCTTTGGCAAGGAACAGAGTTGATTAACTAGAGCATAGTTTAATGGACTTTTTAAATATCTGATTTCCTCCAGGGTGAAAGGGAACTCTACTGGCATTTTTCCTCTGTTGTACTTTATCCAATTCTCTAGGTAGCTATATATTTTATTCCATCCTGTTTTTGTGTGGGCTTAATAATATTTTTGACAGTGAAGATCACCATCCATTGCAATACATCCCAAGGTAGTTATTCCGTCCCCCCCCCCAACCCATATAACATTTTAATGAAAGAGATCACAGCCAATTACACATTTTGGAAGACAGAACCTGTTCATGGCTTGCTGGAGGACAGGCTGCTATAGGATCAGAGGAATTGACGCTACTCAAAAAAAATAAAATAAGATGAAACAGAATTTATTTCATAGGTGTTCTAATTCCTTCAGCATTTTCAGAGATCTAGTTGATCTGCAGGCAACATCACCCAAGGAAGGTTTGAGTGAAACACAGAAAAAGAGAGACCTCAAAGAGAAAGAGAGAGAATACTCCCCAGCAAAATCACATATATGGATATGTTTTACAGAAGTTTATTCATAATTAAGTAGCATACAATAGTGGGTTAGATTTAGACTTAGACTTAGAATAACTTTATTGTCACTTTGAATGTATATTAATCGGCATACATTAAAATGAAATTTCGTTGCATACAGCTCTTAAAGGGTCACCACCTCCAATATATACTACATAAACATGACTAAATAACTAGATAGATAGATAGATAGATAGATAGATAGATAGATAGATAGATAGATAGATAATACAAAATTATGCATATACCCACATACTGTATATTATACGGCACAGAGATACAACACAGTCTAGATTGGGTTGTAATGTTACCCAATATGAGTTCAGTATTGGTGATGATATGGAATAATATACATTACTGAGCTTAAGCTGCAGAGTTTATCGCCTTAAATTGATATCCATGTGGTACATCTGTATATCCCATGTATTTAGTTCATTAAGATATCTATTAGAAATAAATGTCCACAGCATAACTATACAAATGTATATATGTAAAATATAGTTAAGCACTATATGCTAGAAATATTCAGAGTAAAATAGGTTAACTTACTATTATGCATAACGTGCAATTCTAGACAGAATGTCAAAAGTGGAAACAAGGAGCATATAGAAAAGTAATATATTTCAACCATTCCTACTCATGGAAGAATTTTGAAAGATGAGTATAATTACTTAGCAACCAAGCTATCAATCTTCCTATCTTATCCCAACGCTGTAAGCTGTCATTTGTCCCTGGGGGCAAGTTATTAATATTGGTAACTAATAACAATTTCTCACCTGTGGTAAACAGCAAGCTGGACAGGATTTTCATCAGAATCACAGCCACATCATTAATAACTTCCCTTCAGTGCTGTGATCTGGATCTAAATCACAAACACATCACTTGTTATTTTTTTAAATATCTATTTATGCAGATGTGAAGGTGTTTTGTGAGATACTACTACATTGTTCATTGACACTCTGATAATCCCTTCTGGGTTGTAATTTCAGCAGTCCTGGAAATAAATTTCTGTATCCCTCTAACATTATATCATCACTGATCTTATCTTGGCTAGCAATTTTGTAATGGAAATCCGAATGATTAAAGCAGAGGATCAAGTTTACCAATACATTTTTTAATATTGATAATCTAACCAAGTTATCTCAGAAGGGGAGATGACACTTAAAAATTGTTGCAGCAATCTCTCCATTGCACATGGCTGGATTTTACAGGCTTTAAATTTCCATAAATAAGGTATCACATCAAAATTTCATATTACCATATTGACCCAGATCAAGAAGATATTCTCAAATTCATTTGGATTATTTTTTCAGTAGTGAGCAGGATTAACCCACTGTGGACAGGCTTCCATCTAGCCACTCTGCCATAAAGCCCAGATTGGTGGAGGGCTACAGTGATGGTTGTCCTTCTGGAACTCTGTCCTATGTCCACATAGAATCTCTGGAGCTCAGTCAGAGTGATCATCAGGTTCTTGGTCACCTCTCCCTCAATTGCTCAGTTTGACTAGGCAACCAGCTCTTAGAAGAGTCCTGGTTCAAATTTCTTCCATTTGAGAATTATGGAGGCCACTGTGCTCTTAAGAACATTCAGTGCAGCAGAAATGGTATTGCAGCTTTCCCCAGATACTGTGCCTTGCAATAATCCTGTCTCTGAGCTCTGCAGGCAGTTTCTTCGACCTCATGGCTTTTGCTCTGCTACAGTATGCATTGTCAGCTCTGACGCCTTCTATAGAGAGATGTGTGCCTTTCCAAATCATGTCCAATCAATTTAATTTATCACAGGTCAAGTGCCTTCAAGGTGCAGAAACTTGTCAGCAATGATCAAGAGAAATGGGAGGCACCAGAGCTTAATTTCATATGTTGTTGCAAAGGATCTGCATACGTATGCCAATGTGATGTTTCAGTTTTTTTATCTTTAATAAATTTACAGACATTTCTAAAATTCTGTTTTCACTTTGTCATTATAGGGTAGTGGATGTAGATAAATGAGAAAAAAAATGAATTTCAGCAACTGTAGAATCAGGGTTCAGCATAACAAAATTGACAAAAGTGAATGGGGTCTGAATGCTTTCTGAATGCACTATACACACACACACACACACAAAATTAGAGGCAGAAGGATAAGGATCTGGTTTCATGAAATTTGTATTTTGTGCTGAATGGTTTCATTCAAATTTTATTGCTTCAAAATGTAAACCACCTTGAATCTTTGGAGTAAGTAGTATACAAATCCATCAATTAATCAGCTCTCACGTTAAATGTTTAGCATTTGTTAAGGCTTCATGAAAAGAAAGGAAATCCTGGATTTCTTATAGAGGATCCACTGTTAATATATGAAATCCATCACAGGCTTTTTATAGGCTTATATACATACTGAAGTTTGTTCCTGGAATAACAATAAGAAAGGGAACATTCATTAAAAAAAGAGAGATGTTTTCAAGAGAGAAAGGCACCTGTTGGAGACAGGACTAGTTACAAATATATACTGTAGCCTATTTAACCATTGTGATAATTAAGAATGGGATTAGGAGATTAAGGCAAAATCCTGTATTAGGAAAAATGACCTAGGTATAGAGATTTGACTTGGGAAGCAAATCATTTCTGTTGAGTCACCATTTAGGCCAGGGGTTTCCAAACACTTTGCAAGGAGGGCCGGATTTGGTGAGGTGAAAATGTGTGGGGGCCGACCATTCAGCCTGACATTCTTTGAACCATTAACCATGTGCCATTAAAGCAGCTTCCAGTTCCTTCCATTTTTCGCCGTGTTCATTCCCAGTTAGCTTGTTGTAGTTAGCATGTTTCATCTGGTAGTGCCTCTTGATATTGAATTCCTTGAAAGCAGCCACAGTCTCTTGGCAAATTAGGCAGACACAGTTGTTTCATATTTCAGTGAAAAAATATTCCAATTTTCACTTGTCCTGGAAGTGGCAGCCCTCGCTGTCAATTTTCCTTTTTTTAGTTACAGTCGCCATTTTAGAAATGGGCACACAAGCTCACAAGGGTCTCGCAGTGAGAGTGCTGACTCAGGTCTACTGCCATCTGCTGGTGAAAAATATGACTGAGATGCTCTGCAGAGCAGGATGGCTGTGGAGCAGGAGGCAGCAGGGGACAGCTGCGGAAACCGCTGTGTGGTGAAAGGAAAAACGCCGGCCGACGGGGATGAGTGACAGGCTGAGCCAGTGGGGAGAAGAGGTTGCGGGCCGCTTGAAATTTGAACACGGGCCGGAATTGGCCCCCGGGCCAGACTTTAGACATGCCTGATTTAGGCAGAGGTTTCAGTTTTCAAACTAATTCTGGATCTTAAATTGTGTGGTCCATTGCTGTGTTCTGGTGAACTTAACTTTTCAGACTTTACTAGGCCTGAAATGGCCCGTTTCTTTCTTACAGCTAAAAATCAATTTTAACCTCCAGAACACAGAGGAACAAAGTCAGAATAAAAAAAAAGAAAGAAAAAGGTTGGAGAAATAATATGAGGCAATTCTTTTCTATTGGCTCTGAAGGTCCTTGAGTTATTGACAAAATCAGAGAGGAGGGACATCTTGCTGTGGCTGCTAACAGGGAGCTGGAAATAATTTCCCGAAGAGAGCATTTTGCTGCAGCTGTGTCTCCTCCAACTGCCTAGAATTCAAGATTAAACACAAACTCACAAAAGAATATTTAAGCAGAACTATTATTGTTAAAATGATTGATGGGATGAAAAGTAAGCTATTATGGAAACGTTTATACAAACTGGACGTCCTCCAAGAAGGAGACTTCATTTCTCAACCCCCCCCTCCCCACTTCAAATCATGCCAATCCTTCTTGAAGTGATGGGATTTGTGGTCCAAAGACATCAGAAAATCTGGTTTAAAGTGGAAACCTCTAAGTATCAACTCAGAAATAAGCCCCATGGATTTGAATGACAGCCCCCCTCAGCCAAATACTGATTCTTAAATCCCTTATTTCTACTGCCTGACATCTATAATTTAAAGCTATGTGAAACACATGTACATAAAAAGACCTAAATATGTCTAATAGTCAAGTAATCTGCAGCATAATCTTATGCATGCTTAATCAGCTGCTCCAGTATATTCCATGAGGTTTATTCCCAAATATTTATGTATAAAATGACAGCTTTGGTTTTTTATTTTCTTCAGTTTTTTTCTTTTGCAGCTGCTAGAACATTTCTTTGACCAGATCTTTATTCTTAGGAATTAAAAGATTAGGTTACACACAGACAAACACACACACACACACGTGTGTGTGTGTGTGTGTGTATTTATGGGTGTATAAGTGTTTTACTGAAGCTTTGAGAAAAAGCTATAACCTGCTGTCCTATTTTATTGCATATTCAACATATCTTACATACAGTATAGACATTTGAGCATCATGATGAACATGTGAAACTGGATTTTATGAATTACAGGAATTCCAGGAGCAGTTGGTTGTCCAGAGCTGGAATCTGGACAACCATTAGATGGCAGCAAATAGAAAGTTTTTGCATCTCTTTGCCAGCATGCAGTAGTCAAAGGGATCCTTGCAGTCCCAATCTGGTAACTGTAGACTACCAAACCAGGGGTGAAATCCAGCAGGTTCTGACAGGTTCTGGAGAACTGATAGCAGAAATTTTGAGCAGTTCGGAGAACCGGCAAATACCACCTCTGGCTGGCCCCAGAGTGGGGTGGGAATGGAGATTTTGCAATATCCTTCCCCCAGGCGTGGGGAGAGAACGGGGATTTTGCAGTAACCTTCCCCTGTGTTGTGGCCAGGCCCACGTAGTTAGTATTAAATACAAAACAGTTCCAAAAAACAAACAGATTTTATTAAAACAGCTGAGAATTAATTCATTCTCAGCGTATTCCCAATTAAATGAAAGTGAAGTTCTCAAAACACAATTCTTCAGTTTATCTCTGACCTTGGGATAATTAGGCAAACTGCCAAAGACTTTTCTTGGCAACAGTTCAGGAACAGAAGACGCTGACAAGAAAGAAATACATCCAAACACGAAGCAAATCTCTCAATGGTTGTTTTCTGGCAAAGAGGCCAAGAGCCATTGCTGGTCTTTTAAGCCTTATGGGAGGGGCCAATCATCTCTTGACCCTACTCCTGAGTCGTTATCTCTGCTTTAGCTGCTCCTGCCTTCTGGCAGCTCTTCTCATACGTGCACTAGGAACAGACTCCTCCTGTTCCTCTGCCTCTCTACTGATTTCGGTCAGTAGAGCCTCTGGAGGCTCCGAAGTCCACGCATCATTCCCTGATGGCCCTGGTCCCATCTCTGCCTTCGATGCAGAGCCCTCATCCGGGCCATCCCCAGCCTCCAGGACTGGCCCATGTTCTTCCTCAGCCTCATTGCTGTCCGACTCCGCTGCCAGTTCTGCAGGCTGCTGGTGGACCACAACACCCCGGAGTGGGGTGGGTATGGAGATTTTGCAGTATCCTTCCCCTGCTATGCCCACCAAGCCACGCCCACCAAGCCACACCACAACCGCCAAGCCATGCCCACAGAACCAGTAGTAAAAAAAAATTGATTTCACCACTGTACCAAACCCTTTAGATATACATTTTAGTGCAAGCACAGTTAGATAACACACATCAAAGTTCTGCAGCAGAACTCAAAACTGTGAAAGCAATTTTGATTTTTCTGTAATCATCCTGATAACATGCCAAATGAACATGATCGCAACGAGAAATTTCAATCCTGTTCCTTCTCGCTTCAGTTCACAGCTACTGACTTTTCCACCGACTTTTATAAACTATGGAAAAATCCACGCAGATTCTAAAGTTTCTGACCTTACAACCGAAGTGATGGAATCTGAAAGCAAAAGGAAGTGCTTAAAGTCCAAATACTGATCCTGGAGGGAAGGGTGAAACCTCTGTCTGACATAAGTTGAAAACCTCCCAGGCAAACTAGTGCCTAGAAGCTCATTGTGAAGTTTGATAAGCATAAGGACAGGGTTAATAGCAAAGCAGAAAACAATGTAACCCATGGGTTCTCTTATCTCTCACTCACACCCTGAGAAAGAAGCCAATGTCTTAAGCTAGCTTCAAGTCTTGGCAAGACCAAAAGCTAGCTACTAAAAGTTGGGAACTCTTTGAGGGGAAAGCATAGATAAAAGGCTAATGGTCCTTTAATGGGTAACCTGCAGTTTATTAAAATATGCATATTTATTTTATTTTATTTATTTAGTTCGTCAAACATGTACGAGATAACAGATATAAGTATAAACATGGACATGAGCACATGAAATGAGTACAAATAAATGGGAACAGTAGGACAGGGATGATAGGCAACCTGGTGTGCTTATGCACATCGCCTTACAGACAGACCTCTTAGGAATGGTGTGAGGTCCATGGTAGACCGTTAAAGGTTGAAGCTGTGGGGGTTTGAGGAAGTAACAATGGAGTCAGGTAGAGCATTCCAGGCATTGATCACTCTATTGCTGAAGTCGTATTTTCTGCAAGCAAGTTTGGAACAGTTTACATTTATATTTGTAGTATTTATGAAATATGTCATTCAAGGGGCCCAACAATAAGTAGGTG
>WNWU01000017.1:31519255-31602923 GCA_012654045.1 Ptyas mucosa
TCCTTCCTTCCTTCCTTCCTTCCTTCCTTCCTTCCTTCCTTCCTTCCTTCTTTCTTTTCTTTTTCCTATCCTCTTCATTCTCCTTTCTTCTTCCTTCCCCACTTTCCTTATTTTTCCTTCCTTGCTCTCTTCCCATCGTCCCTTCTTTTTCTTTCCCTTTCTCCTTTTCTGTCACTTCTTGTATGTTCAAATGCAAAAGGGGAAACATTTCTCCTTTTGTTTTGCTTTTAGTTTGTTTTGCTACCCCTCTGCCAGCAAAAACAGAGCTCGAGAGGACCGTGTGCAGTCCTTCTGGGCCCCATTTACAGCTGGGACGGCCTCCTGCAACCTTCTGCCAGCAAAATGAGCTCTGTTTTCACTGGCAGAGAGCTGCAGGAGGCCATCCCAGCCAAAAATGGGGCCCAGGAGAGCCGCACATGGCCCTCCCAAGCTCCATTTTTGCTGGCAGAGGCACTGTGGGCCGGTCCTTTGCTATTTCCAGGGTGGCCCTGCGAGTCAGATCTAAGCACCCTCCGGGCCAGATCTGGCCCATGGGCCTTGAGTTTGACACCCCTGCTTTAGACCATTTCAAGTCAACGTAAGGGAGGGGGGGGGTTTCCTTTAGTTTGATCTCTCCAAATGGGGAGTTTTCAGGAGCTTGCTGGAATGCAGAAGCAGTTTTTCTACCAACCAGAAATGGAAAAATACTAGAGGTAGGCACACGAGTCTTTTCTACCCCACGTCCAGAAAGAAAGAAAAAAGTCTATTTCCCAATGACTGCAGAACTGTCTGAGTTGTAAACAGTGTGTGATGAGAGACCGATGCAGCCGGATCCTCAGAAGCAGATGCTTTGCTGCATTGCACCATCTGCTTAAAAAGAAAAAGAAGGGGAGATGTTTGCCTTTCCCTCCCATTGGGTATGACTAACCTGGGCTGCAAACCCAGGCGATCTCCCATCCAGGATGATAAAGCAGAGGAATGAAAGGGGGAGGAGCAGCAGCTTCAGCAACACCCAATCCTGGGGAAGACACAAGGAGGAGCAGATAGGAAGTATTCTAGAGAGACTGGTTGCCCCAACAGTGTTATCAAACTCAGTAAAATATAAAGCATGCCTATGAAATAAGACCAGAGCAA
The DNA here is from genome assembly GCA_012654045.1 of Ptyas mucosa. Lineage (NCBI taxonomy): Eukaryota > Metazoa > Chordata > Lepidosauria > Squamata > Colubridae > Ptyas > Ptyas mucosa. Next base: position 31,520,369 of record WNWU01000017.1, read on the forward strand.
CTTGGTAAATTCTATCCAGACTGGAGAATTGAGTCGATCAAAAAAAATAATAATAATCCCTTGGATTCCCATACTTACTTTCATAGCAATGCATGCTACAAGAGTGGTCTTGTATGGATCAAAGTCAGCATGATTTCCCAGCACAGCTCCCTGTTGGGCACAAGTGACAGGTGCCCCACTACTTGCTTTTTGCCAATTTATTTATTTATTTATTGGTTCGATTTATATGCCACCCTTCTCCGGAGACTCAGGGCGGCTTACAATGCATTAAGCAATAGCCTTCATACTTTTGTATGAAGTATGAAGTTCGGCCGCCACCCCTAAGCGGTGTTCTTTTTTATACAAAGTCAACTTATTGCCCCTACAAACTGGGTCCTCATTTTACCTACCTTGAAAGGATGGAAGGCTGAGTCAACCTTGATCCTGGTGAGATTTGAACTTGCAGTAATTGCAGGCAGCTGGTGCTATTTACCAGCATTTTAGTCTGCTGCGCCACCAAGGCTCTTGAGTCTCCCAGATCACTTCCATTGTATTCTAGGCATTTGTTTTGGCCTATAAATAACTTATAGCTTGTACAGACAAATGGACCAGAAACATCTGTTGACTCAACTTTATGCTTTTGTGTCTTATGGTTACATAGAGAAGATTATTGCCCACCATAGAATCTTCTGCAAAATGTAATGCTTCACCTTCTTCCTCCTTGCCCACCTCTATGCCTCCTTGTTTTCCTTTCCTCACCCCCTCCCCCTTTGGTAACTGTATAATTTGTGTTTGCTAACATCTGCTTCAGAGAGGTTCGTTCTCCAACTTTCCTCTAAGTAATCTTTTTTTTTGCACATGTGCCAAGATGTGTTGAGCAAATCACTTTGTCACCAGAAACGCACACAGTCCTTTGATGAAATACATTTAATTGACAGAGTGGTTTAAGGCGCATGAATTTCAGTTGAGTAAATGATATTAGGTGGATTAGACTGAGAATTTCATCAGAACTTGCTGCACTAGGAAATGAGCTTCATTGATCATGTTTGTCAAAGCTACAGGAAGCCATTTTATCCAGCAGACATGCTTATTTAATAAACAAGGCTTCAGAGTCCCCCAGCCTTTCCAAGGCACCATGTTCCAACCCTGGTAAAAACCTCTTAAAAACTGACATTGACAGATAAGAGAAAGTTATTTGTGCATTGGAGTTACTGGCTTTAAAGAGACAAAGGTGGCCAAAATTGTGGGTGCACCCTTATTGCAAACAATTGGCTTGTCTGATATACTTGATTTTTAATAAAAGGGATGTGTAAAACTTAGAAGTGTATGTGCGAGTGCTTCCTGTGGTCTCTATCATATCTTATTACTATTACCTCTATTTTATTACATGACAATTTATGCTACAAATTACTATTAGGATTGCCTCTATACTATGCTCTGTACTATTATTATTATACATCAATATTTTCTTACAGAGCCTGTTCTGCCTCTCTCTGTCTCTGTCTCTGTCTCTCTCTGTCTCTCTGTGTGTGTGTGTGCGTGTGTGTGTGTCTGTCTGTCTGTCTGTCTCTCTCTCTCTCTCTCTCTCTCTCTGTGTCTTTCTGTCTCTTTCTCTCATTTCTTTCAGATTTCTTCTACTCTTCTTGTACTGTTGTTGCTTTTCAGTACCAGCATGTAGAGAGCTCTTGCGCTTTTCCATATTGTGCTTCCCCTTCCTAGGACTTGATACTACATTTTTCTCTGGACCATCCACTTCCTCTGAAAGAAAACTACCTTCTTTCTTTTAGCTGCTCTACTTCTCCATTCACTGATACTTTTGGATAGCCCTCCAAAAAATACCCCTCTCCTCCCTTCTATTCCTATCTTCTCCCACAACTGTGTCAAGATTGCTGCTTTATTGGCAACTTTGCCGTGGTGACATGGGAGAAAGGCTTGAATGGGAGAGAAAGTAAGGAGCACAGATGCCTGTACTTTTCTCAACCAGCCTGCTCTTCCACAGGATGGATACTATATACTTTAGATTTATTTAGATAAATATAAATATATAAACAGTACATTATTGAATCTATTGATATATTTCTTATTAGTTTTAAAAGGGGTTCTCATTTAAGACACAAATACATTTCCTATAAATATATATTTTTAACTTAAACACCAAGTCATCCAAAGGTATACAATGGATTACTTCCTGCTTCCCATAGATTTATATCAAGCAAGGCAATATTACCATTTCCCTCCTTTAGTTAGGTGAAAAGCAAAGTGCGTTAAGAGAATAGGGAAACCAATGCTCATTTGATCTACCATATTAGTTTGAAAACTTGGAAGTTATATTCCAACCACCACTGGACACCACAGAGATGAGTACAAGGCAGGGGTGGGTTCTGCTTACCTTTACTACCGGTTTGCAGTGGGGCCGCATGTGCGTGCGCACTTCGCTTGTGCACGTGTGCGCTCTTCTGTGCATGTGCAGAAGCATTTTAATGATGTCGGGGTCAGTGGGCGGAGCCTTCTGCCAGTTTTACTACTGGTTCTATAGAACCGGTGCGAACCGGGGGCAACCCACCACTGGTACAAGGACATTATAGCATAATTCAGTAGCAATAGCAATAGCACTTAGACTTATATACCACTTCAGAGTGCTTTACAGTCCTCTCTAAACGGTTTACAGAGTCAGCATATTGTCTCCAATAATCTGAGTCCTCATTTTACCGACCTCGGAAGTATGGAAGGCTGAGTCAACCTTGAGCCAGTAAGAATTGAACTGCTGGCAATCAGCAGTCAGCAGAATTTGCCTGCAATATTGCATTCTAACCACTGCGCCACCACAGTTCTTAGTTAGGTAATTGTCCAAAAAGATTTAGTGCAGGAGTTAAATCCAGCTGATTTGCCCAGGAGACTCCTTGAACATCATCAATACACCTTCCTTGTGTGGCATTGTGGTTGAAGAAAACCTTTAGAGAGAAGCTGTCCACCAAAAGTATTGATGGAATAATATTTTTTGACAATGATAGAGAAATGCAACCAAACCAAATGAAGATTATCCATTTAAATAACAATAAGAAGAATGATGCAAGTCTGTCATACCCAAGAGGTAATTATGGAGAATTTACATTTTAGAAGTTCAATGTTCCTAGAAGAAATAAATTAGTTGAACAGAGCAGAAATCCAAGTATGACTCCATAAAAAAAGCAGGAGCTTTCAAGAAAGAGAAAATTTCAAGAAACTTTCAAGAAAGGGTTGTCAACAGTGATAGACAAATTCTTTTTGTACTTTTGCTTCAAGTGAATTCCAAAATGTGAGGTACTACTCCTTAGATGAGCTTGGCAAAATGCAGCAGCCAAGCTAGCCATCGGTTATGATCTGTCAGTCGACCTGTCAAAGTAGACATTTTATCCTATAGCAACAGAAGATTCTCATAAAGATTTTCATGCTTGTAAACCATCTAGTTTAAGTGGCAATATAACTTAAGCCCCAGAATTAATGCAAGAAATTTAGTAGAAGATGAAAGCATCATGAATGGAGGGTTATTCAGCTTCTGCTTGACGATTTATGATAAGAGTGAAGTCATTTCTGTCTTGACTGATGGTTTACCTATTACCTGAATCCTTCTAAAAAGTCTGCTTTGACTCTGGAGGCAGCCAAGTATAATCCATGTCTCTGGAGGAAAAACACTGCATTGTACTGCAAAATTAGTTGACCTATTTATGTTTAAATATTCTGAAAGAGTAGATCTTTTAACCTAACTTCTTATTCATTCTTGGCCCAAATCATGGATTGATTGATTGATTGATTGATTGATTTAATTTAGCTTATATGCCGCCCTATCTCCAACGGATTCAGGGCGGCTCACAACAATAAAATCCACAAAACCATTGTACAAAGTTAAAATACCTAATTAAACCGAATAAGAGTTAAAAAACCCATATAAAACCCCATCAGTCCAGGCCAGGGAACTTGAATAACCAAGTTTTTAATTCGTGGCGGAAGGTGCGAAGGTCAGGGGCCAACCAGAGCTCCAGGGGGAGTTGATTCCAGAGGGTGGGCGTGCCCACAGAGAAGGCTTTACCCCTGGGGGCCGCCAGCCAACACTGTCTAGCCGCCAGCATCCTGAGCAGGCCCTCTCTATGGGCGCGAACCAGGCGATGGGATGTTGTGATATATATATCATCTAAACTTTTACAGCAGTTTTTTTTTTAAAGTATCAGTATATATAGTCCTTATGCTTGAACTGCTGAATTGAAGGGATATGGTACAAAACTTGTTGATTCATAATTATGGAAAAAGAAAAGCACTCAGTGATAAATTATTGTGGTTTTGCTGTATAATAAACTTATGCCATTGCTGTGAGTTGTATTTTAAAAGTATACTGTAAAATGATTGTTAATGGCCCAGAGAGATTGTCAGGTTTGTTTGGTTTTTTTAGTGTTTGGAATACAAAATTACTCTAGTTAACTATCTAAAAGGTACACTGGTGTCTTTGAAGGAATAACAAAAGAAATTTGGAAATGAGAAATTTATGTTTTAAAAAATCTGAAAGTTAAAACAGTCTCAATTTTTTTATTAATCTCAGATCCCTAATGACAGCTACATATCTGAAATAACATATGAAACAGACTCAATTCCCTTCCCTATTTAAAAAGAAATGCATGTAGGAGAGGTGAAGGGGAATACAATACTTCTAAATCCAAAAGTGATGAGAACCTTTTTGTCCTTCTGAAACAACTTCACACATTGTCAGCTGTCTATCATGGAGGAATGAGGACAGAATAGGGAGTTGTGTCTTCTGTATTGTGTGTATTTATTTATTTAAAACATTTATATAGCCACCCCATTAGGGGTGAAATGCTCCTGGTTCGGACCTGATTGCCTGATCCGGTAATGATGGAGGTGGGTGGTTCAGAGAACCGGTAGCAAAAATCCCTGCCCCCCCCCCCCACCATTGCCCAGCTGAGTTGTGCAATCATCAGAGGCTTTATTTTATTTTTAAAAGCATTTTTTCTACAACCTCTTTGGCCAAAAAAAAATGCTTTTAAAAGTTAAAAAAAAAAGCCTCTGATGATCGCGCGGCTCAGCTGGGATTATCAGAGGCTTTTAAAAGCATTTTTTCTACAACCTCTTCTGCCGAAGAGGTTATAGAAAAAATGTTTTTTAAAGGAAAAAAGCCTCTGCCGATCAGGCAAGTCACCTGGGATCGTCAGAGACTTTAAAAATAGAAAAAGAAAGCCTCTGCCAATCAGGCAAGTCAGCTGGGATCATCAGAGGCTTTAAAAGCATTTTTTTACAACCTCTTCAGCCGAAGAGGTTGTAGAAAAAATGGTTTTAAAAGTAAAAAAAAAAAAAGTTGGCCACACCCACTCAGTCATATTAACCCCTCCACCACCACCAAGCCATGCCCACAGAACCGGTAGTAACAAATTTTACATTTCACCACTGCACCCCATCCTTCAACCTAACTCTGGGCAGCTCCCAATCAAAGACCAAAAAACACATAACATCACATCATAATGATAAAACCATACCAATAAAAATATTAAAAATAGCAAAAATAATGCCCAATCAATCTTTTAAAGTGTGATTATCTAGTCTTCGCCCAGTGCTTGGGGGGGAAAAATAGATCTCCAATGCCTTATGGAAGGCTAGGGTGGTAGATGCCTGCTGGAGCAGAGTTTTCCATAAGGCAGGGGTTGCCAGAGGAAAAGCACACTTCCTAGCTCCCATCAGACGGAAATATTTAGCAGAAGGGACGAGGAGCATGCCCCACCCTATTTGAGTTGGTGGGACAGGTAAATGTCTTTAGGGGAAAATGGTCCTGCAGATATCCTGGCTCTTTGCCATATAAGGCTTTAAGGGTAATGACCAACACCTTGAATTGCACTCAGAAAGAATCTGGAAGCCAATGCGGTTTGCACAAGAGAGGGGTTATATGGGCAAACCTATGGGCGCCCATCACTGTGCATGCATGCATGTTGCATTCTGGATCGGTTGGAAGTTTCCATTGTATGACACCTGATCTCTACTGCTACAGAGTTGGCCTAATTTTAGTGAACTAGAGGAGACAAACAGAAAACCCTCACAATGAACAATTTTAAGAAATTGCTCTATATAAGGATTTTGTGGGAATCGAGGCCCTATCATTTGTAAACATAAAGAAAGAGGAAAAAAAGATATATATTTATAGTTTAGCATGACACATAGAGATTTTTTTATTTATTTAGAAAATTTATATTACTGCCTACTCGCACATAGCACCTCAAGGCGGCTTACAAAGACATAAAAACACAATATAAAAGAAATGAAAAAAAAATAGTAAAATAATAACCCCTCACACCCCGCCCACCCCATCCTGGCGACAACACACATTCATATTAGCCTTTTAATGGGCTCCATCCCACACTGGGTTCCCCAGGCCCGCTGGCACAACCACGTCTTCAGGGCCTTCCGAATGAGTGTTTGAGTAGGAGCCAGTCTAAGATCCAGGGGGGAGGGCATGATGTTCCAGAGAGAAGGAGCCACCATGGAGAATGCACTTTTTCTGGGTCCCGTCAGATATATCTCCTTAGGGGACAGGACTCGCAAGATAATGGGTGAACTGCAATTGAACAAAACCTGACTTAACACCAGGTTTGCACCCACAGTCACTGGCTTTCAAATCAGGGGTGGGTTCTAAATTTTTTTACTACCAGTTCTGTGGGCGTAGCTTATTTTGTGGGCGTGGCTTGATGGTCATGTGACAATTCTTTCGGATTAAGCAGAGGTACTGGTCTATCAGGCTTTTAACTGCTTGCAGAGCTGTCCCGGTCTACCCATTTGTGCTTGGAGCATCCTGGTCTACCCATTTATTTTTCGAGCGTCCCAGTCTACCCATTTGTTTATTGAAGCGTCCCGGTGTACCCATTTGTTTTTGGAGGCACTGGTCTACTCATTTGCTTTTGGAGACACCAGTCTACCACCACACTGCCTTTTAACACTGATCAGCTGTAGGGCAGCCCTTTGAAGCAAGAGTTTAAACAGTTTTTTTCCTTATAGCCCATCAGCTGGGACTCAGGAGGCAGCAAATAGATTGGGGGCGGGGCCAAATAAAAGAATAACGCGGGGGGGCGGGGGGGCCCAGCTCCCAAACAAAGAGAACTGGTTCAGTGACGTCATATCGTCACCGCTACTGGCTCGGAGGAACTGGGCGGAACCGGGAGGAAGCCACCACTGTTTCAAATGGCAGGTGCAACCAGGTTAGCAAAGTTCCATCCAATTTTAATGTGCATCACATACCTGGCACACACATAATGGAGTACAGTTTTGATCAGCTAGTCAAGCTTGCCAGTTTGAAGCCAGTGTCCATCATGGTGGATTTAACTCAATGGATAAATCTGAAAGAAAGTTCAAAGACATCAGAGTAGAAGGAAAGGACCAAACTCTTCAGAAAGAAGAAAAACTGAGAGGGAAAGCAAGAGTATCAAAAGGTAAGTAGTCCTGAATTAAGGATGATTTTACTCTGGCTTAAAATAAGAAGCAAATCATAGCTTTAGGCTTTTATTCAGATTTAATTGCATAGAATACATGCAGCCCACTAGATTCATTTTAAAATCCTTCACCATGTTCTTGTAAATTATATGTAGATTATTTTAATTACATTCCACAAAATTCTCTCTGCAGGTCACCCCTGAGACATCAAGTGTGGCCTAAATGTGTAATGGATTTTACCATATAATGTTGCTGCCCAGAACTTAACACCATATAACAATTATGTACATTGTTCATTATGTGTAAACTGCAGCCATAAAGTGCCAAGCTGATTGAGTTTTCATCATCAAAACCAATGTGAAGGGTAAACTTTCATAAGGTTTAATGAAGCCAATTAATTTTCATCTGCTCTTTTTTTTTCTTATTTTATGGAAGATGTATTCTAAGTCTCTAAAATACTCCATATAAGCCTGCTGGAAATTATTCTCTCTCTCTCTCTCTCCCTCCCTCCCTCCCTCCCTCCCTCCCTCCCTCTCTCTCTCTCTTGTACTCTAAAGCCATAAACCACAGCCTCTTAATTGTCCCAAATATTAGATGCTTACCAACTTAAGGTGAAAAGTTTTTATTGGAGACAAGAATATATTGTGAAGACTTGGATGTTATGAGAACAGAAATCATATTACCAGCCCAGGCAGTCATGTCCTAATAAAGGTAGGTTAGCGATGCTATGCAGATGCGTATCAAAATGAGAGGCCCCCACTGACCCTTTAAAAAGCATGTTAGTTGTCTGGTTTATTCCCAGGGAAAGCACCAAGTAACAAACAGGAGAGAAATTATTGGATGCTTAGGGGCCTTCCAAATAGAACAGCTTCCCCATCATAATTTTACCTGTATCTGTCAAATACACTGCTAGGTGTTCTCTAGTGCTTGAAAGGAAAACATTTAATCATGTGCAATATGGAAGCAGACAGAAAATAGTGACATTTGTAATACAGATCTAAGCATCATTATTTTTTCTTTAAGAGGAGCAGTTGGAATGCTTCAGAATCCATATTAATCAGTCCATGGCTTGGGAACTATATAGGGATATAGGGACCTGATGGATTGGCATGCAGATGTGGTAGGAGTTCATTATACTGACAACGGTTGACAAATGAAAGCAAAGCTGAAGAGCAACAGATGCAACCTGGAAGGGCAGCAAGATAATCAGGTATAATGACTTTGGGTCTCTATTTAATCAACCTTTGCAGCTTGGAGGCCCAGCTGGAGGGGGGAACCGGGCCATGGGAGTGGCAGGCCAAAATGGACACATATGAGTGCGTGCAGCTCAAGTCACACGTGCCGTGGGCCGGCACACAGACAGCTCGACTGCAAGTGGAGCCGCGCACGCATGTGCATGCACATCAGCTTGCCGCTCGCATGGGTTGAACTGCATCAGGGGTGGGTTCTACTTACCTTTACTACCGATTTGCAGCGGGGCCGCGTGCACGCTCTTCTGTGCATGCGCAGAAGCTTCTGCGCATGTGCAGAAGCTTCTGCGCATGTGCAGAAGCTTCTGCGCATGTGCAGAAGCATTTTGATGACGTCGGGGTCGGTGGACAGAGCCTCCCGCCAGTTTTACTACCGGTTCTATAGAACTGGTGCGAACCGGGGGTAATCCACCACTGAACTGCATGCACATGTGCACCGGCCCACTGCTCATGTGGCCTGGTTGCAGATAGGCCACGGCCCTGTAGTGGGCTGCGTCCTGGGGGTTGGGGACACCTGATTTAAAAAACATGGCATCAGTATTCCACCAGACTGATACCAATATTGCAACAATGTTTGAGAAGATGAAGAAGCTGATTGATTTAATTAACTCTCATCAGAGTCTTTAGAGATTATTTAGTAACAAGGAGGGGGAAATCTTCCCAAATCTCGGTGTGTTAATTACTTGCTGATTTGCATTCAGAGACCAGGTATGTTACCTCCATGTCAATTAACAAAAGTGTTGTTTAAAAACATTGATCTCCAAGATCATTTTCAGAGAGTTCATAGTCCCTGGGAACTTCAAAAAATAAATTCACAGCCCCTGTATTTCCTAAATTACAACATGAGGACTTGCAACCCTTCACACCAGCCCTAAACAGAATATTTTTAAAAAAGACGTTGAATCATTCATTGGGGCATGGTAGAAAATTACAAAAGGTCATTGTGCAGCATTTTCAAGGTCATTTCTTAGCATCTGATTAGCAGTAAACAAAATTAAACTTAGAGATCCTCAGTATGAGGGTATTCTAAAATGAATCTATATAGCTATCTGGAATTTAATATACTGTTCTGCAGTGAACAATGTGATAATATAGAGACCCAAGACCAAATGACTTTGAACACTATAAGCACAGGAACAAATCAACATTAGACCTCAGTAAATGAGATTGGGTATGTATGAGATTGAAATACATTAAACTGACAGTACAAGTAGGTTGACTGAGCTCTGCATGATAGAGTTCTAAATTGGGGAAAGTCCAAAGAAAATTCTAGGAAAGCCAGTGAAAGGAGATCTTGCTGCCATCCTTACTCCAAGAGACCAAAGGCAAGTGATCTAGCAATCTCTTTGATGGAGAAACAATGTCTTCCCCCACATCATCTAGGGAAGAGGGCCATTGGCGGAGGCTGTACTCAGGAGGATGCTAGATAAAACTGATATTAACGATGGAAGAACATGAACCAATCAATTTACTGAGAAACAAAATTGCCATTATTTCTGAAAAAAATAATCAAGAGTACCTACTAGAATGAATAAAATTATAAAATTATACTATAACTTTGGGGGGGGGGTTTATAAGTGCACACATGCATAGATGAAATATGTATGTATACTTGTTTGGAAAACTTGTTTTCTAATTAAAACCAATAAGACAAGCTCTGACATCTCAGAACAAATCTGTTTTATTTATACTTTTATCCATATCTATTATGTCAGAATATGAACAATTGAATCTGACACTCTCCCTCTCTCCCTCTCCCTCTCTCCTTCCTCCCTCCCTCCTTCCCTCCCTCTCTTTCTCTCTGTCTCTGTCTCTCTCTCTCTTGTGTGTGTGTGTGTGTTTACATACCCACCAGTGCACATTCAGTATATGCCTTTGTTGTCATTGTATAATGTTACTCATAATTTGAAAATAAAAACCATGTTAGCACCTTTTCACACCACTAATATTTGACATTTAAAAGCAATTTAGCAGAAACAGAAACTCCCTTCTCTACTTCTAAGCTGTTATTGTTTTGTAGGTTGGATGTGGGTCCCACATGGCATTCCAATTTCCTGTTTAATATGAATATATTCCAATATTGTTTCTGAAATTATCTACGGTCCAGTTGTGGATCTTTTCCATTTCTCTTATTTCCTAATAGATTTCCATTGGACAAGCTCCAGTGTTGTTGTCTACTTTAAATTTGGTGCTCAAAGCTCAATATTGTTTTCCAGAAGCAATCTGACCAATGTGATCTGAAAAGGAAAGATAAACACTTTAATGCTCCACAGCGTAATATATGCAGCCTTTTACATGTAAATCAAATGAAGGTATCTCTGCAAGAAGTTATGGGCTGCACTCTTCTGCTTGCTCCTTAATGTCTATGGAGATTCTCAGTCATCCAGATAATGGTTGTCCCAAAGGTGCTTTTTCAAGAGGCAACTGGACTTTCAGCTTTCTTCAGATGAAGAAGCTTTTTGGATGAGAAACGAAACAGCTTCAAAGAAAAATCAGAAAGTCCAGTTGCCTCTTGAAAAAGCACCTTTGGATCCTTGCTCCTTAAATTCTATGGCACCTCAATTCCCTTTCAACCTTCATGCATGGAATGGTAATAAGTTCAAAGTAGAAGTTTGTGAACAGCTTCCTTTTGTTCCTACATCTATAGTCAATAGAGGGGAATATTATGGCTCTTTTCTTTGCTCTTCCTATGATTTACTTACTCCTGTAGCATGACTGACAAGCGAAAAGGCAGCATTAAGAAGTGATTAGTGATGGATTCATGTTGGCTCTAGGCCTCATAAATGTCCACCAATGGCAATTTTTGTTGCAGAGAGTCAGACATCCAGCAGAAATAGGAGGGCAACTTCCACTTCCTCTTCATTGTTTCCTGAATAGATCCTGTAGATCTGTAGACAGATGAAGGCATGCTAATTGAGGTTTGCTTCTGGAACACATGCATCATTGTGAGACAGAATCAAGTCAACACCTGTCAACTCTCATTTATCAAAAAGAACAAAGATTATAGAATTTTCATGAGTAATATGAAATGGATCCACCATAATTCCTATACACTCAGCCTTTTGTCCATACCTGGGTAAGCCTTATAAACATTCGGTAAACTTTTGGCAGCCAGATTACAAGTTACCAAGACAGTAGAAGGTAAAAGCAGCAATGCCATTTCTGTCTGTCTTCTTGCAGGAAAAAGCATGGGCTGAACAGTGAACAAATAAAAATCCTTCAAGTTGGAGCTAACTTTGACCTAAGTCAACATTCCAAATCTGCCTTGAATTAATCTTCTAGTTGGGATAGCAAAGTTGAGTCTAGGAAAAATTATATGAATCGATTTATATGGAGGTGATGTAGAAGCCTAACAATACTCCTCAGCAGGTGGAAAACTGTTGGCCTTTTTCAAGTGTTCCTATTAGGACCAGAAAGACATGTTGCAGCCCAGATTTTATTTTCATTTTACTTTGAATTTTGTAGTAAAACAAAGACTTCATCCTGAAATAATTTGGTCTCTTTTAGTGATGCTAAGCATAGGAGAACATTCCATAGCAGCCTTCTAGAGTCGGCTGATTATTCTCCCAATGTTTGTGGCTGTGATAGAACATGTTTCTGGTGCTGTGTCTATCCTGTTCCCACAATAACTATTTAGCTTTCTGCTAGCCAACACTGCATTGAGGAGTTATGTTTGCCTCCAACTATATACAAAGAATTTAGTTGGCAATTATTTCTTGCTCTATACTGTCTGAAGAAGGAATTGGTTGGTGTCCTGGATACTCTTAAGAATGGGCATCGTGTCGTCATTCAATTCTTTAAATAAAGGAAGACAGGAAAATATGTGTGGGTGCAATAATTGCTTTTGCATTAATAGCCTTGAGCCGAAACAGAATTCCCAATTAGAAAGAAGACAAGAGTCATTTGAACATCATGATTTCCAGGCTGTTTATCCTGTAAAACGGCCATTGGAAGACATGCCCTTTGTCCAGCATTTGCAGAGAGCTCAGCATGTCATAAAGGAACCAAGTTTATTCTTGCTGCTGCATTCTGCGCACATCGCCTCTCATGGCATTTGCAGTAATTAGAGTGTTGTTACCCTGTCAGCGCTTGGATTTTGCTTGGCAAATTGTCCTTCTGAACTTACCTTAACCTATGCTGCACAAGTGCCATATAGGAAATAAGCGTTTCAAGTGCACTTGGCGAACTTTCTGTCCTTATGCTTCTTCTATGACATACATACATTGATATTAACAGTCAAGTGACTAGGTGAGTAAAATTGTTCAGAAGCTACAATAACAGCCATAAGTAATTAAAAGCTGGGGAATAAATTGTAAGTGACATTAGAGCAAATCTGTGACGTTTGCAAAAGCTAACAGATCATCCTTCCAGATAAAGCATTATAAAGGACTATTTTTTTTATAAGGTAGGAAAGGAATTTTAACAACATTGTGCTTTGTTGGGTAGACTTCAATACTGTGCCCTGGGTGAGGAAAAGTAGCATTTATATATAATAGGTAAGGCCGGCCCAATTATTAGAAATTACATTTAACCCTGATTTATGTTTGTTAATGTTTATGATTTATTCATTTTTGCAATGAATGTAATTGTTATGTATCTGTATCCATGATGAATTTGCTTTGAGTATAGTAATTACAGCAGAAGAGTATATAAATAAATTTGACTTGACTAATTAAAGGCTTCCTATAGATCATTAAATTTGTTCAAGGTACTTCTTCATATGTCATTTGAAAATTATAGAATATGCAAACAAGCTATTTTTTATAGGTACTGTGCTCTTGAGCCATCCAATTAGACTAAACGCATCCTTTCCAAACAGCACAGTAATCCAACTGAATGAATAATATCCTTACCCAACAATCAAATGGTGTTTAAGGTAAATCAATTTATCTTCAATAATATTTATGTATGAATACTTAGAATACTTAGAATTTATGTATGAATACTTATTTCAAACGCTTAATTACTTGCAGATTATAAACACTAAATTCTAAGTTTACTGTCCACATTTTTTAAAAAAATACATTAACTACATAGTAGTAAAATTAATTTGTTTACTGATTCATGAGGTATAGGGTTTATCTGCCTGCCTGGTTGTCATGGCCAGAATGAGGGAGGGACAATATTTTGGAGACATAAGATGAGCTTTTATTCACTCCCCTGCAACACAAATTCAACCAGTATCCAGATGTATTTGCCTGCTGTATTTCAAACTTATTTTCATCTTATGACAATTTCAGTGCTTTTGTCTGTTTAGGATGGAGCGCTTTTCTTCCCTGCGGTCTTGCACCAGCAATTCATTTGATACTTTCTAATGGAAGAAATTTGAGAGCCACTTGATGTAGTGATTAAGGCATCATGCTAGAAACTAGGAGACTCTGAGTTCTAGTCCAGCCTTAGGAATGAAAGCCAGCTGGGTCACCTTGGGTTAGTCACTTTCTCTCAGCCCCAGGAAGTAGACAATGACAAGCCACTTCTGAAAAATCTTGCTAAGAAAACTGCAGTTCTTATCCAGGCAGTCTCTGAGAACTGGATACAATTGAATGGAAGAGGAAAAAAATGGAAATAAATACCTCTTCGAGTATGCCAATGCTTATTATAAGTTCTAACATCAATTGTACTTCTTTTTTTTATAATGACTGTTGTAATAGTACAGTAGTCATTATAACTCTTGTGAATAGAAGGTTGCTGGTTTAAAATTCAGGAAATACCAGGAAGGAGGTTAATTACTATTTTTCTTTCCAAGCTTTCTGTTCCTCCCTCTGTCTTTTTTTCTCTCTAAAATAAGTGCCGTGATACACTATTCTAGCACTTTTCTAGTCCCCAAGGCAAAAAAAGAAAAATTTGCTCCCAATAGCCCATAGTAAGATCATCTTGTTTTCCAAAGCTCTCTCTCTCTCTCTCTCTCTCTCTCTCTCTCTCTCTCTCTCTCTCTCTCTCTCTCTCTCTCTCTCGCACACACACAGACAAAGAAAAAATGCAGCCAATTACAAAGAAATGCCTTCTTTACAGTGTCCACTTTCATTTTCAAAGAATATCGACTTGACAACTGCCTTCAATGCCTTGTAATTGTATAATCAAACACATTTTGATAAAAAGAAATTTCCTTAACAGAGTGCTAATAACAATTACTTATACCGAATTATGGCTGAAGATGGTCAGCTTTAGGTAATTAATTAATTAGGTCATTCAGATATTGCCTGCCATAAGCAGCTTTGCTACCAATGCCCAATGTTCTACAGACCTTTTCTCATGCATCTTTCTTTCATTTCAACTCCTTCTGAGATATTTTACAGGAAGGATCAGAGCATGAAAACAGAATTCTTTTTTGGAAGGCAATTTCGTGAAGCAACACTGGATTTCCATTTCCCAAGTGGATAGGTGGTTGTTGTTTTTTTAAGCCATTGGAATAGCTAAGAAGGATCCCTTGGTCATTTTAAAAAATGATAAGCAAAAGCTGTGTAGTCCAAAACATCTGAAAAAAACATAGTTATAACATCCAACTTTTTTCATACAGCATAATTAGTTTAAAAGTTATTTTAAACAGTGTTTAAGCTGACCAGGTCCTCTGCTGTTTTCACTATTGATTCTTAGGTCATATGAACTTTTTATTGTTTGTAGTGTTCTGTGGCCATCATAGGAGTCTTAGAGAAAGATTATAAACATTTTGCATCTCAAGAAAACAGGAGCTTGCCACCCTAGAAAGTACAAAACTTTTTGTTTGTCCTCAATGTGTCCAAATCTTATTAACATTCTGCCATTTAAATCATGAAGAATTCACTGAATTTTGAACATGCATATTTAATAATAGCTGTCTTGAAAGAGAGGCTGATGGGAAAAAAAGAGGGTAGAGATTCTGAAGTTTGGATGTGTGATGGTTATATAGAAGCAGGAAAATAGAAAAGATAGACTGCAGAATCTAGGCTAATAGAAAGCTTATTATTCTCTCACCAATCTCATTTACACTTCAAAAAATATTTGATCACTGAAGGTAAGAGCCTTGGACCTTGATAAAATGTTAACATATCTTAACAAATTTACAATATTCTGAAAAAGCAATTCACCACTTAGTGTAGCATCTGAGACAAATGCTCTGCTGAAGGGGTGAGAGTTGACTGGAAATTGATAAGTCAGATGATTGTTCTGATACTGAACAGAATAACAGATTTGAATGAATGGACAGAGACAGCAAGGGAAACAGAGAGATAATTCTAGCAGGATTTACCTGAGACAATGATTGTAGCCTTTAAGGTTAAATAAAGGTAAAGGTAAAGATTCCCCTTACACATATGTGCTAGTTCTTCCTGACTCTGGGAGGCGGTGTTCATCTCCGTTACAAAGCAGAAGAACCAGTGCTGTCTACAGACGTCTCCATGGTCATGTGGCTGGCATGACTAAACACCAAAGGCGCACGGAACGCTATTACCTTCCCACCAAAGGTGGTCCCTATTTCTCTACTTGTATTTTTAATGTGCTTTCAAACTGCTAGGTTGGCAGAAGCTGGGAGAAGTAACAGGAGCTCACCCTGTTATGCAGCACTTGGGATTCGAACCGCTGAACTGCCGACCTTTTGATCGACAAGCTCAGCATCTTAGCCACTGAACCACCACGTCCCATAACTTTTAAGGTTAGCAGTCTTAAATTTCTCTGCAGATCTGTTTGTTGTAATTCTTATGTTCCTTATATTCTTACCCTCTACATATTTATTGATAAAGAAGCAACTATAATAAAGATTTCATATATAATAGCTTGTCCTGCCAGTTGTGATCGGGTTGTTATGGTTTCCTCTTTATTGTTTCCTTTTCTGCCTGGTGGAAAATAATAAAGTATTCTTTGGATTATGATGGCAACTATGACCAGAATTTCCATTGCTGAGTGATGTGGTCATAAAGCATGATGTCACATTGCCTTGCTTAGCAATGGCAAGTCCTGCTTGCATCATAATCCCAGGACTATACAGGTTGTCAAGCAAAGACAGATAGGAGTCCCAGGCAAAGAATATGAGAGGTGCATGGGTATTACAGATGGATGGGGATGCTGTGAGTGGCATTTGGGAGTACAGATGGCAGGCAGGGGCCGCAGACAGGCCGGCCACTGAAGCCTGTGGGCTTGTGCTAGGTAGGCTGGCAAAGGCTGCAGCCGGGCACTAGGGAATGTAGCAGACCAGCAAGGACCACAGACAAATTACTGGGTGATATAGGTGGATGAGGGGTGTTGCAGGTGGGTGCATGCTACACAGTGCAGGTGAATGAATGGATACTATGGAGTATCCGCTCCCTGGAATCACTTGTGGGAAGCTGACAGGGAAGCTGACAAATATCAATCATGTGACCATGGGATGTTGCCTCCATCATAAAAGTGAACTGGGTCCCAAAAGTGCCCAAACTGCAATCATACGACTGTGTTGTGGCTCCGACCCCCGATCCCATTGCATTGGAGGAAGAAGGCTCCGAACAGGAGGGAGAGGAGCCAGCCAGGCCTATTTCTCCCCTTGGCCCCTCCTCCCTGGCAATTCCTCAGCTGCCGGCTGAAGGAGAGGAGATGAGTCAGGAGCCAGGTGTCTCTGATCAGTCGGAGGATAATGAGGAAGACCAGTTGTGGCTGGACCCACGTCAGCGTCGGCATGATAAGACAGCCCAACAAATGAGGAAGCGTGCCAGGGATTAGCTGAGTCACAGGACCACACCCCACAGGCTATATAAAGGAGTGGGGTGGCAGTTGGAATTCTGTGATGGACAAAGTTTTATTCTGGCTAGTCCCTGGAAGTTAAGCATCAGTCGGCTGGAAGGATTGGACTTTTGGATTGTATTTCCCCCCCAACTAGTGTGTACATGCTTGTTATCTGGTGGAGGAATCCCTCCCTTGTTTAGTAAAGAACTCGGCAGCCGGTTTACATAGGGCTGCCAAGCCATGATAATGAACCTTCCGTGTGTGTGCTAGTCCTTTAACCCTCGTTTGTGTGGATTTGTGTGTGTGGAGACAGAACAGACTGCAGGATTGCTGTGATGGACAGAACTTGGAGGACTCATCATAAGTATCACTTGTTCAGCACCATTGTAACTTTGAACACTGTTTAACAATTACAAGAGATGTAATTTGAGGATTACCTGTACTCCAGTTAAGGAACCCCCAAAGAGAAAACCAAATCCCCTCCAAAACTGACAAGGCAAGTTATTACATTTATACAGGTAGCAGACGTCATACTGACTTGCACTGATCATGTTACCTAGTTAGATAATGAAATACCTGCATGAAAACAATTATGCTCAAAGAGCGCAAGAACTCTACAGTTTAACAGTAAGCTACAGATACTCTCTTCTTTTGGGGGGGAAAAAATCCCCTTATATTCATTCATCTAACTCAGCTTTTCTTCTTGGTTGCACCTGGGAGTTCTCACTACTGTAGGAGTATCTAATATCATCAGGCAATTTCAGGCACTGCTCAGATGTTTCCAGGTTTGGAAAGAAGCCTAGTGGGTCTTTGAGGGATTCACAGTGATTCTTGGTAACATAGATCATGCCGGAGGGTAGTGCTTTGCTTCAAAACATTCAAGCATCCCAATTTTTTAAAAAATTAAATGGATATGTAAAACATTTGAAAAATAATGAGGCAGGGAAGTTTCCAGAAGCACTTTTTGAAGACCCATGCAGAGCCTTGAAGCTATATAAAATAAGAGCTCTCTGGTATGTCCAGGGTGATCCAGACTCAGAAATATAATGCTGCTCTTTCTTCTTTTCACCATTTTTATAAATATTCTAACCATTTCAATTTTTGTCTCACTTTGCGTGCTTATTTTAATTTATTTATTAGAGTTTCATCCCACCTTCATTATCGTTAATAAATAATTCAAGGGGGCGAACATATCTAATACTCCTTCCTCATCCTATTTTCCCACCAACAACAACCGTGTGAAGTGAGTTGGGCTGAGAGAGAATTGACTGACCAAAGTCACTCAGTTGGCTTTCACACCTAAAGCAGGACTAGAACTCGCAATCTCTTGGCTTCTAGCCCAGCACCTTTCTGGTTCCTTAAAACAAATATTTAGCCTTTCAGAAACCTGGTGGGTTGTTCAAAGTAATGATTGAATGAGAATAGTTCTTTGCATTCAGATTGTTAACACTGGTCTATTGCTGTTATTATAAACTGCTAAAATGCATATTATCAGCACTACATGCCAAAATATCAAAAGTGGTTGAATGTTTGTAATTCTCCAAATCTTTGTTTGCTTTTCACATTGTACCTTATTTAAAAGAAAAAAACCTTGGATATATGTAATATATTGCTCTGTGCTTTGCCTTCTGTGGATTTTGATTATTTGCAATGGAAACTACATCTTATTAGTGTACAGGGTATTTAGTGGTATCTATTCTGCTGTATTCTTATTCATAAAAACTAGAGCCGTGATGGCGAACCTATGGCACGGGTGCCACAGGTGGCACGCAGAGCCATATCGGTGGGCACGCGAGCTCAGCTCTGGCACACATGCGTATACCAGCCAGCTTATTTTCAGGCCTTCTGGGCCCACCAGAAGTCAGAAAACACACTGTTACCGGCCTCCGGAGGGCCTCTGGTGGGGTGGGGAAGGCCGTTTTTGCCCTCCCCAGGCTCCTAGAAAGGCTCTGGAGCCTGAGGAGAGCAAAAAACGGGTCCACCATGCCATCGTGTGCCAAAAGTGGGGGGGGCAGGGCACATAGAATTATGGATGTGGGCACGCGTGCGTGTGACCCCACCGCGCTCCCCCCGCTTTTGGCACGCAATGGCAAAAAGGTTAGCCATTACTGAACTAGAGCAAGCCAAGTCTAAGTATAATTTAAAAATGAGGGGAAAAATGAAATGTATCTTTTTTGCAATAAGTTCCATATATCCTCCCTCCCCAGTGTAACAGCATCCATGAGGAAAACTTAGTGCTGATTTTCTTTTTCTTCTGACTGATGGATGTGATTTTAGTTCAAGCATAATCCCAAACATAGCTTGAAAAGAGACCAAAAAAAGAATTGGTATAGAAGCATTAGCTTTCACTCTGGGTAACAGGCATTATGCTAAAATGGATTTGCAATGAAGAGAGAAGAAATATCAGCAGAAATTCCATTTCATGAACTCACAGAAACTGCCACATAAGAGAAAAATATTAGAAGGCTGCAACTGTTACAGTCCAAGTCTGCTTTTCTAAAATGTATAAACAGAAAAAAAACATTCCACAACTCATAATAGAATAAATAAAACAATAATAGAATAACAGCATTGGAAGGGACCTTGGATGTCTTCTAGTCCAACCCACTGCTCGAACAGGAGATCCTATTCCACCAGTCCCCCCCAATCTTTGCAGTTTGGCGGCCTGGGAGGTGGGGTTAAGGGAAACCGAACTGTGCGAGTGGTAGGGTTGTACAAGTTGCACTGCTCGCGTGGTCCAGTTCCAAATAGGCCACAGCCTGGTAGTGGCTGCAGATGAAGGTAATCATCATCTGTTCTTAAAAGCCTCCAGTGATGGAATATCCACAACTTCTGGAGGCAAGTCATTCCACTGATTAACTGTTCTAACTGTCAGGAAATTTCTCCTTAGTTCTAGGTTGCTTCTCTCCTTGGTTAGTTTCCATCCGTTGATTCTTGTCCTGCTTTCATGTACTTTGGAGAATAGGTTGACCCCTCCTTCTTTGTGGCAGCCCTTCAAATATTGGAACACTGCCATCATGTTTCCTCTAGTCCTACTCTTCACTAGGCTAGACTTACCCATTTCCCACAACTGTTCTTCATGTTCTGATTTGTTTTGAACTGTTCAGATATAAGTAGTAACAGATGGGAGAGGAATTGTTGCTGCAACAATTGGTCAAAAATCTCAAGGAACATGTTTAAAGAGGCATTAAAATCATCAGTGTAAATATCTCCTGATATAATAAATGCCATCTGCTTAATTTAATTTAGATATTCAGCTGGTATTACTTTTTTAAAAAATAAATTCAAAGGATAATCTTTTATATTATAACATCCTCCCCCCCCAAAAAATGATTCTAGGATGATTTGACAAAGTCATAGCCATCTCACATCATTGATCCTCAACTTTGGGAAGACTATGAATCTGAGATGCTTTAGTTAGAGTTACTGATTAGCAATAGCACTTAGACTTACCGTATTTTTTGGAGTATAAGACGCACTGGACTATAAGACGCACCTACCTTTTTTGGTGAGGAAAACAAGAAAAAGAAATCTGCCTCTGCCTCCCAGCAATTTTGCTTCACTGCAGCAAACAGCAAACAGCCTACTTTACTTTCATTTTCATTTTCAGCATAGCTTGATTAGCTTGTCAGGCTGTGCTGAAGCCGAAACATGCTGTTTCTTCTTGCTGCTTTCTACAAGGAGGTAACTGCTAGGAGGCCAGAGGGTGGGGGCCAGTGGGTGGGCAGGGCTACATTTGGTGTATAAGACGCACCTAAATTTTCACCCCCTTTTAGGGGGGAGAAAGGTGTGTCTTATACTCTGAAAAATACGGTATATACCACTTCATTGTGCTTTACAACATTCTCTGGGCAGTTTACAATATCAGCATATTGCCCCGAATAATCCGGGTCCTCATTTTATCAATCTCCGAAGGTTGGAAAACTGAGTCAACCTTGAGCTGGTCAGGATCGAACTGCTGGCAATCGGCAGAGTTAGCTTGCACAACTGCATTCTTAGGTGCATTCTTTGAATATTGCCTAGGAGGTAGCACTCAACATTTTGTCTCTCTGTGTACTATTTGGTATCTCCTTCATTATTCTTTATTTCTATTCATTTTTAAATCATTTAAATATTTGAGTACTATAGAAGGTAATCATCCAGTCTCTGGTCAGGAAATACATTTTGGCTGGTCTTAGAAAAATGGAATAGTCATTTGATTGTGCTTTTCAAATAGCAAAATGCAGGAAAGTATAAGCTAGTCTTCAAAAACATTTTTATATGTGTAAAGGTACTGAGAAACACTGTTCTGACCTAGGCTTCCTGAGTCAGTAAAACACATGAGTAGTCCCAAAAACCTCTTTAATTTCAATGGCTGTGAATTCTGTTCATTCACAGATGAGTCCCAAATAGTTGTAAAGAGTCCTTCGGGATAAGGCTGATAATCACCCACCTTTATCTCCCTTGACACACTACCAAAGATCTAATTGGCAAAGCCACATGGAGTCCAGAATCAAACAGAGCTTCAGACTTTAAACTGCACAGAATTAATAATGTTGCTTCCTGCAAAGTCCCATGGGCCTTTGCTCCCCTTTAAAATCTTATGGGAAAGGCCAATCATCTCCAAGCCCTACTGCCGAGTCGTCCCTTTTGTTTTAACTGTTCTTGCCTTCTGGCAGCTCTGTGCATGCGCGCACTGGGAACAGGCTCCTCTTGTTCCTCTGCCTTGCTGAGGTCCGACTCTGGAGACTCCGGAGGCAGCACGTACCTCCCAGATGGCCCTTTCTCTGCCTCCAATGCAGAGCCCACATCCGAGCCTTCCCCAGACTCCAGGACTGGCCCATGTTCCTCCCCAACTTCCTCACTGTCCGACTCTGCTGCCAGCTCCGCAGGCCGCCGGCAGACCACAACAAACACAAAGGACTTAGTTGCTATGAATTTAGCTTTATCCCAAATTGTGTTCCTTTGGCTTTCACACATACACACACAGAGAGAGAGAGAGAGAGAGCAATATTTTGAAGACATATAAAACTTCTTTAATATTTTGAAATTAAATAAGATGGAAGAAATATTTTAAAATGTAGGATGTAAACTACGTAAATGGATTATTAAATATGCAATATTACATTGCAAATCTCTTGTTTTCCTCATGATAATAACAACATTGTATTTTAAATGGATAGCAAATGTTTCTTATTTTGGGCTTCCAGGTCCCAAGGGAATAATGAATTGCTAGGAATGCTGGCCCCGTAAACTGATTATTCATTTCAGTGTATGTGTATGCAACTGAACTGTGAATGAATGACATTTTTGACCTGTACATGAAACTGTCTTTATTCAAGTTAGCTTCTTGTTTTCTCCATAAAGACATATGTACTCACTTTGTAAGCCAGAAGATAACAAGCTCTCCTCTGACTCCAATTAGATAATTATTTCCCACCTTTGCCTTAATTAGGCATCCACTCCTTGTTAAATGCTTAACTCTACCCCACAAATATGTAACTTTTCCTTGCTGATGCCAACTCTGCTGCCCTTTCCTGATTTATTTCCCCAGAAGCAATCTAAGCAATTCTAGAGATGGGGAAGAGATTGAAGGCCTATAAAATGCATCCAAAAGGCAGCCCAATACATGTGATCTTTGTACCACCCACAATTGATGGTGAAAACGTTTCTCCCATGTGAGTATATAGAATTAATCAATGAAGCATTGGTAATTGTCTTTATTCTTTCTTTTGAATCTGAACGGTGGCTCCATCAACTGGCAACTGCATGTACAATAGGGCAAGTTAGCTTTCAAATATCTTTGCCAACATCTTCCTGATTTCTTGACAAACATTGCAGATGAGAAACCAAAAGAAGGATTGCATTGGTATTACCCGATTAAATAAAAACCCTAAGCCAGGGGTCAGCAACCTGCAGCTCTGGAGCTGCATGTGGCTCTTTCATTCCTCTGCTGCAGCTCCCTGTCACTCAAAATATGTGTCACAACCACCAATGTGCAACACCCACCGACACGTAATTTATTGAGCTTTTCAACCCCTGGTAGGCCAACCATGGATAAATCCAAGAAAAGAAAAGTTTCAGAAGAAAACAGAATGTTTAATTCAACTACATATGCTAGTTTTGTGGCCGCTCAAGAAATAGTCAGGCACGGGAAGGGTTTTGTGGCTCCCGGTGTTTTCTTTTCTGTGGGAAATGGGTCCAAATGGCTCTTTGAGTGTTTAAGGTTGCAGACCTCTGCCCTAAGCTAAAAACAAGGGAAAATATAGTCATACCACAGAATAGCAAGTAAGCATTTATGTGACTTTCAGCATTACCTATCCCACTGAAAACATCCCATCTAGATTTATTTACTTATTTTCAAGATTTATAAGGCTGGCCAATTCAGGGAGTCTGGGTGATATACAGCATAAACATGGAATACATAATATAAAATAGTGACAAGTACACAACAAAATTGTTAAGGAATATGTGCAGAGTAACCCGTGAGTAGCAAGGTTGTGCACATAAGAAAATGGCTGAGAGTGATTGTGAATAAGTACTGTCAAATACACAGACACACTGAGTTGTGATATTCTTTTACTTTTAGGAAAAAATAAAGCAAATTCCAATAAACAATCCAGGTCATACATAGATAAAGATAGTTAAATTGTCAATGCAGGGATATTCCAAGAACAAAGTCTTCTTACCAGTGGTGTAGTCATATGCAATAAAACAGTTTTGGAGTTGCAAACAGGAACAAGTACAGTAGTAAAACAATCAATAAAACAGTAGAAAACAACAAGTAGCAATGATCAAGCAGTGATCATGCAGAGAGAACAGGCAGAGAGGAGCAGAGGTAGCAATAATAATGTAATAAGAAAAAACAAGCCATGATTCAAGCTTCTCTTAAGTACATTGGCTACAGATCTAGCCAATCAGAATACAGTATGATGCAATACAGCATTACAGTCTTAAAGCTACACATTACATTTTGACTGCAAACATGCATTGATGGTTTATATATATTGCCAATTCAACCAGTTAGGCGACAGCAATTCCCTAACAAAAATAACCATGGGGGCAGGGATGAGGGCTACCATTCAACTGGCTCCTAAGGCCTGGGGATGAATCAGTCTTGGTAGCTTTGCTAAAGGTGAAAAGAGTTGTGGGGGGGGGGGGGTTTGTCATATTCAGAAGATGGAGTGGGATGGAGAATCCCATTTCATATGCAAATAAAACACAAGGGCAGAATATTAGGGCACTAAACTAAACTGCTGCAGGACTGATTAATAACAAATATAAAACATTCAGTCTTACTTTCTAACTACTTCCAATAAAATCAAGAGGTTCTTCAACGGAGGGCTCTTCATTTGTCACACGGTGTCTAATTACAATCCTTGAGTAATATATAATTCATGCTAGTTCGTTAAGGATTCCAGGCTCTCGAGAAGAGAAGTCATATTGTGTAAAATCTGCCTCCTCCCAGCTTCTTCTCAGCGGTACTCAGGAACACCTACTGCCCTGCTGGGGGTCAGAGGATATTCAGAGCATCTGCTAATGTTATTGCGATAAAAACGAAAGTTTCATCCCTCCAGCTAAGAAGGAAATTGTATCCACTTCCTTCAAAAGATGCAAGGGAGAGTGAAAAGGAGGGAGGGATGGAAATACATCACCAAATCCAAGTTTTAGCTTAGCTCTTGGAGTATTAGCTGTAATGAGGCACCACAGTGGGCATTTAACACAAGAAGATTTGTCATACTCCATTGACAAGTCCTTGACAGATGTGCCCTGTCCTTGAATGGCAGTCCTGGATCTACATAAGGTACAAGAAAGAACGTGAATTTAAGCTAGAATTTTCAGCATATCTAAAGAATATAGCACAGGGGAAACCGCAGATCTCCTAAAAGAGAGATTACATGGGAAGATACAAAAGACACACCCACGCTCACACCCCAGGCATAGCTTGCTCCCTGACTTATTTGAACATACTGCATATAAAGAGCTGTGGAATTCCTAAAATGGACTCTTTTTTTCTCTCTCTCTCTCTGAATAGACAAGGCATGATTTAGATTGCCTGTAATTTTACAGAAATTCAAAACATGGCACTTTTACATCTAAAGAATATGCATCAGATTTCTACATGGCCCTAGAGATGCTGCTGTTTCAGTTCCAGTCAGTATATTCTCATTCGTCAGGGGTTTTTTTGTATGTGTGTGTATTGTATTTCTAGTCACTTACGTTCATATTTATACGCTTCCTTACATACCTTCCTATTTTAGTACTAATAAATTATAAACATCCCATAGAATTTTCAGCATAATTCATGGTCTTATCACCCATACGTGTCATTCGTGAAAACTAGAAACCTTGCATATTTATTCATGTTTGAGGAGACAAGATGCATAATTCTTTCCCCCAAAACTACCAAAGATTTGTTAATGACCCTGTCATTAGACAGGGCATCTGTCTCAAGAAGTAGACTCTGAAGCACAGGATTGGCAGCTCTCAGAAACTCCCCAGATGTTCACTGAAATAATCTCATCTGTTCTGTCCATACACCAGCCATCCTTGCATTTAGCCTCCTGTCTTAAGTGTTTCAGCTGTAAAATGTCTTGGATCAACCATATTGGTCTGTCAAGTGGTCTATGAAGGAGATAATCTAGCAAGCTGAATATCAGTAGTGCAAAATCTTGATTCTTCAGATTAGCAGTCAGTAGTAGTAGTAGTAGTAGTAGTAGTAGCAGCAGTATTCATAATAGCAGCCATAGGAAAATCTATGTAACAGATTTCTGCAAATGTGATTAAGGGAATTCACTATTGAACTAACATCTTCCACTTATGTTGATCTGTTTTTTAAAAGGCAGCAATTGTCTACTTCATGCTCTTGGGATGTTTTGGCCCTACTGGTAGAATTGCAAAGATCGTGGCTGATTGAGAATACTGAGAGTTTCAGTACCAAACGTTGTGCCAGCTACGGAGTTATGGAAAGCTGGACTATGGAAATCCAATAATCAATAACCTGCATGAGTAATCCTTGTTTGATGCCACAGCCAATTTATATTGCTGCTTGCAGGAGCAATACAGAATAAGGGGAACTCATACAGTAGTATAGTTGGAATCACTATAATGAATGTTAGAATTCCCTGAGACAGCAGATTCTTTTTTTAAATTTAAAGCCAACAAAATAGGAACCAAGCTACATGTGGATGCTCTTAACCAGGGGTGAAATCCAGCAGGTTCTGACAAGTTCTGGAGAACTGGTAGCAGAAATTTTGAGTAGTTCGGAGAACCAGCAAATACCAACTCTGGCTGGCCCCAGAGTGGGGTAGGAATAGAGATCTTGCAATATTCTTCCCCTGGAGTGAGGTGGGAATGGAGATTTTGCAGTATCCTTCTGCCACGCCCACCAAGCCACACCATGCCCATCAAGCCATGCCCACAGAACCGGTAGTAAAAAAAAATTGGATTTCACCACTGCTCTCAACCTTAATTATCCTAAAAATACCCAAAGCCAGCTGAACATCCCAAAGTTTTACTTTTTTTCCCAAGCAGAGCCAATCTATCATAACCTCTTGGTGACAGCAATGAAATGTCATTAGCATCTAGATTTTCAGCAGTCATAACCTGCAAGGGGAAAAGACTGTCTCCTTATCTAACCTTGCAGGAAAGCTCAAACAAATGGTACTGAAAAGGAAACTATTGTGATCTAACCCCCATCTCCAGATCACATTGTAATTAAAACTTGCCAGGGTCATTTCATCAGCAGTAAGGCCATTGCTAGCCTGCAGCATTCTGGGTGTCTTTAATGGCAAGCTAGAAGGAAATTATCAAGTCTAATTTATTTCAGGAGTCTGAATGGCACTGATTTCGTGCATGGAGAAATAAAAGAGAAATGAGTAAAATGTCAGAAGGATGCTACTACCTGAAATGTATCTGTTCTTTTCTTTAAAAACAACTATTTTTCACAACAATTAGCTCTCTTTCTATCCTTAGAAAAAAGAATATATTCTCAAAAATAGCAAACAGGGGGGAAAGAAAATATGGTGGAAAAGATTCAAATGTGGGATTCAGATTCTAAGCACAACATAAATTCATTTCATTAGCTTAATCCCCCCCTCCCAAAAACAATCCTTTGGGGTAGCTTAGATTTGAACCTGTGTCTCCCTAATCCCAGACCCCAAAAATAAAATTCAATAGAATATGATAATTAAAGAAATCATTATTGAAGCAGCAGACAAACTGAAAATGTCAGACAGATGATTGAATAAAGTCACCATAAGAGGAACTAATCTCACTTTCCAGGAGACTTGAGAAAGCTGCCGCTAGTCTATAGTTTGATACACATATCCCAGCAAGCTATAACATACTTTGCTTGTTTTTGACTCGTGTGAATCTAGGCCAGGGGTCTGCAACCTTAAACACTCAGAGCCATTTGGACCGGGGGGGGGGGGGTTTCTAAAATTTTTTACTACCGGTTCTGTGGGCATGGCTTATTTTATGGGTGTGGCTTGGTGGGGGGTAATGTGACTGGGTGGGCGTGGCCAACTTTTTTTTTTTTACTTTTAAAAGCATTTTTTCTACAACCTTAAGAGGTTGCAGAAAAAATGCTTTGAAAAGCCTCTGACGTTCCCAGCTGAGCCACGGGATCATCAGAGGCTTTTTTTTTAACTTTTAAAAGCATTTTTTCGGCAGAAGAGGTTGTAGAAAAAATGCTTTTAAAAGTTAAAAAAAAAAAGAAAGCCTCTGATGAGGTGGGAGGGATAAGCGAGTGGCGACCAGGCTGGGGACTGGTTCTTGCAAACCTGTGCAAACCGGGAGCAACCCACCACTGATTTGGGCCCATTTCCCACAGAAAAGAAAACACCGGGAGCCACAAAACCCTTCCTGTGCCTGACTATTTCTTGAGCGGCCACAAAACTAACATATGTAGTTGAATTAAATGTTCTGTTTTCTTCTGAAACTTTTCATTTCTTAGATTTATCCATGGTTGGCCTACCAGGGGTTAAAAAGCTCAAAAAATCGCGTGCCAGTGGGTGTCGCACATTGGCGGCTATGACACATATTTTGAGTGACAGGGAGCCGCAGCAGAGAGGTGAAAGAGCCACATGTGGCTCCAGAGCCACAGGTTGCTGACCACTGATCTAGGCATTCTGGTCTAGAAATCATGTTTTAGATTTTAATTGGATTATACCCAACAGCTGCATGGGTGTCAAACTGGCAGCCCTTGGGCCAGATGTGTCACACACAGGCCACGCCCACGCCAGCTCTGCAAAGGGAAAAAACACCGTGAAACATCACATGACAGCAACGTGACATCACAGGTTTGACACCTGTGAGCTATGTTTTTTTTTTAAATAAACAAATCATGTCTTAATATTAATATTAAGACCGAGACCAGCAAATATAGACAAAATTGTTCTAAATAATCTTAGGGTCTGAAAGTGAAGAGTGTAAAGGAAATGACTTTGACAAAGAGAGGGAAATCCCTCAGCATAGCAATGAAAAAGAAAATATTGCTTAACAAATGAAAGCAGAATGCAGAAATGTAACAGTAACAGTAACATAGTTGGAAGGGACCTTGGAGGTCATCTAGTCCAACCCCCTGCTCACGCAGGAGACCTGTACTAGGGATTCCCTAATTCATATCATAGAAAGGGCAGGGAAAAGGTAATACATAATCACATTTATTTAAAGTAGTTTTGGTCTTAGTATGGACTTGATTTCTTGGGCTTATCTCCATTTTAGGGCTGACATCGATCTTTGGGTTAAGCAATGTTTTCCCTCTTTTTCCTTTGGTAACAGATCTCCCCTCTCTCTATCAAGGCCATCTTTTTTACTCTCTTCACTGACTCAGGATAAAGCAGCTCATCATGCACATAATCATGTACCAACACTTTTCTGGCAATATGTGCCACAATTATAGTAAATATGCTGTTTCCAGAAAATATCCAATTCACTCTTATAGCTTCTATAAGATATCAATTAGCAAGATACATAAAAAAATAAAGAAGTGTTAGAATATTGTAAAAACACATGAACAAATTACACTCTCTAGGCCTGTGCCTATAGTTTTCTTTATCTCAAGTCACCATGACCTTGATCCATTCTGATGGTGGTGTCTCAAGATTCTCCATCTAGATGCTTCAGACTGAAACAAGCTGGTATATGACTCCTTTTGCAACTGGACTGAAGTAGGTTTCTTGTAAACTTCACACAATCCATACAGTCATTTATCTTTGTAATCCAGAAAAATGGCTGCAGATTCACCCGAATAAAATTAAAGAGGTTGTTAAAACCATTTTTAATGCTTTCTTTAAAATTCAGCTGGAATGAGGGAGAAGGGAATTTTAAAGAAAGAACATCCCGATTTCATCTCATCTTGATAGCCTCAGAAAACAACCGTATCCCACAGATGACAGTCCACAGATTTTGGAGATCTTGTGATGGATCTGACATCTGTAGAAAGGGCACCAGCACATATGCTGGGAGTTTCGGGGAGTGAAAAGGAATAGATAGGTAGGGTTAGGAGTCATACGATTTGTGAAACATAATGACAGTAGCCATATGGTCTAGATCCTTAAGAATATCAACAATCAAGCTCATATTTTAGAATCAAAGTTTTGAAAGAAGTTCCTTTCAGAAACTAAAGAAAGCCTCTAAACTCTTGAAGTCACCCAAAGCATTTCTTGTCTTCTCAAATAAGAGGTATTTTGTGATGTACAACATTTATTTTACATTATGTGATATTCTCTCTATACTAGGTTAAATGGCCTTGGAGGCGGTGAACTCCCACCATATTTGTACCCATGGAACCATACGCTATTTTGTTATGGTCCATTCGATTTAATAGCACTCAGCATTCATCCCTTTTTCATCTGCCATTTAAGCAATGTCTATTTTTTTTAACTGTTCCTAGAGTCTACAATTATTGTTGTCTGTCTGGTCTGGTCAACTATCTCAGCAAAAGTCTATGGCTGAAGTATGATCTATTTTGAATCGCAATAACTGCCAAGCAAAATGCTCTCTAGTTTTCTGTTCCTTGAATTTCTAGAAAAACCTAGCATAATCAGCTTAGTTCAGCCTAACAAACAAGATCTCCCGGTTAGAAGTTAACATTGAGTTCCTATGTTTATCTCTGCTTATGAACTATTTATAATAGATAAGGTATGACTTCTCTAGATATGTATTAATATATAGATGAAGACACTTATTAATACATACATCTATAAGTCTCAAAATATGCCTACACCCTGAGGTGAAGTTCATCTTAACCAATCTTTGCAGAGCAGTGCAAATACTTCATATATCCCTTTTCACATCTAATATTTCAGTAGGACCAGGGGTGAAATCCAGCAGGTTCTGACAAGTTCTGGATAACCAGTAGCGGAAATTTTGAGTAGTTTGGAGAACCAGCAAATACCAGAGTGGCCCCAGAGTGGGGTGGGAATGGAGATTTTGTAATATCCTTCTTCCAGGAGTGGGGGGGAATGGGGATTTTGCAGTGTCCTTCCCCTGGAGTGGGGTAGAAATGGAGATTTTGCAGTATCCTTCCCCTGCCATGCCCACAAAGCCACGCCCACAAAGTCACACCATGCCCACAAAGCCACACCCACAGAACCGGTAGTAAAAAAATTTGGATTTCACCACTGAGTAGAACCAGGAGATTCGCAAAGTGTAAAAAGGTGGGATCTAGCAGTGAGGAGGTGATATTAATGTTGAAGGACAGCCCCAAATGTCAAGTGCCAAACCGAGGAAGAAAGGAGGAGAAAACTGATTAAGGCATCAACAAAACAACCTTCCTCTCTAACAACCCAACCCCTTCTCCTCCTTCCCCACAAAACTGCTTTTTTTGTATAGCAGCCATTCAGTAGGTTCTCCACATTCTTTCCCCTTCCCCCACATTCAAATCTTGCATGTAAGTTTTCTTTAAAACTCTGTGTTTGTCAGTAACCTCCCAATTCGTATTAAATTAACAGGGATGTGATGAAGGGATGAGTCAAAAATCTTTTTTTAAAAAAAACCATTAAAAACATAAGGAAAACATTTTTACCATTTTACCTCTGTCTCTCTTTGCTACACTGAAATACTGTACAAATAAAAAAAAAGGATAGGATAGGATTCCTTGAAAAAGACCTACCAATCTAAGTTCACTCTTTCTTTGCAGATGCTTGTCAGCCTGCTACTGCAAACTCTTCTTCTATCTAGAGGCTCACCTTGCCCTTTGCTTAAAGCCATTCACCAGTAAAACACCCTTTTTCCTTTCACAGGTCTACTCCAGTGTAAGCCACCTGTGATCCAGGTCTTGTGTGGAAAATCAGTTGCATTAGGCTTATTTCAATGGGAAAGGAAAATAATGGGAGCGACTATTACGGATGTCTGACATGAAAACTGCATCCATTCATCCCCCAAGCACAATGAATGAAGGTACGAATTGATTTTGACAGCAGGACCTAGAAAGGTGGAGCTTCAGTCTGAATCGTGCAAAATAAGACAAATGGTGCTCTGTCCTGCATAGAATTGGATTCTTGGAACTAGATCCTGCTTACTTGGGAGTATCACATAGGCATTCCATGCAATTAAACATCTTCCATAAAATTCCAATAGTCCATCAGCAAAAGATGTTAAAACTGGCTTGGTAGGTTTTATTTTACTATTTTATTCTACTCCGTTCTATTTTACTTTACTTTTTGGTAGTTCAGAAGCAAGTGTATTTCATTTTATTTGTTAACCATTTATTTTTTTTTCTGTCTTTTTCATATTTTCATGAAATTAAAATGAAGACTTTATGAGTCCTGCTGTGTACTATTACCAAAATGCATAGAATTATCCCTGAGGGCAATGGTCTTTCATTCAGAATTTCCCCAAATAACTATGCACCTGATACACAAACTAGACAATAGAGGAAGCTTTTAAAAGGAGGACATCTATTTTTAGTACCTTTCTTCCAATCTATTCTAATGGCTTATTAATTGTTTTACTTTAACACCGGATCACTAAAAGTCTGGTGATTACAATAAATGTAATGCATGAATAAGAATACAATAAATGTGTCCAGTAAAATTATTGTTTGGTCCTTCAATGCAGTCCTTTCAGCAGTCCCAAGAAAGTTCTACACCTGTTTACACTCTGATTCAGGTGACGCTGAGGCAGGGCTGAAATGCTACCGGTTTAGGCCGGTTTGCCCGAACTGGTAGTAAAAAATGCTACCGGTTCGCCAGAACCAGTAGTAAAAAAATGCTTTAAAAAAGTGTTTTAAAAAGTTCCGATCATCGTGCAGCCAGCTGATTGTCACACAGCTGATCATCGAAACTTTTTTTTTTTACTTTTTAAGCATTTTTTTACTATTGGTTCACCGGAACCGGTAGTAAAAAAAATGCTTTAAAAAGTTTTTTAAAAAGTTCTGCCAATCAGCTGTGCAACAATCAGCTGTGCCATGTGAATCTAAATCACACAGCACAGCTGTTCCACCACCATCTCCCTCCCCCCTCACTATTCTACTTACCTTTGCAGACTCAGAAAAGGTTTCTTAGCACCTGCGGTGCGCCTGCATGTGATGCGCGCCTGCGTGCCCGAAGCAAACCGGTAGCAGACTTCAGAGCATTTCACCCCTGCTCCGAGGATACAGATAAAGCCCCAAGTGGCCTCAATGACTCTCAGAGAGCTAACAACCAACCCACAAGGTGCTAATGATCAGATGACTGTTTAGAATACACATCCTTCCATTCCTCACTACTCAGCTAGAACTAAAGAAGCTCGTTGGATGAGAAGCGAAACTTTGTCAAAGAAAAAAAGTTCAGTTGCCTTTGGAAAAAAGGCACCTTTGGGCTTTATATGTGACATTCAGTAGCTTTATTCCTATGAAAAAGAAGATTATAAAATGAAGTTCTGGGGATCATGATCTGGGATGGCTAGAGGCTACAAGTACTGTTGAATAATGGGTTTTTATCACATAATAACCAATCAGACTGCAAATTCAAAGTTCCAGCAAAATAGGCTTAGCAGAAAGACAGCTCTGAGTTGTCTGTCTATTCATCTTTCTAACTATCCATCTATCCATCCATCAATCCAATTTTCATCCACGATAATCATTTGGACTCAGGGCAGTTTGCATTTACAATAATAAAAGATGCAGCTTTCCTAAATAATTTTGTCTAGTATGGAATCCTCTTGCAGACTTTTTTTTTTCCTGCAAGAAATACCATTTGATTAAAGTTCTTTATTTCTCCTAATGACGCGTCTGGAATTCTATATTGTATTTTCCCTTTTCTTCTCTCAATAATACCAATTATCTATAGAGTACCAGAAACTTTGTAACAATTTTTGATTCAAGGAAAACTATCTAAAAATACAATTGAAAAATGTAATTGCTCGCCTTAGGTGGTGTTATTATCAAGAAATGTTTCTTATTGTGTCAAGAGACAAGCAAGCTGTTTCTTTAGTATAAAATATGACCATTGCTCCATTTGCTGGCTAGCAGTCTTATCACAATCTTGTCCTTAACATGCAGCCCGAAGTCTCATAACATTTATAGAAAATAAGCCCAAATGCACAAAAGCCCAAAACAAAGGGAAACATCCACAGTAAAATAGCCTGAGCTGCAAAAACTTCCTGTAAGATAAATAGAGACGAGTTATCCATTAGCTGCTCTGTGCCTCACTGTCTACACACTAAGCGCCACCCTGCATCTCCTTAATTCACAGCAACCATGGCAAGCTGTAACTGAACAGGAAAAAACTTGGCTGAAAGTGGAATTAAACTACTGATTCCTATGAATGAATGAATGAATGAATGAATGAATGAATGAATGGCAATAACAATAGCATTAAACTTATATGCCACTTCACTGTGCTTTACAGTCCTCTCTAAGTGGTTTACAGAGTCAGCCTATTGCCCCCAACAATCTGGGTCCTCATTTTACCGACCTTGGAAGGATGGAAGGCTGAGTCAACCTTGAGCCAGTAAGAATTGAACTCCTGGCAGTGGACACAATCAGCCTGCAATACTACATTCTAACCAATGCACCACCACAGTTCATGAACTAATTAATGAATTAATTACATGCTCAATAGTGGTTCCTCCAGTAAATCAAATCCAGATACATTTCAGTAGCAAGAGGAAGAACAGCTTGTCATTCTTCCTTTAGAGTAGCAGGTTGGGAGACTTCTAGTCGCCTTAATGTGAAGTTCCTCCTACTCTTCTTACTACTCAATCCTGCCCCAAAGGTGCTTTTTTCAAGAGGCAACTCAGCTCTCCTGAGAAAACCAGTCTTCAAAGAAAAACCAGAAAGTCTCCTGAGCAGAAGAAGCTTCTTAGATGAGAAGCGAAACGTCTTCAAAGAAAAATCAGGAAGTCCAGTTGCCTCTTGAAAAAGCACCTTTGGGACAACCATGACCTGGATGACTGAGAATCTCCATAGACATTTACTCAACCCTGCATTTGGAGAGGGATTTAAGGTAGGAGCTCTGAAGGGAACCTGGCCCAGTCCTTTCCCT
Source organism: Ptyas mucosa (assembly GCA_012654045.1). Lineage (NCBI taxonomy): Eukaryota > Metazoa > Chordata > Lepidosauria > Squamata > Colubridae > Ptyas > Ptyas mucosa. The sequence continues at coordinate 31,555,179 of WNWU01000017.1, forward strand.
GCCTTTGCCTAGCAGGATATTTCAAGCAGCTAACAGATATTTTAATAACCCAATGAGCATCCAAAACTAGGTACTTCACATCAGTCACATAAACATTGACTTGTTTTGTTTTCAGCAGAGCTGAAATGACAGGATACTTCTGCTGCTTGTCATACTTGTCAATGCACTACTCTGGTTCACATTTTCAAGAATATACCAATTAATTAAATTTCTAAACCAAAGGAAAGTATCACAGTGTGCAGAAGCATACATATAGTTGTAGAAATGAATGCATACAGTTATAACAAGAAAGTGTAAAATTATCCATTATAAATATCTAAAGGCAAATCTGTGAGAGAAATCTGTGTGAGAAATCTATTCTACTGAAGGAAATTGGATACTCTGACTGTTATGTTTAATTGATAGTTTCGTGTTATCTTCTCTCTTCTTGCTTATCTTTGACACTGATTGTGCTCAATACTTCTCAATGTTTCCTGACAGCTCTGTGATTTCTGAGCCACTCAGTTGTTAAAAGAAAAGGAAAAAAAAAAGGACCTGCAGATACAATTTGAGAGAATTCGACACATTTTTTTTTGAAATATTCATTAGCTCCCTCCAGCTGGAAGCAACATCCTCTTTAGTGGCAATCTGTCCCAATTATATTTTTATCTAGGTAGCATTCAGCGAGAAGGAGAAGAAGGAGATAGCTTTTAAATCACATGACTTTATCACCAATCACTTTCGGACTTGTGCTTAGGATTCTTTCTTTTCTCTTCTTTTTACTTGACATGCTCTTTAAAAAGTATCCCATAAGATCCCTGGGGCTAATCTGATGGCTATGACTTAAAAACATTCTGACTCTTTCTTTGTCTCTGATATGGATGGCTCATGACATGACTGGTTATTAGTAGGAAAATTTCAATTTAAAGCTCCTTTAAATGATGGTGTGTGTTTTTTTTTGGTTTTTTTTTTTTTGGAAGGGTTCCTTCCTCCCCTCCAAAAAAAAAAACCTCACTCCATTTCTCTGTAAATTCTTTAATCTTCCCTGGAAACCTTCTGGATTCTTAAATGGATTAGATAATAAAGTGAAATGGCTTTCGAGAGACTCTCCCTCTTCCTCTCACAATCCATGCTATGAAAAGAGACACTTCCAAGGAGTCGGCAAGGACAAATCATGTCACCAACACAGCAATATTGTTTACCCTCAATCTTTCTGGAGAATAGTGGGGGGGAAACCGTTTCTTCCATTTTGGTAGCAAAGTACAGCAATGTTCATTATCATCTAAAAATGAGAGATTGGTAAAGGGAGGAAATGGAGTTAATTCCTTTTATAAGCAATAGCACTATAGACATTTACTCTTCTCCTTTGATTCTGAGAGAGCTAGGGAGAAAAAATCCCTTTATCAGGATCTCAATTATAAAGAGGAGCCACTGATGCCCTTTGATGCTTTACCTGCTTAAGTTGAAGCCAAAACTGCTGGAGCTTTAAGGAGATCCTTATACACAGTAAGGAAGAAAGGTCTAGCTGCATTTTTGCCTAGTCATCCACACTACTATCTTACAGTGTGCTGAATTCAGGTCTTCATGCCGCAATGTCACTCCATACTGTACAAAATAGCAGTAAAATTACACAAAACTCAAATTAATTGAAATAGACTTTCACTTAAATCAATTGATCAGTGAGGCTCTCTTTCAGTTTTAGACTTAGTGGGAAGAAAACCTGAAAGCATTCAAGTGTGCACCTCACTATACATGTGTGTGTCTGTGTGTTCTAACCACTGTGCCACCAGGGTTCCTGGGTGCTAAATACAATATCCAAAGGCATGTATGATTTTATACCATTTATGATACTGTGCAAGTGTACTGTATATTTTGGATGAAATTTGACCAGATCAGACCAACTTGGGCAAACCGGTAGGGATGATTTGAATCAGTTCGCCGAACTGGTAAAAATCTCCACTAATTGGCCCCGCCCATGCCCGCCTGGTTGCCCAGTTGCCGCTCACTTCTTTCAGCCACTATAGCCTGTCCCTTTATGGTAGTCCCTGGGAGGGAGGGGGTTGGGGGGACCATAAAGGGAGCAGCAGCTCTGCTGTGAATGGAGGGAGAAAAGTTTGATTCTCTCTGCCAGAGAATTCAATGTTAAGTGCAGCAGAGAGAATCTGAACTTTTCTCCTTCCATTCACAGTGGAACTGTTGCAGCCTGTCCCTTTAAGGTAGTCCCCAGGAGGAAGGGGCTGGGCGGGACCATAAAGGGAGCAGCAGCTCCGCTGTGAATGGAGGGAGAAAAGTTCAGATTCTCTCTGCCACAGCATTCACTATGAGCCCTTCTTGTGCTCATACACACATTTTTTTTCCTACCGGGTTCTGTGGGCGTGCCTTGGGGGGTCATGTGACTGGGTGTGAGTGACATTGAGTTGGCCATGCCCACTCAGTCACAGGAACCACCACCACCAAGCCACGTCCACAGAACTGGTAGGGAAAAAAATTGAATGTCACCACTGATCCATAGGGCTTAAAAATCCCAGGTATGGGTAACAATGCTCAACTCTTTTGCTCTAACAATTCCCATAAGAAATAATACTATGTAGTGTTTCTGGCTTAGTATAAACATTGATGGAGACTACTTCAATTCTTTTTTTTTTTTAGAACTTTGCTCGATTCCAGAAAGTCCTCCGGAAATATCATCCCTTGATGCATTGTCTGTATTAGAGACTGATTGCCACATAAGTATCATCAGGCATCACTGATGACCATTACATTTGCAGTAGACAAGTTTAAGGGCAACTCAACTTGGAGATACATTTTGCATCTCTCTTTGTATTGTTCTTGGGCTAAACCTTTCTCCCCTTAAAAGGAGTCAGGTTCTATTAGCAACCATATGGCATGAAAATAAGATTAATTCTATAATGTATGTAAATCATATGTAAATTCCATCATGGAATGGAATGAGAGAAATCAGTCGGATTTCAGCATGCCAACTGTGTGCATAATTGCTGCCTTCCTTTCAAGAGCAAGGCATAAAGCGATGAGCTGCCAGATCCTCTTCTGTCCCTCTATGAAATATTCAGTTGGTCCTCAATGAGCCATCAAATGACAAAAGCTTTTTATTGTTGTTTACCGAGTCAGAGTGTCCATGTTTGTTTGTTTTGATGATTCCAGCTGCGATAGATTGGCCTGCAAAATGCTTCATTTACTTATCAATTGTTCTAAGCTGTCAGATATGAGTGCCACAAATCCAGCTCACTCTACGCGATGGCCCTTTTATTATCTGCAGTCAGAACAACGATGCAAATTGGGGTTATACTTTTGTGCGAGTTTTGGAAATCGGTGACCGGGCAATAACCAAACTCATCTGTGCAGTTGTGCGAAAGCAGCCAAAGATCTTTGAACTATGTGAATATTCTGATGTCTGAATCTGAGAAGCATAAGCAGTTGAGAAGTCCTTCCAAGATACATTTCTCAGGCTATTACAAAAACATCTTTGTCCATTTTCCAGATGGAACTCTCTGTGTTCATGCGTCAATAATTCAAGTTATTTTGCGTTACTATTTTGCATTACTGCAATTCAATATTAATAAAATTAATATTGAAAATATCCAAATAATAAAGACTATGAATGCTATCAAAGCTTGAAAATGGTTGGTTTACAAACCAAATCTATTCATCTTAATCATCTTTAATGTGTTATATGCCAGCTTTCATTCCAGAGAACTGTGTTTATTTGGCAACTCAGTAATTGACTACTATTCCATGCATGAGTGTGTATTTGTGAGTGTGTGTGTGTGTGTGTGTTACAGGGCTAATATGCCACACCACTAAAACCTTTCATCTCAATATATGATATGTATTTATAACTTGGTTATAAACCAAGTTTATTTATAACTTGGTTCATTAGTATTGCTAATGGCTCTTCACAATTTTTTCATATTGTCTGCTACTACAGTCTTTCCCAAATTAATGTGTTTTATGTTTGGGTCTACAGCCAGTATGGCCAATGGAAGAAGATGGAAAGTTGTGGTCTATTACAGTCACACACATAATTTACTTCAGTATTAGCCAGTTGACTGAGACTTTAAAAATAATCTGTACAACCATGTTGACCAGCAATAAATGATAAACTTGAAACCATTCGTCATTATCTCCTGAAGCAAGATACCACCATACTTCTTAGGGTCAAAACATCAATGCATGTGATTAGACTACATCATCTGCTGTTGTCACCCATTATCTGCTGTCCTCACCCAGACTGGGTGAGGATGAACCAGCTCTTATAGTATGGGTTAAGGACTGAAAGAGACAGACATGGACATTCCATGTAGTTACTAATCAAATAAGAACAGCCTTTCCCCATCAAGACACATTCTGAAATGTACTTACAACTGCCTTAAACCTTAAAGGAGAAAATAATAATGTATTCAGTGATTTAGAAAGTCATACACTTTCAGCACTTCTTTTGAGAATGAAATTGTACTGAAATTATACTTACCTCCTTCATATAGATTTTTAAATGGCTAAATGAGAAAAGAAGTACAAAGTTCTTTATGCATCAACTGCAGTATTAAAATTATATTTTAGTAATAAGTTACATATTGAATTTGTGACCCTTTTCAGCTAAGGATAAAATCATTTTCAGCTTTAAATAATCACAAAAGAGGAGATCTCATTTAACAAATTATTTTAATCTATGTTTGAAGGACTGGTGTGAATTTTCTTAACATGGAGGGAAAAGAAAGAGAATGTGGCTTCTATAAAAGGGATATCAGAAGAACCGCAATTACCTAATTTATTCCACCGGATGCTACTACTACTTTTAGGAAGGAGTCAATGAAAAAAAATTACATACACTTTAATTGCATTAATGACTTTGTTTCATCTAACAATCAGAACATTATCCCAATCACAGGGTCCTTTTCTGTTTCTTAAAACACTGTAAATTACTGGTCTTCACAGAGAAAGAAAATAAAATACAGAAACTGAAAGAAAACTTTAGATCAAATATTGGACCTATGATCCATAGATAGGCTTCAGAGATCTATGAACTTGTGTAAAAAAAAGAGAGGGTGTTTGATTTCCTGCCTGTTAGTTTGTCTTTGTTAAATGAAAACAAAAGTCAAATAAGATATTATGATATTGTAAGGTAGCATAAGAAGATACTATCCATGGTCAGGTAATGTGGAATTATTGTCACAATGCTAAGATGTCTAGAATAGATTTCATTTGACAGAAATTAAAATTGTATGGTGACGGACATCCATCTTTTGTTGTACAAATTGAAGACTGTTTATCCTGAAAATACAGTGTAGCTCTGTTTCATGAGAAGATTTGAAAAGGCTAAACATTTTTTGCCCCAACCCAAATTTTTATCTAAATGTATCTTAAAATTACTTCCTATTGCCAAATTTTAAAAAAGTGATGCAGAATATTGATACTACCTCAAACTGGTCTGAGGCTTGGGGGAATTTCTTTTTTTTTTTTTTTAAATCGAAGATGTGCCTTTGACAAACGATATCATCCACTCCACATTCACTGGCCTGTCTTCCAAAATTTTGCAAATATTTATGGATGAATTGACACTTGCATCATTTCCCTTCAGCATGAAATTAGATGAAACTATTGATGCTTCTCAGTGCAACAAACTTCTGAGTTTCATTCACTGTATGCTTGCCAATCCTATTAAATAACTCCCATCTTGTGAGCAACTTTTGGAAATGATCAAGACCATCAGTATCTTTGAAAGGGTGAAAGATGTATTGGCAAACCTAATTTTGATCAAGAGAAAGAAAATTCACTATTCTGTGCACAGATGACACCCTTGCGATGCTTAGCAACACATCTGATTTAACTGCTTCGGTGAAAAAGACGCTCCCTATATCATAGTGATTCACTGCACTCTATGGGGGCATGTATTGGTGTCAAACATCCTGAAGTAAATCTAATCTATTGCCATGAAAATCAGTTCCATCAGATACAGGGCTTTGAACCTCTGCTTTGGCAAGAAGTGTCTGTTAAGGCAGGGGAGTACAATGTTTACCTCGCTGGCTTTCCAGAAGACAAATCTTTAAGTGCTTCACTGAACTTCAGGCAGAACTTTTACTTTTTTTGAGAGAGAGCGAGAGAGACAAAAAGAAATCCTTGTAATAATTTGAAAGAGAAAGTCCATTAATAGCTGACCTTGCTCAGCAGTTATTCTGGCCAATGAATGAGGTAAATCTTTCAGGACCTTGCCCGCCACCTTTATGGATGCTGTTGCGGGAAAATGGCTGGATCTTTTGGCCTAGCTGCAACTCTAGAAGTAGAGACTGAAGGGGGACAACCATGTAAACTTTCCAATGCTAGACTTCTGCAAACTGCAGTGAGAGTGAGAAAGCATTTCTCTCCAGGCAGGTATCAGAAGACAGATGGAAACACTCCATAACTCTTTTCAAGGTTATCCATGACCTTAAAATGGAAGCATGGGTTTCCCTTGTGTATATGGACAGCATTAATAAGGCAGACCTTGTCAAAAATGTCCTCAGTGACTTATTTTAAGAAAATAAATGATGAAACACATTCAACTAAAGAATCATGGAGAATTTCAACACTCCTTGGCAGAAGACTAGTAGGTCTTGACTGGCAAGCTATCAAATCCTTCTGAAATGCTATGTACACTCCACCTTCTCCTAAATTCCCAAAGACAGAGAAGTGCAGAAATTACATTATGTCATGCTGTCATGTATGGAATTTTTTCCCATATCTTTGAGTCAGTAATGACTCCTGATGATTGGCTGGACAGGTTCCTGCAGTTTTCTTGGCAAGATTTCAGAAACAGTAGCCATTGCCTTCTTCCCAGTGGTGGGTTTCAAAAATTTTTACTACTGATTCTGTGGTTGTGGCTTTGTGGGCATGGCATGGCTTGGTGGGCATGGCAAGGGAAGGATACTGTAAAATCTCCATTCCCACCCCACTCTAGGGGAAGGTTACTGCAAAATCCCCATTTCCTCCCCAATCCAGGGGAAGGTTACTGCAAAATCCCCATTTCTTCCACTGGGATTTGGGAGGCAGAGAATAGATGGGGGTGGGGCCAGTCAGAATTTTTACTACCGGTTCTCTGAACTACTCAAAATTTCTGCTACCGGTTCTCCAGAACTGGTCAGAACCTGCTGAAACCCACCTCTGCTTCTTCCTAGGGCTGAGACAGACAGACTGGCTCCAGTCATCTAGCTGGCTTCATGCCTAAAGTGGGACTAGAACTCACAGACACCCAGTTTCAAGACTGGTGCTTAAACTCTACACCAGCCAGGCTTTCCTATATGAGGTACATGCCTAACAAGGATTAAGCCAATGTGTACTACCTCCTGGTGGTCCTTGTCTGGCAGAGAAAGCTGTAGGAGCTCTGAATCCATCTGTTATTGTGCAGTTGTGTGAGTCAGGAGTTTTTATCACTAGTTGCCATCGAAATGAAACATCAACATTGATTGGATGTCAAAGATGAATGTGAATTGCCTGGTCAAAGACCGTCCACAATTTCAACTGAAATTATTGTTGAGCAAAAAATATTTGCACACCTTTTTTCCCATATTTTTTCAGGAAATGGCTATTAATTTTTCATGAAAAGAACAAGAAAAAAACCATAATTCTTTGTAAAGACTGCTTTGATGCTTTGTCTACACAAAGTATATTTTTAATGTAATACTGTAAAATAAATTGTTTGCAAAAATTTGTCTTCTGTATATTTATATTCATTTTTCAGGGGAATTTTCATTAGATTTATCTGTGATTCTCCCTCATACACACACACACACACAGATGAATACACACACACACAAACACAAGAGATGAAAAACCACACTATAAAGCAAAGACTTATCTCCTAGTACTTTTTTGTTTTGTTGTGGAAATATCCCTCACTGCCCCCTCCCCATATATATAGGACTGCCATATTCCAAACCTCAAAGCTGGGCACCTTAACTTAGATATTACACATGTTAAACCAATATGCAAATTAATCTAATTTGCATTTTGACTTTTTCATGTTAACAATACCAAAGCAATTCACAAAAATTTAATACCATCACAACAAACACATGAAATCAACTGTAGAAATAGATGAAAACATTTAATTAGTGCAGTTAAAGTTCTATTTTGAGAATTGAACACCTGTCCATTTTCAGCTTTAAACACATTTTAAATATTTATCATTTCTCTATATATATAGGTATAGATTTTTAAAAAACAACATAAGAATATTAAATTAAAAAGTACTACTGCATATTATTCTATCCTTAATTTTACAGGCTAGCAAAAAAAAATGTTTAGGATCATCTAATGCAGATTAGAATCTGCATGGAAATGAGATGCCAGAAGTTTAAACTGGCCTTAGAAAAGGTTGAGGAACAAGAGGCATTATTGCTGATGAACACTGGATAATTAAGAAAGATAAAGACTATCAAAAAGAAGTCAATATGTGCTTCATTGTTTACACAAAGACTTTTGATAATGTAAAACATCAAATAGTGGAATGTAGTTAGAAAAATCCCCCAAACCCCAAAACATCTCAGTGGCCTCATATGAAACCCACAATATATACAGATCAGGAGTCCATAATATGAACTGAATATGACAAAATAGACTGGCTGCAGATTGGCAAAGGAGTGAGATAAAGCTGCAGGTTCCCTCCTTATGGTGGATTTTATATGATGGGAAGCTGGATTGGAAGATGATGAGAATGACTTTAAAAGTGAAGGAAGAAAATCAGTAACATGTCCTATGCTGATGACATTAGCCACAAATGCAATGGATCTACAAGCTGTAGCAATAAAAGTCAAGGTGCAGTGTAGAAAAGAGAGTAAAATTAAACATAAATAAGACCAAACTAATGACAAGTACACCATCCAGCCTTAGAATTCACAAATGAAGATGCTAAATTGATAGCTTCTGCTTTTTGTAATCAACTACAAACAGTAAAGAATACAATAAAGAAATATACCACAGATTCAGAGTTCATAAAACAGTCATGAAGGCTTTGGAAGAGACGTTCAAATGATGTGGTGTTATACCCATGCACAAATATCAGAATCATGCAAGCCATGTGATTCCCTATGACACTTTATGAAAGCGAAAGTAGATGCTGAAGAAGCAGGATATGAAGAGTATTGACACTTTAGAACTTTGATGTTGAAGCAGACTCCCAAGAACTCTATGAAGAATCAAGAAAATCAACCAAATAGGTCATCAAACAAATCAACCCAGAGTTATCACCTGAAGCACAAGAGATCCTACTTCAGACACATTATAGAAAGACTTCCAGTAAGTTTCTGGAGAAGATTCTAATTAGCAATAACAATAGCACTTAGACTTATAACTGCTTTACAGTTCTTTACAGCCCTCTCTAAGTGGTTTACAGAGTCAGCCTATTGCCCCCAACAATTTGGCTCCTCATTTTACCCACCTCGGAAGGATGGAAGTCTGAGTCAACCTTGAGCCTGGTGAGATTTGAACTGCCAAATTGCAGGCAGCCGGCAGGCAGCAGAAGTAGCCTGCAGTACTGCACTCTAACCACTGCGCCACTAACTTATGGGAAAGTTAGAAGGAAAGAGAAGAAGAAAGTGATCAGCAGTAAGGAAGATGAACACTTACAGTGGCAATGAGTTTACTTCCGAAGACCTGCAAGATCAAGTTAAGGATAACTAATCATGAAGAAAATCTGTCTATGTGATCAATAATAGTCATAACTGATTTGACGGCAGGTAATCAAATGGATGTTCAAAACAGAATTGATCCTTTCAGGATATTCATTTTGAGAAATAAGTGATTTCAGTTTTTCAAACATTAGAAAGCTCTTTAAACCAGTGGAAAGGCAAGCATTTAGTTTTATAATGACTTTTTAAAATTGTGGTGATTAATAAATTCACAGAATACCTTTCAGTTGAACTCTGACATTATAGAAAGCACAGGAGGATAACTATATATTCTAACTGGGACATATTGTCTGACGTTTGATGTTCACTGCACTGCAGTCTAATCTGTGTTGTGCAATATATATCCCAAACAAGCAAATGTGATATTTTATCTCAGCATTGCTCTTTTCTTCCAATTCCTTCAAAGGTTGTGTTTATATTGTCTTTTCCAGATGTACTTATTTTAGGACTAATATCATTTTTTCTGGGGCTGAAATTGCATATCTGACAATGGCAGCAGAATGCTTATTTTCAGGTTCTTCAGCCTTGAAATTGCTTTCAGCCTCAACATATACAATTTGGTGCTTTTCTTTTTTAGGTGACATTTCCCTGTTTGCATTAATATCACTGGAGGGGGGAAAAAGAATTAAATGATATTAAACTTGATAGAAAACTTTCCAATAAAAATCCTAATCTCGGTTTCCTGAAAGTATGCACCACTGATCACATGAGACTTACCTGAGAGTCGAAACACTTCAGGGCGTATAATAAGACCTGTGACAAGGATAGAGACCCTAATCCATGTCACCCTCTGAAGCTTCTCAGCTGCTGTCAGGTTTGTGCAGAATAAAAAAAAACCAGTACATTTTCAAGACTCGGTAAGTAGAAGGTCTGGTGACCATCACGATATTGCCATCTTGCACAAGTGAAAGTTCTTTTCTTTTTTTTAAAGGCAAAATTGATGGGGTTGAATACAACCCCATCAAACCTCTGCTGTGATTTTTGTCAGAAACTCTGTCCTGCTAGGAAAAACATCACTCTGCAGTTTTTCCAGTTTAATGGAAGAACACCACATCAGTAGCATTTGGAGTTCTTTCATTTGGCTCTGTAAATGTTTGGGGTAGCTTTTCCATCCTTCATTGCTATTCTTTGCATAGTGTAAGCCTTAATTTATTGTGCTGTTGGAGAGCAAGGCAACTTTTGTCAATGTTTGTACTGGGATTTATGGAGCAGAAAGTACATACTTTCCCTTTCTATTTATAGTTCTTTTAATGCAAGTTTTTCCCGTCTGTTTCCTAGCTTCTTTCTTGTCTTGAGGATAGCTATGCAATACGAACAAGAATAGGACATCTAAAGACTATGCCAGTCTCTTAGCTTTTACATTTTTATTTATCCTTTTTATTTTTTCCAGCTTTATCTTTTATTTTTTTCCAATATCTTTCTTTGAATGTTTGAAAACTTTCTTCTGAACTTACATTAACCCTAATACTTTTGCATTCAAAAACAATTTTGTTGTGGTTATTCAACTGGTCTCCTCATAAAGCATATGATAATCCAAATCCTAAATCTCATAAAACCTATCTGATTTGTTTGTTATTTCAGGCCATGTTAATGTCTCAACAAACTAGATTGAGTTTTGAGGTAACGCTCGATTTAGTTTCCAGCTCTGTCATTGTGTACTTTTCCCCATTTCTCTTTCTTATCCCATCAACACATATCTGTTCAATACATTTATTCATTTTTGTCTCTATAATCTGCTTTCCCAACTATATTTTGTTGCTAATGTACACTTTATGGCATTTTCCCCACCATTTTAACATTAGTACTGCTTGATCTTATCTCCACTATTGTAATTCCTTTAGATCCTGTCAGTTGTCTTTATTTCCTCTTTGAATTTCCATGTTTTTCTTTAGTCCATTTTAAGGATAATCACAATATTTCACTTAAGGTTCTTTTTTTGTCTCACATATTTTTTTTTGACAGCCAACTTTTTTATTACTGCATGATGACCCAGTTCAGTTGTGTTGGCATTTTGCCATTTCTCTACTGTCATTGCTCAACATATTCTCGTTTACAAGAACATATATCATTCTTATGTTTTTGGAGTCCCTTATGCATTTCTCCTGGCTATGTTTTTGCAATTAATATATTGATTCAAGTTGCTGTTTCACAGGAATATCTCACTGTTATTGAGATTTATTATTTGGAGGGTATAAAGATGCCCACAGAGGGGAAGCAGATAATACAACTTTCAACCTCTTGCTACCTTCAATAAGCTATAATTCTTAGAATCCTAGCTTTCATTTTATAAAAAGAGCATGTCTTTATCTACTAGATTTGTATCCCTCCTTTATTATTTTATAAATAACTCAAGGTGGTGAACATACCTAATGCTCCTTGCTCCTCCTCTTTTTCCCTCACAGCAACAATCCTGTGAGGTAGGTTGGGCTGAGACAGAATGACTGGTAAGTCACTCAGCGGGCTTTCATGCCAAAGGTGGGACTAGAATTCAGTCTCCTGGTTTCTATTCTGGTGCCTTAACCACTACACCAAATTGACCTTCAGGCCATCTAGAAGCCAAGGTTTGATGCAAAATATGTGGCTACTGTTCTGCTCATGAGTTTTGTGGAGCAAGGTTTGTTCCTACATTTCTTTAGTCAAGTAATTTTATTAAGAATTACAATCACAATAGTAAAAACTTAAATAAAGATAGGAAAACTGAAAGAACCAAATTTATTTATTTATTTATTAAATTTATATACTGCCCTACTCCCGAAAGACTTAGGGCGGTGAACAGCCAAAGATAAAATACATGTAATACAAAAGTTAAAAACCAATTAAAATACATTAAATACTTTGGCCCCAAACAAATTTAAAACACCCCAATTTATAAAACAAATTAAAAGCAATATAAAAGGGAACGTTAGGACAGGGCGGCCTGCTGAAATAAAAATGTTTTGAGGGCGCGGCGGAAAGTGCACAGATCCGGGATCCTCCGTATCTCCAGGGGGAGCTCGTTCCAGATGGCAGGTGCCCCCACAGAGAAGGCTCTCCCTCAGGGGCCGCCAATCGACACTGTTTGGCTGACGACACCTTGAGAAGCCCCTCTCTATGGGAGCGTACTGGTCAGTGAGAGGCTATTGGTGGCAGAAGGTGGTCTTGTAACTACCCCGGTCCTAAGCCATGGAGCGCTCTAAAGGTGGTAACCAAAACCTTGAACTGCACCCAGAAGACCACCGGGAGCCAGTACAGCTCGCGCAGGAGGGGAGTCACATGGGAACGCCACATCGCTCCCATAACCACCTGCGCAGCCGCATTCTGGATGAGCTGGAGCCTCTGGGTGCTCCTCAAGGGGAGCCCCACGTAGAGACCATTGCAGTAGTCCAGGCGGGAAGTGACGAGGGCATGAGTGACCGTATTTAATGAGTCCTGATCCAAAAAGGGACGCAACTGGCGAATCAGGCGAATCTGATAAAAAGTCCTCCCGGCCACAGCTGTCAAGTGCTCTTCTAAAGATAGCCGTTAATCCAGGAGGACACCCAAGTTGCGAGCCCTCTCCATGGGGGCCAGTGACTCACCCCCAATAGTCAGTGATGGCACCAACTGACTATATTGGGACATCGGAAGCCACAGCCACTCAATCTTGGATGGGTTGAGCCTGAGTTTGTTCCTCTCCATCCAGATCCGCACAGCCTCCAGGCACCGGGACATCACTTCAAGGGCATCATTGGGGTGGTCCGGGATGGAGATGTACAGCTGAGTGTCATCAGTGTACTGATGGTACTTCACCCCGAAATCACGGATGATCTCACCCAGCAGCTTCACATAAATGTTGAATAGAAGGGGCGAGAGGACCGACCCTTGCGGCACTCCACATACAAGGGGCCTCAGGGTCGACCTCTGCCCCCCTGCCAACACAGATTGTGACTGGTCGGAGAGAAAGGAGGAGAACCACCGTAGCACAGTGTTCCCCACCCCTAACTCTTCCAACTGGTGTAGCATGATACTGTGGTCGATGGTATCAAAAGCCGCTGAGAGGTCTAATAGGACCAGGACAGAGGAGCAACCCCTGTCCCAAGCCCTCCAGAGATCATCTACCAATGTGACCAATGCTGTTTCCATACTGTACCCAGTCCTGAAGCCCAACTGGAACAGATCCAGATAAGCTGATTTATCCAGGTACTGAGGAAACTGTTGCACTACCACACTCTCAACAACCTTCACAACAAAGCAAAGGTTGGAGACTAGACTGTAATTAGCCAACACTGCCAGGTCCAGGGAAGCCTTCTTGAGGAGAGGCCTCACCACCGCCTCTTTCAAGGTGATGGGGAAGACACCCTCACTCAAGGAAGCATTTATAATCCCCTGGAGCCAGCCTCGTGTAACCTCCCAAGAGGCCAGCACCAACCAGGAGGGACACGGGTCCAATAAACATGTGGCCGTGCTCAGCCTGCCCAGTATCCTGTCCACGTCTTCCAGAGTCACAGAATCAAACTCTTCCCAGGTAATAATCTCAAGACCTCCTCCATCCTCCCCCCTGAATCTACCCAGTCAGAGTCCAGGTGTTCCCGAATCTGAGCGATTTTGTCATACAGATACTGTACAAAGTCCTCGGCTCTACTCTCCAAGGGGTCCTCCCGTGCTTCCTGGTGGAGCAGGGAGCGGGTCACCCTAAATAGGGCAGCTGGGCGGTTATCTGATGATGCAATAAGAGTGGAAAAATAGTTACATTTTGCCACTTTTATCGCCACCAGGTAGGTCTTAATATAAAACCTTACCAGTGTTCGGTCAGATTCAGAACGGCTGGCCCTCCAACTGCTCTCCAGGCGTCTTTTCCGGCGCTTCATCTCCCTCAGCTCCTCGGTAAACCAAGGAGCCAGGTGAGACTGGCACCAGGTTAGAGGCCGCAAAGGCACAACCCGGTCCAAAGCTCCAGCGGCCGCCTTATCCCAGGCGGCCACTAGGTCTTCAGTCGAGCCGTGAGCCAGAGCCTCAGGAAATGGCCCAAGCTCTGTCTGGAACCTATCCGGGTCCATCAGGCGCCTGGGGTGAAACCACCTCATCGGTTCTGCCTCCCTGCAGTGGGTGCGGCAGTTCGAAGGTCAAAGCAAGGGAGGGAGTGATCCGACCATGACAAGGGCTTGCTTGCTATATCCCCTATCTCAAGATCACTCAACCACACTCAACCACTGACCAGAGACAAAAATCAAGTCCAGTGTTCCCCCCTGTGTGAGTAGGGCCATGAACTAACTGGGTCAGGTCCATGGCTGTCATGGAAGCCATGAACTCCCGGGCCACCTCAGACACTTCACCAATGGGTGGCAGGTTGAAATCCCCCATGACCATAAGCCTAGGGGTAGCAACTGCCACCACAGCTATAATGTTGAGCAGCTCAGGCAGGGCCGCCACCACATGGCAGGGAGCCAGATACATAACCAGCAAGCCCATCTGCACCCCATGATCCCACTTCACAAGGAGGGACTCACATTCAGCCGTCTGAGGAACAGTGGCCTCCCTCGGACCAAGACCTTCTTTAATGATAACCGCCTCCCCCCCCCTGCCCCAAAGATGCAAAGAGAAAAAAGGAAATAATGAGAAGAAAAAAAGTAAAATTACAGTAAAAAAGAAAAGAAATAATTAAAACTACCCTTCATCATACGTATAAACAATTCTAGTAATTTTTCACTTCCTCTTAAATTACTACAATGATCTCTTATTCCCATATCATCTCTCCCATCTATTATCAAATCCATAAAGCATCATCACTTCAGTCCTGGTGTCAGCAAAAGTCTATTAAGGGTTACAAGAAATAATGTATTTTAAACTTGACCAAACAAACCAACTTTATGTTCCTTCCTTTTACTTCTAGCAAACTTAATCTTTAGTACTTTCAAATAATGTCATATAACTTGATTTCATTTCTTCTTTGTCCCTTCAAGAGTCTTCAAAGCTTTAACAAGTCTCAAAAAATGGCAGACAATAAGACTCCATGAAAAGCAGAGCTAATGATCATGGCAAAGATTGAAGAGCTGGTGAATAATTCGGATATTTGATCTCTCAAGACTAAGAGAGAATTGGAGATTGCCCACAAGTGCTCCAGACACTTCTACTCATAAGGAGAATGCAAGAAAGCAGTCTATAGCAGGCTTTGAGCACTGCAAGACAAGAGAATTGTCACCTTGCTCAAACTGTGATTGATCCCTTTAAAAAATCACAAAGTTCACATACTGTTTCTCCCTTTTCAGAAATTGCTAGTTAACTACTTTTCAAAAACTTACAGGAAAAACAAAACTGAAAGGACAAGGTGAGTTTGCCTACAATCATTAACAAAAGAAATTCTTAGCTACAAACTTTTTTTAAAAAATAATACTTTAATTTTAAAAAGCTACAGATGAACTATTGTCCAGATAACTTAGAGATATGGTTTTGGAATTCAATTCAATCCAATTAAAGGAGAAGCATGAATAAATTTGAGTGGTTACTATATTACACAAAATATTCTAACACTGGGAAAAAAAATTTTATTAAAAAGTTTTACAAATTATACAAAAAAAAATTTCCCCTTCCCCTCCCCCCTCCCTGTCCCTCCCTTTACCCTCCCTCTTCCCCCCCTCCACCCCCTCCCTCCCCTTCCATCCCTCCTCCCTCCCGCCCTTGACTTACCGGGATTAGCTCAGGATATTACATGTACAAACTCAAAACTATAATTAGCTAACAATATAATAAATCATTATTAACCTTGATCTTTAACTCCTAATAATAAGAACAACAATATTCTACTTAATATAACAATGTCTACAAAATATTTCATTCATAAGCTAATTGAAATTTCTTATTACAGTATTTGTTTTGAATATAGTCTATTCATCTTTTCCACTCCTTTATATATCTTTCATTTGGATATTCTTTAAGATATGCGGAGATTTTAGCCATTTCTGCCAAATGCACTACTTTTAATGTCCATTCTTGAATCGTAGGTATTTCTTGTTTCTTCCAATACTGTGCCACCAGTAGTCTTGCTGCTATTATTAAATTTAAAATCAGCTTTATTTCTAGTCCAGTACAATCTGTTATAATACCTAACAAGAAGAACTGTGGCATAAATTTAATCTTTTTCTTTAATATATTTTGGATTATCCACCAAATTTTTATCCAGAACGCCTTAATTTTTTTACAAGTCCACCATATATGATAATAAGTGGCATCCTGACTTCCACATCTCCAACATTTGGGCTGAATATTCGGATACATACAAGCTAATTTTTTTTGGATCTAAATGCCATCTATAAAACATTTTATAAAAATTTTCTCTCAAATTTTGAGCCTGTGTAAATTTTACATTTCTAACCCTTATAGTTTCCCATGTGTCCAATGTTATTGTTTCCCTTATGTTTTGTACCCACTTTATCATACAATCCTTAACTAATTCTGTCTCAGAATCTATTTCCAATAGTACATTATATAACCTTTTTATATGCATTTGGCTCTGGTCTCTTATCTGCTTAATCAAATTCTCCTCATGCTGCAAAATATCCTTTTTTTGGTCCTCTTTCCATCTGGCCTGTAACTGGCCGTATTGAAACCAAGTTTTAATTATTCCTTGTTCTTTTAATTGCTGAATAGTTTTTAATTGATAACCATATCCTTCCTTATCCAAAAGTTGATAAGAAATCCCATCTTGCTTTTGTTCTATATTTATATTTTCAATTGTATGTCTGGGTATTGCCCAAATCGGAATTTTATCATTCAACTTATAACTATACTTTTTCCATACACGCAAGAAGGAACTTCTCAATATGTGACTTTTAAAAATATTGTCTACCTTTTTATCATACAATAAATATGCATGCCAGCCAAAAACCAGGCCATACCCTTCAACGTTTAATATCCTATCCTCTGTTAAATTAATCCAATCACTAACTAATGATAATACAACTGCCTCGTAATATAGCCCTAAATTGGGCATTTTAAGTCCTCCTCTTTCTCGAGAATCCTGCATTATTCTCTGTTTAACTCGAGGTTTTTTCCCTGCCCAGACAAAAGTGTTTATACCTTTTTGCCATTCTTTGATTATTTTATCAGTTTTAAGTATTGGTATTGTTTGAAAAAGGAACAATAACCTTGGTAAAAGATTCATTTTTATGTCAGCTATCCTTCCTAGCAGTGACAACTGTAACTTTCGCCAATTCTGGATCTCTAATTGCATCTTTTGCCACAGTAATTCATAATTGTGATGGAATAATTTTGAATTACTTGTCAGGATATTTATACCTAAATACTTGACCTTTTTAACTACTTCAAATCCTGTTTGATTTTCCATCTCTTGTTTTTGTTTAACAGTCATATTTTTAGCTATTATCTTTGTTTTGGCTGCATTTATTTTAAAGCCAGATATTAATCCATACTCTTTAATTATATCCATTAATACTTTAACAGATTGTAATGGTTGAGTTAAGGTAACAACCAGGTCATCTGCGAATGCACGTAATTTATATTCTTGTTGCCTAATCTGAATTCCCTTTATTGTTTCTAAATCTCGTATACTATTCAGCAATATTTCCAGTGATAAAATAAATAATAATGGAGACAAAGGACATCCTTGCCGAGTACCTTTTTCTATTAAAAAGTTTTCAGTTAAGCCTCCATTAACTATTATTTGTGCTGTTTGTTTCTGGTATATTGCCTTTATTGATTGTATAAAGGTATCTCCAAACTGCATTCTTTCAATTAAATTTAATAAAAACTGCCAATTGAGTCGATCAAATGCTTTTTCAGCGTCTAAAAATATTATACCCGCAGGGACCTGGTTGTTCCTTTCTAAATATTCCAAAACATTTACAATATGTCTTACATTGCTTTTCATTTGTCTGCCGCTTATAAAACCTGTTTGATCATGATGTATCATTTGCTGCATTACCTTCATTAATCTATTTGCCAACACCTTAGCAAATATCTTATAAACAGTATTTAACAATGAAATAGGCCTGTTATTTTTGGTTCTGTGTGATCCTGACCTTCCTTTGGTATTAAAGATATAAAGGCTGCTTTCCAGGAGGGAGGAACCTTTCCTCCCTGTTGTATTGTATTAAATAATTATTTCATTGGTTCAGCCATCTCTTCACACAAATTTTTATAATAAACCGCTGTCAGGCCATCAATTCCTGGGGCCTTCCCCAACTTTAAATCTTTAATTGCAGACATAATTTCCTCTAATGTAATTAATTGAGTTAACATATCCCTTTGATCTTGTGAAACTGGCTTAATGTTCTGCTTCTTAAGAAATCTATCTATATCCATATCCTGAATTTTATCTGCCTTATATAATTCTGAATAGTATTCTATAAACGACTTCTTGATTAATTCTTGCTGAAAGACCTCTTTTCCTTTATATTTAATTTTTTCAATTGTTCTTTGACTTTGTCTCTTTCTATGCATATAAGCCATCCATCTTCCCAGTTTGTTAGCATTACAAAATGTATGATATTTAGCATACTGTAAATTAGTTGCAGTTTGATCTGCTATCAACATTTTAAATTGTTCTTTCAGCAAGTTAATAACCTCCTTAACTTTATTATCCCTTGGGTTTTTTATCAAAAGTTGTTCATTTTCCTTAATTTGCTCTTCCAGCACCCTTCTTTTTTCCCCTTGCTTTTTTTCTAAATTTATTATTCAGGTAAATCAGAACACCCCGCATATAAGCCTTACTTGCATCCCACACCATTTCCATTGGGGTACCCTTTTGCATGTTCATAATAAAATATTCTTTCAAGAACTTCTTACATTCCTTGATATTTTCCCCATATCTGAATAAATTTTCATTTACTCTCCAGGACCTCTTTGGTCCCTTGCAATAATCTATTTCTACCCATACAGGGCTGTGATCTGTCAGCGTTCTTGGAAAAATCTTAGTTGTCTTCACCCTAGGGAAAAGATCGTTAGATATTAAAATAAAATCTATCCTTGAAAAGGATTGATGTCTATCTGAGAAGAAGGTAAAATCTTTATCTGTTGGATTTCTATCTCTCCAGATGTCTTTCAACTCCCACTCCTCCATCAGATCAAAAAAGTATCTTGGCAATTTAGCTCTTGAAGCGGAACTTTGTTTTGATCCTAACTTGTCTTTTTTAACATCTATTACTCCATTCCAGTCTCCAAGCAAAATACATGTTTTGTAATTCCAATTATTCATTTTTGAGTGTAAAAAACTGTAAAAAATCTCCTGTTGTTGATTGGGTGCATAAACCCCCACTATTAAAGTTTTTTCACCTTGGATCAAAACTTCAATTGCCAAGTATCTACCTTGTACATCTGCTTCAATTAGTTTAGCAATTAAATCCTTCTTCAGGTAGATAACTATACCATTTTTTTTGTCTGGTGATGCTGCAACATAATGCACACCCAATCTTGAATTTATTAAATATTTTTGATCTTGTATTCTAATATGAGTCTCTTGCAAACATATTATATCATTCTTAAATTGCTTGAGTTACGTATATATTTTTCTTCTTTTTTGCGGAGAATTTAAACCAGTGACATTCCAAGATAGGAATCTAGTTCTCATGCTTAAATTTCTGAAGCCTCAGGAGCATTTGCTGGTTTT
This sequence comes from Ptyas mucosa, assembly GCA_012654045.1. Taxonomy (NCBI): domain Eukaryota; kingdom Metazoa; phylum Chordata; class Lepidosauria; order Squamata; family Colubridae; genus Ptyas; species Ptyas mucosa. The sequence continues at coordinate 31,575,417 of WNWU01000017.1, forward strand.
CCAACTCTAACCAACTTTTCGGTCTGGCTCCTCCCACTGCTTCCGTTTTGGCAAGTTCTCGACTTGGTAATTGCAGTTGTTGAATTTTTAACTCCTCCTTACATTTTGCTGTAGCCACTCTGGTCATTCTTTGCTCTTTAGGTAATTCTTCACTCACATCCACCAGGACTTGGAGAAGATCTTCTTGACTTCTTGAAGTTCCCCCCTGGGCAATAGATAACAATTCTTCCTGTGGTTTTTTTTCAGCTGTTTGTTTTACTTTAATTTCAGGAGATTTTGGCCTTCCAGCCTTTAAAACATTTATGTAAAAATCCCTTGCTTTATCAGTTGTATTAAGCCTGTATCTTTCTCCAGAAAGGTTCACCCCTAAACCAGCTGGAACATCCCATCTGTATTGTAGCTGACGATTCTTCAACTCCTCCACCAAAAAAGCGTATTCTCTTCTGGCTCTTAACATCTTTGGGGGAATCTCCTTCATTGTCATCACTTCTTGTCCTTCCACTTCTAACTTTTTTTTATAGGTTGCTTGCAGCACTTCATTACGTACATGTCTTGTAGTAAAATATATTACTATATCTCTAGGTAATTTTCTTTGCCTGGCCACCCAGGAGTTAACTCTAAAGATTTTATCCATTTGCCACAACACCTCGCATGTTGGCATCCCCAGCACCTGTGCCAATGCTTCTCCCATCCTATCCTTCAAATTTTCTTTTTTATCTTCTTTCACCCCTCTGATTCTCACTGCAAACTCCATTTCTCTGTATTGTAAGAGAATCGGGTCCATCTCAGATCTTTCTATTCTCTGCTGAGCCGTATCCAGCTTGCTGCTCATAATTTCAGTAGTTTCCTTAACCTCTTCTATCTTGCAATCAAGATTTTCAGCTTGAGCTGCTAGCCCCTGAAATGCAAAAAGTATGTCTTCTCTGATATCCACATAACATGCTGCCAATTCTTCTGTAACTATTTGAATTTTAGAGTCTATCACAGCAGTGAGATCATCTGCTACAGTTTGAATTCTGTTATCCAATACAGCTGTAAGTTTAGCTTCTGTAGTACTCAAAGCCCCTTGGATAACCTGCTGTATCATTTCAATTGTTAAAGTCTGTGTCTCCTGTACTTTAGGAACATGAGCAGGTGAACTTCCAGCACTGGATGTGCCTTTTGCTGGGACAGTTTTAACTGAGGGAATTTTTGTGGCCATCTTGGGGAGAGTTTATCTTTTCCTTCCTCCTTCTTTTATTTACTTTCTTTCCTTCTTGTTGTATTCTTTAAATTCTCTTTTTAATTATAAAGCAGCCAAATAGTCCAAATCTTTTCTTAAATTCCAACAAACAAGTCTTAGTAAAATCTTCCTTCTAACAAGTCTTTAACAAAAGAAAATTTAAAAAAAATCATTTGAGGCTGTGCCAGTGCTCTGATCACTTTCACTTTCCCAGCCACTCAAGCCTCAATCGCCATTTTGTTTCCAGTTAATTTGTAACTTCCGAAGGAGGCAATCCACAAATAGAAAGAAGTTAAGTCAAATACTTGCAATTAAAGTCCTCCTGGCTGATCCCGTCTGCTTTTGTTGTTGAAAAAAAAATTTAAATGTAAAAAAAAATCCCACAGATGCAGTCGCGGCTTGTGGCTCTGCAAAGGCAGAGACATTTCCAGTCCGGAGCAATTGGTTGATTTCTGGGGAACTCAAACCTTCCGCCCCCACAGAAATCCTTCTGGGGGGGCTTTGGCGAGTTCTACCCCCACCAGCCGGCTCTTGCCTTTCCCCTTTGCCCGGGGAAAGGTTTTTCAAACCTCCCGACGGCATTGGACTGCTGTTCGGGGGTTTTTACGGAGCCGCGAAGCAGGCGCTCTCATTCGGGCACCGTCCAAACTCGCGGAGCCGCCGGAAGTCTCTCTCTAACACTGGAAATATTGAAGGATACTTTTGAAAAATTGGAGTCAGAGGTTAATCTTAACCATGTCAATAGCAATATCTGTCTTTATGGATAGACTGCATCTAAAAGACGTTATGGAAAAGAAGCAAGCTTTATCTAACAAGGCAAGACTGGGTTGAAAGTTGACCTTCCAATGACAGGCTACAAGAATGGTGTGGAAACGATGGAAATACTGGACATACAGAAGAAACTGGCTGATGTTTTATAACTAAAAGGACATACAAACAATAACCCTATTGTTTAATTATCAAATTATTGTTTAATTATCTAACCTAGATAATTTTTCTATATTGGACTTGCAAAAAAGATTTGTTAACGTTTTGAAGAACCTCATGAGAAGAGTCAAAGAAAGTTTGTTCCTACTTTCCAATAGTTTTGGCCAATGAGCGATCATCACCTAGGGAAGAAAGTTCTTGTTTTATTTTTTTTTCTGAACTGAAGAAGTTTTCAAAAGTCTTTTTAAAATTCCAGAGTGGGTATTGATTACAAAAGGCTTTTGAAATGGCTGTGATTAGTTAGGAGCAAATGACAACTTCCTAGTATTTTTTAAAAAATTACCTTACTTATTTAAAAAAAATCATTTTCCTGAGTTCCATACATTTAGCATTGACCTTATACATGCGTGCTGGAGAAACTCATCATTATCATATACATACATTGCAAAAAGAGGAATAGTAACCACACTGAACTATGTTCACCTCCAAAGTAGTCAAGCACTTTGTCACACATGGCAGTGACAACTTAGGAAAACAATTCTCCCAAAGAGAATGTTACTGTCTCTTGGTAGCATAGCAAAATGGTCATGATGAGGCAGAATTGAAAGAACTGAGGTTGATTGTGATGCACGTATCTCCTTTTAGCATACGTACTCAGGAATTAGTATTTTTTTTCATGTAATGATAACAAAATCTATTCTGTGTGACATACGAGGCAAAGCCTAGAGATAACCTATAAACTGAATCAACATTTCATTTAAAACATCACAAGCAGTTCCCTAGTTGGAGGATGAACTTCCAACCAGGTTTTGGTCCACCCCCGAAACAATTGGATCAATGTAATCAGCAGAAGGAACAGACTGTTTTGGCCTGAACATTTTATTCCCATGCACACATCTTGCAAACAAAAAACAAAAAAAACACACCAACCACCTTCTGCAGGCAAATGTTAAATACAAAGCTGAAAAATAAAGCAGGAGAGAGGGGGAGAGGGAGAGAGGGAGAGAGAGTGTGCAAGTTCCTTTGGTAGGAGCTTTTGACAAGACTTTTCTCCCATTCTACCAAATGTGTCTTTGATAGTGGCCAACTGAAAGAAGACCCTCTCCTGGATTTCTTAAACCCCTGGGAGGGCTCAGAAAACTCCATTATAACTTAGCCTGGTCCTAGGACATGCAGCCCTTACATGAAGCATAAACAGGCATCTCAATTTTATCTAGAAACATAGATACCTAGGAGATTTCCTTTATTAAGGGAATTTTAATAAACACTTTCCACAATTAGTTTATTTAAAAGTTGGTGGATGCACCATTTTAGACCAATTAAAGTTCTTAAGCAGTAATACAAGGCAGTCCTTTTTTAGAATGCATTACAGTTGTCTCAGTTATAACTAAGTTATAGATCACCCTGGCATCTCCATGTTTAGGGACAATTAGAGAGGAAATATACCATTGGATACAGCTGCTAACTAAGTTGGCCAAGCACAAGATTTACTAAAGATGTATATCTATGTACTACTAAAACTCTGTGTCTGCTCTAACTTTCATTTGAGCAAAATGGTGCGTCGATGGGGCAACAATCATTGAACCAATGTATTTCAAATAGGCTAAGTTACAGAATGCCAGGACCCATTACTCCCTTGGAAATGAAATTTGGGGAATTTCTCTGAAATGATGGCACAATAATTATGGGTTGTCTAGTAGAGCTTACAAATCTGTACATTAATTTCTCAGTGGCATCCCTACAAAGAACTAATTTTAATAATGCTCGCTATTGTGGTACCTGGAACAAAATCATAGTACTACCCTGTGACATATTCTGAATTAAGTGAATATTTCAGGCCAATATATAACTTTATAGCAAATTAGATTTAGTTCCTAGGATAGCATCTTTGAGGTGATCCAACTGGAAGATATATTTCTAACATTTCCAACATCGTTGAATTGAGATTCAGATGGGAAACTACTGATCAAACAGAAATAGATAAAAATCTTCAGAGCATCCTTTAAATTTTCAGCTGCTGCTTCTAACATTTGAAATTATTCTGCTATCAACAAGGCAAAAAATGGAAGAAACATATCAACACATACAGTATATACAGTTGTGCAAACAGAAAAGATACTGTACATATATTTAAAATATCCCTTAGAGAATGTACATTGTCCCATGCTCACAGAAGTAGAGAGAGGTGGAAGGGGCAGGTGTGATAAAGTAAAGCATGAGAATTTCTTCCCTTTCATTTCAGGACCACCTATCAGCTTGTAGAGGTTTTTTTTAAACATTTCAGAAAAGTGCTCTTCCACAAACTAGCCACAATTCCCATCTAATAAGTCCTGATAAGGTAAAGATAAAGGTTCCCCTCGCACATATGTGCTAGTCGTTCCCTACTCTAGCGGGCAGCACTCATCTCTGTTTCAAAGCCAAAGAGCCAGCATTGTCCGAAGACGTCTCCATAGTCATGTGGCCGGCATGACTAAATGCCAAAGGCGCATGGAACGCTGTTACCTTCCCACCAAAGGTGGTCCTTATTTTTCTACTTGCATTTTTTACATGCTTTCGAACTGCTAGGTTGGCAGAAGCTGGGACAAGTAACAGGAGCTCACCCCATTACATGGCACTAGAGATTCGAACCGCTGAACTGCCAATCTTTTGATTGACAAGCTCAGCGTCTTAGCCACTGAGCCACCGCGTCCCTATAATAAGTCCTGATAGCTCGTTTTAAATCACCCACACAGATCGCTTGTGCAAAATCAGAACAAGTTTTGACAGATGGCTAAACCCACCAGCCTAGCTATCTGATAGAACTCTCCTCCTCTCTATTAACAAAAGTGGGTGAGTGGATGTTTTCCTGCTAGTGGGTGACTTTTGGTGAGTGGGGAAAGGAAGCCTAAGGAAGTCACCAACTTTAAGGCAATCTTCATCATTACAGAACCAAACTATTGCCAGATCATATAGCCAGCGCAATTTATGCTGGCATATTTTTCTCCTAAAGCTCAAAGCCTGGAGGGCTATATGCTACCATGGCCATGAGTTTGTTAACAAGGATGACCCTAAATAAAAGCATTCCATTTTTAGCTCTAAAAGCAATTGACTATTATTAGTTAGCATATGATGTAAATATGACAGAAGAGAAGTAAGCCTGTATACACAATCCATGTAATTATAAGTAAAACTTCTATGGGGGTATGGCAGTGGTCTCATAATTGGGTGGTCCAATTCAGCTATTCAGATGATTAAGAGCTGTGGTGGTGCAGTGGTTAGAATGTAGTATTGCAGGCTAATTCTGATGACTGCCAGAAGTTTGATCCTGACCGGCTCATGGTTGATTCAGCCTTCCATCCTTCCGAGGTTGGTAAAACGAGGACTCAGATTTTGAGGGCAATATGTCAACTCTGTAAACTGCTTTAGACTATGTAAAGCACCATGTAAAGCACCATGAAGTGGTATATAAATCTAAGTGTTATTGTTATTGCTACCTCTGGCATTGCTTCATCCTGATATTGTAGGGAACCAGATAATGCACCTCATGGGCATTGCTCATTGGGCAATCTTGTGTTTAATTATTTGCATATCAGCACCACAATCACAACAAGGGGAATCTTTCCATCCCCACTGATACTGAGCAGAGGCATTTCTTTCAGTATCACACCTAATTCTGTTCAATTTCAACCAGACAAAGTGAGGCAGGTCAAAACCAGATGGTTTGGTAGAAGGATTACTAACAGTCAAGTTACAATAAGTTACCTTGAACCACAGGCATTCTCAGGGATTATTTATTTGTGTCACAAGCATCACAATTAAAACAAGGCATATATACATATACAACTTAACATTTAAAATATAATACAAGATTAAAATATGTACAAATTAAACAAATCTTGCCCAGAAACTAGCAATATCAATTGCGTATTCTCAGAGTTAAACTGGGTAGATGTTAATTGAAGAGCTGTTTTCCAAGCTGACCTACATGATTTCAATGTTGTGATGGGCTGTGGAATGTCCTGGTGAAGGGCCTTGTTGTTCAGCATTCTTGACCATAGCTGAACGAGAACTTCTTGTCTTCTAATGTGGGATAATATGATATTGCTTAAGTACTAGTAACCAATGCACAGGACTGGGATGCAATGTGCCAGAGATGATATGATAAAGCTGGACACTAACCATTTGGGGATGGGCATTGTTAAGCCACACACTGGCACAATATTCAACTGTGGAATAAACCAAAGCCAAGGCTGTTGTTCGTAGGGTGTAAGCAGCCAGTCTGTTCAGTAAATAGTTGAGGCTTTTCAATTTTTCAGCTGTTTTTTCCAGGTGTTGCCAGAAGGTTAATGGTCTGTCCAGTGTTATTTCCAAATACTTCAGAGAGTTATTGCATTCAGTTCCAGAATTTTTTTTTTAATTTGATTTATATGCCGTCCTTCTCCGGAGACTCAGGGCATTTTACAATGCATTAAGCAAGAGCCTCCATACTTTTGTATATTTTATACAAAGTCAGCTTATTGCCCCCACAATCTGGGTCCTCATTTTACCTACCTTAGAAAGGATGGAAGGCTGAGTCAACCTTGAGCCTGGTGGGATTTGAACTTGCAGTAATTGTAGGCAGCTGATGTTAATAACAGTTAATAACACTGCTTTAGTCTGCTGAGCCACTAGAGCTCAGCAAAACTGGTAATTTGCATACCTCTTGCTGAGGTGGAACGTGGCTACATATTCAATGCAACTGATTGAGTGATTGATTGTAATTATTTATATCCCACCTTCTCAACCAATTCTAAACGACTTTCTTCAGCAGTTTCGGATATATTTTTTCTTACAAGTGGGTTGAAATCCCATGTTGACAATAATAAAAACACACAGACACATATGTGCACACAGACACACATACAGAGAGAGAGATGGGTTTTGGGGGGGGGGTTTGCCCAGTGACAAATGGTGACAAACGTGCTGTCTCTAAAATTTTAAAATACCCAGGACTTTCAACCTGCTTCTTTAAATTAGAATTTCCTTTGCAGAAATTCCATTAGCACAAAGGAATAGATTAATGGCAAAAACTATTTTAGAGACCATGAAGAGCCTTTAGCTAGGAGGCAATTTATGGAAAAAATGGACCTGAAAACCTGAAGTTCAGATGTATGGCCGGATATATGAATGACTTATAAAATAAAGGATGTACATAAATTAGATTAAAGGTGGGAGAGTTTTTTTCCCCATAATACACTAAATCCACTTCTTGCTTCTCTCAATGCGAGTATGAAGCTTTAGGCATCCATATTATATAAATTAATACAACAATCTGCTTGTGTTCATTTTTTATACCAAGGGGTAGTACAATTTCAAAACCTTAATGGTATATTATTTTTATAAGACATAATAATACTCAGGAATATGTCAGAACTGTTGAGATCACTTAAATGTCCCAACCCCTTTATTTTGCGGGGGGAGGGGGGAATAACACTACAAACCTGTGCATATTTTTCATCTATGCTCTGGTTTTTTTTCTATTCATACGGACATGCAAACAGTGTATATCACAATGAAAATAAAGCACTCCACGTATAACTTTAAAAGCAATCAAATTAAAAGCAATCAAAAATTTAATGAATCAGCCTTTGTTCTAAATCTTGGGAGAGGTGAACTCAAACATTGGGAGAGCCTTCCATAGTCAGACGAGCAAGGAGAAGACCCCTTCCCTTGCAGTAGACAACTTAACCTCTAGTGGCAACAAAAGGTCTTTCAAAAGCTGCCTGAAAGGTGCAGTTCATTAGCAGCACTGCATTCCTTCCATTTAGTTTCATTCATCAAGGTGACCAAAGTAGTCTCAGTGCTATATTCTATATTCTAAAACACCTGATGGAAATGAGTCCGGGTAATTATTCCAAAGCATCTGGCGCAAAGCCACCCCATTCCAATTTACAGAGGGAATATTTCAGTCTGACCTGTAATCATAAAGAACATTCAGGTAAAGGGAGGGCTTTTTTATTAAAAAAAAATAAAGGTTGTATAATTGCCTCCTTTAATCAAGCAGGGATCTACCACATCCTTCCTTAATGGTGTTACCTATCTTCCCTAATCATGGGGTCATTCCTGTCCCATCTGATTTAATACTCTAAAAGGGTACTCAGCCAGCAAGCAGGTGGTAGTTATCGCGCCCAGACCAAAGGTGGTATTCAGCAGGTTCTGACCAGTTCTGGAGAACCGGTAGCGGAAATTTTGAGTAGTTCAGAGAACCGGTAAATACTGCCTCTGACTGGCCCCACCCCCATCTATTCTCTGCCTCTCGAGTCCCAGCTGATTGAAGGAAATGGGGATTTTGCAGTAACCTTCCCCTGCCACTCCCATAAAGCCATGCCATGCCCCCCAAGCCACACCCACAGAACCGGTAGTAAAAAAAAAATTGAATCCCACCACTGCTACAGATCCTGTCTGGTGGTTATTAGTCACCACATATCCTATCTGTTTCTGATGTACAAGTTCAAAAGAATCCACATGAATAGGATAAGCCATTCTAAAGTTGTTTTCTTGTGATCAGCCTCTACAATGGAATCCAAGCCAAGCTACACACACACACACACACACACACCCATTTATTTTATCTTCAACGAATGATGAAAACTGTTCACGGTGAGCCAGCTTCTGACCACTCTGGCTCCCTCCTCAACATGAATATTGAAAAGATGGCACACAGTACAGTTCTGTCCAGATCCAGCAGAGGCAGAGAAGTACAGGAAGTGATCTGTCATAGCCACAGACTGCCATGGTTTAAAAATCTCAAATGGGCCCCCAATGACTATTTGATCCACAAAGACATTCTCCGTTTAGACTCAAGTCTTTGCAAATCAAAGGACTAAATGAACTTTGCTAAAAAGAAGTGGTGGGTTTAAGAATCATTTCAATCACCCAAGTCATCTTACATATCAGCCAGGATTCGAATATCTTGCATGCTTGTATCAGTGACTCTATTTACATTTTCACACCTGGCTAAAACAACTTTGGCTCTTCTCTTATACTATTCAGAACATAAATCACCTTCGTGTATTTTTTTCCCCTCAAGGTCTCATCTCTCCAAGATCTTCCATTCTCTCATTTTTCAAAACTGAATTTTCATGGACACTTAATTTCTCTCTGTAATTCCAGTAATTTTTCATATCCTCTTGAATTTTCTTTCTTTGCTGAGGACATTCAAATGCTGGACCAAGCTCGTACCATATTTTATTTATTATTTATTTCCAATTTCTATACCGCCCTTCTCCCTGAGGACTCAGGGCGGTGTACAGCCAGAAATAAAAAACATGAAATATAAATATTAAGACAATTAAAATATATATAATTTGGCTACAAAATTTAAAACTCACAGACCAATTAAAATATTCAAAATATTTAACCACTGCATGAGCTTCTAGTGTAAAAAAAAATACTATAGATGCATACCACAGCCTAGGAATATTATTATTATTATTATTGTGCCATATCCATCATCGGACATTGGTGATCATGTTGGCAATCCTATTTTTGTCAGCAAAAATAGGAATATACAGAAAGGTAATGCCAGGTGGAGAAACACTGAGAAATTCACAGGAAAGGCTGAAAAGTTAGTTTCTCACACGTTTTTAATTGACAGTCTGTGTTGAACCTATGATTAATGAATGCTCAGTGTGTTGTGTATAAAAGCTTTACAAGCCCATCTGCTGATACTGACATGCCATGGTGGAACATTGTATACATACCCTGTGTCCATCCCAGGGAGAATTACAAGTTTACTGCTGTAAGTATTTATTTTTAATAAAACGTGTGATGATCACAGCTTCTCTTTCTGGGAAATCTCTCATGGATATTAGCCCTGGAAGGCATTTACATTTGCATTTTCATATGGGGAAACAGTCACCCTGCCAAAATTATCTTTAATAATTATAAGGGTTTATCATTAAGTTCTTTCCATTTTCCCCCAGACATGAGTAAAACAATACAAAGATATGCAATTAAAAAATCTGGGGAAATATATCTTAACAATTATGTACAAATGTTCCATATAGTAGGAAAATATGCAAATGTCACTGATCTGCACAAGCCCAGAACATAGTATAGTGTCTCTGCTTAAAGACCTTGGGTTCTCTTTAACTTGGCTTAAAACTTCATGGTCAAGAGACTTAAAAAGGATAACCTTTGTTCTATTCTGTTTTTTAAAGCCTCAGTTCTCTGAAAGTCCAACAATGCAGAGTAAGACAGATTTGGTGCAGAAAGATGGAGGGGGGGAGGTGGAAATCCTATAATGGAACTCCATGTTGAACAACAAACTTCATTCCTGCTCAGCTGCTAAACAATATGAATTGAGCCTGCATTATGTATGACCCTTTATTGCATATGTTTAGGCCTCTTAGTCTTAAGTGCTCCCTCTGCCATCGTTACTCCAAAAGGACTATTTCTAGAGCTGTGTGCAGTGTATATTCTAGTTCTGAAACAGTTCATTTTCTCCTATAGTGCCCATTTTTTTCCTGGGAAGCAGGCCAGTCAAATCATTGCAGTAGTGTTTTATGTCCTTTGGATATGAATTCTCCAGAGTTGGAACCAGTTTGTGTCTATAACCAGAATACCATGAATATTTACCCTTCTATAGAATCCTAAATAAAGGTAAAGGTTCCCCTCACACGTACGTGCTAGTTGTTCCTGACTCTAGGGGGCGGTGCTCCTCTCCGTTTCTAAGCCAAAGAGCCAGCGTTGTCTGATGACGTCTCCGTGGTCATGTGGCCAACATGACTAAATACTGAAGGCGCACGGAGAGCTGTTACCTTCCCACCAAAGTGGTTCCTATTTTTCTACTTACATTTTTACATGCTTTCGAACTGCTAGGTTGGCAGAAACTGGGGCAAGTAACAGGAGCTCACTCCGTTATGCGGCTCTAGGGATTCGAACCGCCGAACTGCCGACCTTTCTGATCAACAAGCGCAGCTTCTTAGCCACTGAGCCATCACGTCCCCATAGAGAATCCTAGACATACAGAAAACCATCATTGGAACATTCAGACCAGCCCATCTCCTGGGGGAAAATGGGATTTCCTGAGAGAAAATAAGTATATTCTGGAGGCAAAGTACAATGGCATTGGTCTTTACATCTCCAGCTAATTCACTGCAGCACACTTCTGAATAAGTATTGATGGGATTATGCTACATTATATTTACCCATTCTTGTTTTATTGTCACTAGGGTAAATGTAAATAGAAATGAGAAATAGTTTGCAAAGAGGAAAAGCACATGACACTTTCAAAATATCATCACAATCAACGGCCAGAGTTAAGTTTTACAATAAAGGTCATCCATGGGAATGGGAGAGAGGCAGTATTTAAGATTATTATTATTTCATTTAATTTACTCAATATTTGTGCACTGATTTACTACATGTGTATATTGCTTTTTGCCAAAACTCTCAATGTAATTTACATGTTACAATTACGATGAAGTGGATGTTGCACAAAAGCTTACAATGTAATAAACGTGTTAGTCTTTAAGACATTACAAAACGTTGTTTTTGTTGCAACAAACTAAAATACGGCCTTTTGAAAATAATCCAGATGGCATAATTTACAGGAAGGAGAAATGTGTGGGAATTTCAGGAATTACTACTCATTAATGTTATTTGTAGCAAATTTGGATGATTTTAAATGGAATAGCTACTTCAGGGAACAATTCTAAGAGTTGAGGATCCCAGTGGTAATTGGTCCCAACCAGTGGTGGGTTTCAAAAACTTTTACTACCGGTTCTGTGGGTGTGGCATGGTGGGCATGGCTTGATGGACGTGGCAAGAGAAGGATACTGTAAAATCTCCATTCTGTCCCCAATTAAGGGGAAGGTTACTGCCAAATCCCCATTTCCTCCCGATCAGCTGGAACTTGGGAGGCAGAGAATAGATGGGGGTGGGGCCAGTCAGAATTTTTACTACCGGTTCTCCAAACTACTCAAAATTTCCGCTACCGGTTCTCCAGAACTGGTCAGAACCTGCTGAAACCCACCTCTGCTTCTTCCTAGGGCTGAGACAAACAGACTGGCTCCAATCATCTAGCTGGCTTCATGCCTAAAGTGGGACTAGAACTCACAGACACCCAGTTTCAAGACTGGTGCTTAACCGCTACACCAGCCAGGCTTTCCTAAATGAGGTACATGCCTAACAAGGATTAGACCAATGTGTACTGCCTCCTGGTGGTCCTTGTCTGGCAGAGAAAACTGTAGGAGCTCTGAATCCATCTGTTATTGTGCATTTTTGTGAGTCAGGAGTTTCATCACTAGTTGCCATCGAAATGAAATATCAACATTGATTGGTCAGAACCTGCTGAAACCCACCTCTGGTCCCACCCATTGTTTCCTTCAATGGCCTCTGTTCATAAAAGTCGGGACTACTTTTATTGTAACAGTTATAATACCGTGTTTCCCCGAAAATAAGACCCTGTCTTATATTTTTTTAACCCTGAAATAAGCGCTTGGCCTTATTGCCATATGCTCAAAAGCCCGATTGGGGTTATTATCAGGGGATGTCTTATTTTGGGGGAAACAGAGTAACAGAATCTTTCAAGTCTGAGAGTGCTTTACTCCTCCCTCTCTTTATCTCTGTGTGAACTAGGGAGGGTCTTGTCAGTTTTCTCCAATTACTTTTCTGGAACCGGCTCAAGTCCTGCTTATCTGACCTCAGGGGCAGCTCTTCTTCCTATCCTTCAAGGCCATTTCCTGTCCCCTGTACATCTAATACAGGGTAGTGGCCCTACTCCAGAGGTCAGCAACCCATGGCTCTGGAGCTGCATGTGGCTCTTTCATCCCTCTGGTGCGGCTCCCTGTCGCTCAAAATATGTGTCACAACTGCCAATGCGCGACATCCACCGATATGCAATTTATTGAGGTTTTCGACCCCCGATAGGCCAACCATGGATAAATCCAAGAATAGAAAAGTTTCAGAAGAAAACAGAATCTTTAATTCAACTATATATGCTAGTTTTCTGGCCGCTCAGGAAATAGTCAAGCATGGAAAGCGTTTTGTGGCTCCCAGTGTTTTCTTTTCTGTGGGAAACGGGTCCAAATAGCTCTCTGAATGTTTAAGGTTGCCGACCCCTGCCCTACCCATTTGCTTCATCTCTTCTCTAATTGTTTCCCAACAGATCACTCCTTAGAAGTATGACTTGGGGAAAAAAATGATTGTTGCTTATCCCTGCTCTAGCACAGCAGTTTCCTCTGCCTCACTTTGTGCACAGATCTGCTTGAGGGGACTGGCAGACTCTTCCAAATGATTTGGGAGTCCCACTGCATATGTAAAATGTCACTCACTTAAGATGGCTGTTGCACTGCCTTGCATATCCTTCATAAGCAATAAGATGCAATAGCTGGATTCCAATAATTCTGTAAAGACAAGACCCACCCCCCATAGGGTTAATTTAGATTTCCTTTTAGTGTGGAAATGCAGACAAATTGCTTGATTTACCTGGAAGCATATAATTCATATAATGTGATTTAAAATAAGATATGAGAAGCTAGAAGTAGAAAACCAGTTAGTGTCATGGTTAAGGCACCAGGCCAGAAATTAAGAGACCACAAGGTCTAGTCACACCTTAGACAGAAAGACAGCTTCCTGTCTTGCCATGTACAATCTGAGACAGTGGGAATATATGCTGTCCATGACCCCATCAAGGCATTGGGAAAGGGATGCCCGTAGTGTGACATCCAGAATAGGGACAGAAGAGTGCCTCTATCTTTTTATGGAAAATACAGTGGTACCTCGATACTTAACTGCTTCAAAACTCATCAAATTTGGTACTCAACATATTTTGACAAGAAAATGTCTCAGTACTCATCTTTGTTTGGTACCCAATGTGCTGCAAAAGGAAGTGGGAGACAGGCACAGAGGGCAGACAGGAAGTTTGCCATGCTGGGAAGGACTCTTACATAGGAAAAGGGACAGATAGGAAGTCCTTCCCAGACAAAATAAAGGGCCATGTAGTAAGTCACATAGTTTGCTTGCTACTCATCCTTTTTAGTAGTCATCGCACCCTCCAGAACAAATGAAGCCCAAGTACCAAGGTACCATTGTAAAGAGTATATAGTGTGTGTGTGAGAATTAGTGCTGTAGCATTATGTGATAATAGCATATGCGTGATAATTAAACTGATAAAAAATTAAGTGATGTATTGTTTGATATAGTGGTTAAGGCATCAGTCTAGAAATCAAGAGTCCATGCGTTTTACTCCTGTCCTAGCTGGGTGACCTTGGGCCAGTCCCTCTCATCCAGACCTGGTAAAAAGAAGGCAAGAGCAAACCAACACTGAAAATCTTGCCAAAAAAACTGCAGACACAAAGAAAAAAAAAGAAAAAAAATGGTAGTAATGTCACTTCCTTAACCTATAAAGGATGATAAAATACTGTATCAAAGATGGAATCAAGGGACATCATGGCAATCTGAATTCCATCAAAGTTTCATAGATAAATTTCATCCTAGTGAAGAATGCATTGTCTAAGATAGATATACACTACATACAGCATGGAATCAAATTATTGCTAGAGCCTTTTAAAATATATTATCTGAATATTATAAGTATAAAGACTAAATAGCAAATTATCTCTTTTTGTAATACCCTGTTTTCCTTAAATCTTTGCAAGACTATATATTTATTGTGTATGATCTATAGCAGTGCAGTTATAATTATCAACTCATCATCAACCCAAAACTTTTTTCTCTAAATTTATTCTTGTGATCCATCTCTCTTTATGAAGACTAATAATTAAAGTAAATGTTGAATGGGTTGTTCTTAGACCACTTTTTATTGAGAAGACATTTCCTTTGTCTAATATGGGTTCTCTTCAAATTTCCTTCTGGTATTAAGCAACATCTATTTGTCTTTAATTACCCAGTATGCAAGGTATTGGCAATATGAGTCAATGTAAATCAGTGCTCTGAAATTCTGAAAAAAAGTCAAATAGTGGATATTCAGCATTGTAGAATGACCGATTCTTGCTCAGAATGCAAAAGACTTTGCTTATTTGAAGTAATACCAACACTAAAAACCAAGGAAATAAAGTGAGGTGATAAGGCAGACAAGAAATGTTTTATGGGACCGGCTTCACATCCTGATATATATAAATAAAATGCGTAGGACTACAGCTTTTGACTTTAATCCATTTGCTGATTTATCAAATAAATAAGTCTGTCATATCTTGGTTGCAAATATCAGGATGAATGCAAAGTGATACAGAAAACTCAAATTCTTTGTCACCATTACTTGTCTAGATTATTGCAAGCCAGATATTGTAGATTTAAAATAATAACAACAAGGCACAAGCTTTTTGCAATAACTTTTCCATTAGATCAGGAGCTGCCTGATAATCACAAACAATTATTGTACCTCTCAGTATGATTCTTTCACATTGTGATTTATGCACTTTCTGAAATTCACAGATAAAAACTTTAAAATTAACCCAGTGGGAGTTCAGCCATTAATTGGAATGGGAATAATTAGAGCATCTAATAATCCTTGAAACTCCTTAAACTAACACATTTGAGGCTGCCAATTTCAGAGATGCAAAGATGATGAGCAAATCGTCTTTGAAACCTTCCTCATCAGCTGCAGAAGTTTCAATTTGCACCTCCTGCTTTGTCTTCCAACCAAAGCTTAAATCACAGCAAGATCCAATTTTAGCAAAACTACAAAGGGGAGAAAAATCATTTGCCCAGTTATTTCCCTTTTAGAAAAAAAAAAAGAAACCCTAAACCAAATCAAATAAACAAACAAACTTAGAGGGGGGAAAAGCCACGTGGCTTTTCTTCATGTGGCTTTTGGGGAAGAATTTGTTTTCTTCCCAGTTTGGAGAAAGGTGGAGGAGATGGCATAAGCAAAGCCAGATGTGCCAGCAAAATCTCAACATGAGTCATGTAGGTTGTATGGTTTATGTTTGGATCTCACCATTATCTGGGTCAGCCAGCATCCCAAAAGCACCCTATTTGCATATTTTTTTGGTGAGGATGAGATAAGTAATAGCCCCATGGACATATTTCAGAGAAAATGGCCACAAGAACTGAACAGCTGAGTTTGTATGTGTGGTGAGAAACTATCACTCAGGAGTTAATAGAATAACAGAATAATCGAGTTTGAAGAGACCTTAGAGGTCTTCTAGACCAAAACAGAATGTGATCTAAACCATAATTGGTGAAAAAAGATTTATAAGAGAGAGCCGCGGTGGCGCAGTGGATAGAGTGCAGTACTGCAGGCTACTTCTGCTGATCACCAGCTGCCACCAGTTCAGCAGTTCAAATCTCACCAGGCTCAAGGTTGGATGGATGGAAGGATGGAAGGTTGGAAGGATGGAAGGCTGAGTCAACCTTGAGCCTGGTGAGATTTGAACTGCTGGCAGTCAGCAGAAGTAGTCTGCAGTACTGCACTCTAACCACTGTGCCATGGCTCAATAGAATGATTAGAATGAAGAACGCACAATGGTCTATCTTGCCATCTTCAGTCTCAGACAATAGGAACACATCCAGTCCCCACTAAGCCACTTGGAAAGGGATGCCCATAGCATAACATCAGGAAAAAGGACAGAAGAGTACATCTGTCATCTTATGATAAATGAAGACTATATACAGATAGTCAACTCATGACAGTACTGGAGCCTGCCTTTTACAACCATAAGTCATGATAGACATTAAGCAAGGCAACTACATGACTCCACCCCTCCTCTTTTCAATGTGGATGGGGGCAAGCTTGGCAAGGGGGTGCTGCAGCATCTGTAACGTCGAAAACAGGTTGCAAGTAGTTTATGGGGACCCATCATAACTTTGAACGGTCGCTAAGCAGCCTGTCTCGCCAAGGACTACCTGTATGATATATTATCAGCATACAGTAGGTGTAATAATTAAACTGATAAAAAGAACTTAAGGAATGTATAAAGTTTAGTGTAGCGATTAAGGCATAAGAATAGAAACTAGAGTCTGTGAGTTCTAGTCCCTCTTTAGATATGTGGTCAGCTGTGTGACCTTGGTCCAGTCATTCTCTCTTAGCCCTAAAAGGAAGAAAGCCAAGGCAAACCACTTCCGAAGAACCTTGGCAAAAAAAAATGCAGAGACTAGTCCAAGCAGTGGCCAGAATACAACATAGACTTGAAGGGTATGAAAGCACACACACACACACACACACACACACACAAATATATAACCTAATGCTGACCTCTGGGAACATATATTTTAGAAAGATAAGGTCAGTATGGAGTTAGCTACTATAATGAGTATTTTAAGTAGGAAAGATTACTTTCCTCCTAAGAGGAAGGAGGCTTGAAACAGAATCCTCATTTGGGTTTTGACAGTTTCTTGGAACCTAAGATTAACAAATTATTGAATGGACATAACTGTACATCCTTTGAGATATGGAGAACTAAATTACATTTATAAAAGTAAAATTTCCTTCTAGTCAAACTGCACTCTGTATAATGCCTTAGAGAACTTTGTTAGTATAGCAAATATACAGTCATAAAATGTTCTGACCTCGAATGGTCTCTTCCCACTGTTTTGGAAGTTGTCGAGCCCCAGATCAGGTCATTCCAATCTCAACCCAGGCTATTCCAAATGTGAAGTGGACTACGTGTTCTGGGAATAGTCCTATCTGGAAACCAGGTTTCATTTTGCATGGCCTACTTACCAGTTACATTATTAAAGTAATATGTAACTAGCCTCCTCTCTGAAACTGCAGTCATATGCTGGTATTTGACCCCAAGGTAAGGAATAAGGAAGAGTCATCTGCATCAAATTACCTTTGTCTTCTTTGGCCATCTTAGTTCCCACACAAATACATTACCTGAATATGAAAAAAAATGGACATCTTTTGTCAGACTCTGTAATAGTATTGATATGGCTACCAGTGGTAGGCTGCTATCAGTTCGGACTGGCTCGGGTGAACCGGTAGTTCCAACGATTAGTTGGCCCTGCCCACCCACTCCACCCTATCCTGTCCTATATTTCCTTCTTTCTGGCTTAGCTGATTCATGTGGCACAGCTGATTTCTGCACCTCCGTTGTTCTACTTACCAGGGCTGCCTTAGAAGATAAGCAGCTGAGTTTCAAATTGTTGTATTTTGAATGCTGCACCAGAGGTGGGTTCTAAAAATTTTACTACCGATTCTGTGGGCATGGCTTATTTTATGGGCGTGGTTTGATGGTCATGTGACAATTCTTTAGGATTTAGCAGGGGTACTGGTCTACCAGGCTTTTAACTGCTTGCACAGCTGTACCAGTCTACCCATTTGTTCTTGAAGTGTTCCGGTCTACTCATTTGTTTTTGGAGGCACCAGTCTACTCATTTGTTTTTGGAGGCACCGGTCTACCACCAAACTGCCTTTTACCACTGATCAGCTGTAGGGCGGCTCTTTGAAGCCCCACGGCAAGAGTTTAAACAGGTTTTTTTCCTTATAGCCCATCAGCTGGGACTCGGGAGGCAGTGACTAGATTGGGGTCAGGGCCAAATAAAAGGTAAGAATAATGTGGGTGGGCGGGAGGATCCAGCTCCCGAACAAAGAGAACCTGTTCAGTGACGTCATATCGTCACCGCTATCAGCTCGGCCGAATTGGGCCGAACCGGGAGGAATCCATCATTGTGCTGCACGCAAGCGTGTTAGGCGCACGCGCGCACGCGCGCACAAAGCGCATGCTCACCGAACCAGTTGTTAAACTGGTTGTAGCCCACCACTGATGGCTACTCATAGAAAAGTACTGATAACTGATCAGGATAAATTTTGTATCTCTGAGAAGAAAAATAACATGACAAGTGTAGTGAATATAGTTATAACATCTCAAGATCTTTCCTGAGTGCTTCTCAATTTATTAACAAAAGAAAGTAGGAAAGTAGTGAGGAAATGTTGAGTCTTCTCCAATAACTTAACCGACTTTTACTTCCAAAACATTCCTAAAATATGATTGCAATCTCTTTCTGTATGTCTGTGCCTTTGTATTTGTTGAAAACCTTAGACCCTTTTTCTAGAAAGAATCCTCCTTTCAGGTGATACCGGTAATCCCAGCTTGAAAATCTTTCCTATTCCCTGTGTGAGACATTGCCTAATAAAGTATTGAGTATTAAATGCATTTATGTTTACATTAGGGACCTGAAATAGCCCCTCTTAACAAAAGGTTTCTAATATGTAGGCTGTTAGCAATATCCAGGTTCCCAGCTGAAATGTTGGCTCTAATTTTCTTAAATATACATCTTTTCCATAAATATCCTCTTACATCCTTCCTTCTCATTAAGTTGTGGGCTGTAAATGCCATTGACACAAACTGACCTTTGGCTTGTTTAGTGGTGAGATGCACAAAAAAAACCCCAATAGTATCCCCTGTTTATGCATATATCGCAAAGTGACATTACATTTATCAAAGGATGAATTATTCATAACCAACTGCTCTCCCTCATCTCATAACGCTAGAAATGTGGACTTTATTATTCACTGCAGACCCCTAGAGGTTTCTTGGCTGCACTGTATTTCCTATGTTGGAAACCAAGTTTACTGTAACTCTCATCTCCCACACATCCCTTTGTCCTTGCACCACTGTCTTTAAAAGATGAGTGAATAATTTGAAATTATGACTGCAACATTCTGGATTCGGGTATTCCACATTGAGGGGGGAGGGGATAGGACTTTTAACATTTTGAAGTGTACTTTTTAATATTAAAAAGTATGTCTATTTAAATCAATCCTGTCAAAAGTGTCAGCAAAGATTTGTAAATTGCTTTTAAAACATATGTCTTTCATGAGCTGGAGTTTTTAAGGCAGCTGAAGTGAACCAAACTTTTGTTTCAAAAAGGATTAACAAAGGATACCTACTATAAGCAAATTCTTGGAATTTGGGAGAAAAAAAGAAGTTGTTCATAATACGGCAAATGAACAGAGGAACAGATAGACATTTCAGCCTTATCTCTCAGCTAGGGAACCTAGAAATTGAAGAAATTCACAATCTTCCCCACCACCCCCAATTATGAGCCATGGTGGCGCAGTGGTTAGAATGCAGTATTGCAGGTGAATTCTGCTGACTGCCAGGGGTTTGATCCAAACCAGCTCAGGGTTGACTCAGCCTTCCATCTTTTTGAAGTCAGTAAAATGAGGACCCACATTGTTAGGGACAGTATGTTCAGGGGTGGGTTCTAAAAAATTTTACTACCAGTTCTGTGGGTGTGGCTTATTTTGTGGGTGTGGCTTGATGATCATGTGACAATTCTTTAGAATTTAGCAGAGGTACTGGTCTACCAGGCTTCTAACTGCTTGCAGAGCCATACTGGTCTATCCATTTGTTTTTGGAGCGTTCTGGTCTACCTATTTGTTTTTGGAGCGCACTGGTCTACCACCACACTGCCTTTTACCACTGATCAGCTGTAGGGCAGCCCTTTGAAGCACCACGGCAAGAGTTTAAACAGTTTTTTTCCTTCTAGCTGATCAGCTGGGACTCGGGAGGCAGCGAATAGATTGGGGGTGGGGCCAGGCAGAGGTGCTATTTACCGATTCTCCGAACTACTCAAAATTTCCACTAAAGGTTCGCAAGAAGCGGGGAGAACCGGTAGCAACCCACCACTGAGTGTGTTGACTCTGTAAACTGCTTAGAGAGGGCTGTAAAGCACTGTGGAAGAGGTATATAAGTGCTATTGCTATCCTACATACTGTATGCTCATATGCTTATAAATGAAGTCTTCAATTTTCTTATTAACTTTCCAAGATTCTATAAATGTCCTATGTGAAACCTGATTGATGAGTCTCTGCAAGGCTTTTACTTCTTTGGTCAGGAGCTGTTGTTACCAGTTTAGCGTGACACCTATTGAATACAGGACAAACTGTTACCAGATAATTATGAACTTCAGATAGGGATCACTAATACTTGGGTTTGACTTCTCTCAGAAATATTTGTAGGTCTCTCTAGGTCTTTTTAGTGGCAAAGAAAGCAATAGTATTTGTTTATT
The DNA here is from genome assembly GCA_012654045.1 of Ptyas mucosa. NCBI lineage: Eukaryota > Metazoa > Chordata > Lepidosauria > Squamata > Colubridae > Ptyas > Ptyas mucosa. The sequence continues at coordinate 31,596,511 of WNWU01000017.1, forward strand.
TATAACTTATAATTGATAAAGGCTACTCCACCCAGACTCTGAGTAGCACACAATTTAAATGAATACATCTAAAGAAAACAGAAATTACATACACACATGCCCATACATAGAGTCCTTGGTGCACTCTGAGCTTGGTTGTTTTCTTGCAGACGTTTCATTACTGAAGATCTTACTTAGTTGGGTAATGAAATGTCTGCAAGAAAACAACCAAGCTCAGAGACCATCAGGAGCTCACTAATCGACCACAAGCCACAAATATTCTCTTCTTTTGGTATACATGCATATGTACAATTTCCCATACTGTTATTGCCATGGCACATTCAATTGGTGTGGAAAAATCAGCTTTCTCATAAAGGCTATCCTCACACATTTAGTACCCCCTCTCCAACCCGCACTTCCAGCAGGGTTAGCAGCTGAGATAAGACCAAACCACATTGTCAAACTTCCAATTAAAAAATAATAATAGTCCAAGGGAAGCTTCTTGAAGCCATCCTACACCTCAGCTCCATGAACGGCTGAGTGAAAAATGTCCTTTGGGGTGACACTGGTAGGCAGAAAACATAGCATGTGTTTAGAAGTGTGGATGTTAAAAGAAAACTGGAAATAAATAGGACAACATGTGAATGAGACTTACTGCGGTTTATCAACACACAATATGTCAAGGAACTCTGTTTAAGAGGAAACAGATGAAGGAAAGTTTCCCACTTATATTTCTGCTATGTAATAAACAACTATTAATGTACTAAACTAGTAAAACCTAAAGGCTACATTTCCTAAGACTATGTTTTTGATTTATAAAAGTGTAACAAGATTCTTCTTTACTTTTATGTAAGCATGCAGAGCTATATTTAAGTTTCTTTTTCTTAGCCCCAGTTAAAACAAAGGTGTTGAACCTTGTTTCTTTCTAATTATCCTGCAAAAAGCATAGTTACACATAGTTACATACATAATTGCATAGTTTAAACAAGGGTTATGTTACACAGTATATTCCATTCAGCACCCAAAGTAGAGCCGGATGGCTATGTATCTGGTTACAATGACAATTAAGACAGTGGTGGGTTCCTCCCAGTTCGGTCCGGTTCTCCCGAGCCGGTAGTGGTGACGATATGATGTCACCGGACCGGTTCTGCCCCCCCCACCCCCCTGCGACCCCAACCCACCCCCTGCGTTATTCTTACCTTTTATTGGCCCCACCCCCAATCTATTGCTGCCTCCTGAGTCCCAGCTGATGGCTAGAGGGGAAAAAACTGTTTAAACTCTTGCTGTGGGGCTTCAAAGGGCCGCTCTACAGCTGATCAGTGTTAAAAGAAAACAAATGAGTAGACCAGTGCCTGCAAAAATAAATGGATAGATCGGTACAGCTCTGCAAGCAGTTAAAAGCCTGGTAGACCAGTACCTCTGCTAAATCCTAAATAATTGTCACATGACCATCAAGCCACGCCCACAAAATAAGCCATGCCCACAGAACCGGTAGTAAAAAAAATTAGAACCCACCCCTGAATTAAGACCAGTATTTCTATTGCTAAGTGATGTAATCTTAAAGCACAATGTGACATGACTGCGTCAGTTAACAATGGCAGCAGTCCTGGTTGCCATCATGACCCCAGGACCATGAAGGTCATTAAGCAAGGACCTCAGCTGACCATGATGTGGGAAGAGACAGAGGTCCCAGGCAAGCTACTACCAGTAGGTAGAGTGCAAGTGCTATGGGAGGATGCTTCAGGTGTGTGCTATGGAATGCAGATAAGTGAAAGGGTGCTCGGGAGGTTGGGTAAGGGGGCAGGTGGGGGGAGAAGCAACAGAAGCAGGAGCAATTTGCAACTTCCTGTCAGCTTCCTTAGTGACTTTGCTTGTGGGAAGCCAACAGGAAATGTCAGAGTGCGATCATGTGAACATGGGATGCTGCAGCCATTATAATGCAAGCCAGAGGCCAAGTGCCCGAATCATGATCACAGATTTGTGGGGATACTGCGATGGTTACAACGTCACAGACTGGTTATAATCCCCCCTTGTTCAGCACCAACGTAACTTTGAATATTCACTGGATGAGTGGTTGTAACATGAAGAATACCTCTACCATAAAAAGGTTCTTCTTAAAATATAAATATAGCACTCACAGAAGGACTATGCTTGGGCAGCTGCAAGGCTCAGGCAGGTCCAACACTTGTACTCCCACTGCCCCACCCAGGCACTGCAACACCGCAAGGAGTCCCTGCTCATTGCTCATTGAAGAATGGTCCGTTCCAGATACACACCTTCCTGCTACCATGACTCCTTCCAGTCAGCTGCACCATCCAAAGCATCCAACACTAAAACAAGTCACGTCTACACCTCCTTGTTCTGAGTGGAAATGTGCCAGATGTAGCTAAATCATCTACGCAAGGGCTGGTCTCTCCAATACTGGAAGGCCATCAACCCATTCCTCCTTTTCTTTTGAAGGGCATCTACTTGCTGTCATTCTGTTCTGCTCTACAGGAGCAAAGTCCAGCTTTGTAACAAATGAAACCTTCTAAGATTCATCCTACTGCTCCCCAAACAGAAAAGAAACCTACAAAAACCAAGTACTCGAATACATATGCTACAGATACGAAAGGGCTTTAATTGTGACCATATCCTTGTCATCTTGAATATTTTAACACCTCCCAATGAATGCCACTGAAGTTTGGCAAAAATTGTACACATGTTGATTTCACAAGTATGTTGTTACTGAGAAACGATGTGTTTTTGGCCCAACATGCTATCTACCAAGTGTATGAAGCCAAATAAATTAAAACATCTGGAAACAAGTCATTTTCTACAGCAGGGGTGTCAAACTCATGTTGTCATGATGTCATCACATGACATATCACAACTTTTTTCCCCTTCACTAAACCGGGCGAGGGCATGGAGAATGTTTGACACATCTGGCCCATGGGCCACAAGTTTGACACCCCTGATCTACAGCCACAACTTTCTGTCACTGTTTTACAGCATTTGTTATTTAATAATTATACTAAGTGATATATTCAGGATCAGCTTTCAGTCAAGGCTAAATAGGCACTGGCTTAAGGCATCAAAGCTTAATGGGCACCAAGGCCATCCTTCTACCAGATCATTCTTAAAATGCAAAATCTTCACATGGGTGTTAGGAGGGACCATTACAGGGGTGCTATTCAGCAGGTTCTGACAGGTTCTGGAGAACCGGTAGTGGAAATTTTGAGTAGTTTGGAGAACCAGCAAATACCACCTCTGGCTGGCCCCAGAGTGGGGTGGGAATGGAGATTTTGCAATATCCTTCCCCCAGGAGTGGGGAGGGAATGGGGATTTTGCAGTATCTTTCCCCTGGAGTGGGGAGGGAATGGAGATTTTGCAGTATCCTTCCCCTGCCATGCCCACCAAGCCACACTCACAGAACTGATAGTAAAAAAATTTGAACTCTACCACTAGACCATTAGTCAATGTTACATCCACCCATCTCAGCAGTTCCAACAGGAGGGCCATCAGCCAAGGAGCTTCATTTAATAGGACTCAGGTGAACAGCCTTTTCTGTTGTGGCACCTGCTCTTTGGAACATCTTTGCCCCCGAGATGAGGTTGGCCCCCACCCTGTTGGCCTTATGGAAGACCTCAGAACTTGATTTTGCCACTGGGACTGTGGAGCCCATGGAAGCATGGGGCCTATTAAATGGCTGATAAACGTTTCCCAACATTCTTCCCTGCCTTACTGTTATTATAGCTTTTAATTCTTTTTAACTGGTTTAATGAATATATTGTTCAGTTTTAGTTTTGACTATGTATGATTCCCAGAATTACATGCAGGAAAGAAGGGCAGCTATATCAATTTAATAAATAAATAAATATGGCTTAGGGCAGTGGTCAGCAACCTGCAGCTCTGGAGCTGCATGTGGCTCTTTTACCCCTCTGCTGTGGCTCCCTGTCACCCAAAATATGCATCACAACCGCCAATATGCAACATCCGCCACTGATGCGATTTATTGAGCTTTTCAACTCCTGGTAGGCCAATCATGGATAAATCCAAGAAAAGAAAAGTTTCAGAAGAAAACAGAACATTTAATTCAACTACATATGCTAGTTTTGTGGCTGCTCAAGAAATAGTCAGGCATGGGAAGGGTTTTGTGGCTCCTGGTGTTTTCTTTTCTGTGGGAAATGGGTCCAAATGGCTCTTTGAGTGTTTAAGGTTGCAGACCCCTAGCTTAGGGGGTGCCATATACCCTTGAGTTGCCATTGGGCACATTTATTTCTTGCCCAATTGTAACCCCAGTGAAATCATTAACAGTATTATTTCATGCAGGTTTGTACAAGTTTATTTCTAATTTTAGGAGATCATACATCACAAAAATACATCACCCCAGCACTGAAAATTGCTGCTTGAAGGAATCCAATCATTAAAGTTAATTCGCAGCAGCAATTTATTTTTTCCTTCAGGCTCAGGCAGAAGTCTGAAGGAAGCCTCGCTGTAGAAGTGCTAGGCTACACAAGGTCCAAAGCATTCTTCCAAAGCATTTTTGAAGGGTTCCCAACCCTAACTGATGACTTCTTAACAACTTCCTATGCTAAAATACATTTTAGTCATTTTCCTACACAAGAAAAAAATGCCAATGACAAAAGAGCTCTGCCTAACCCTTGTGCTACTTTTCTATATCAAAGAATAAAAAGTATTCTTACATGCACATATGGATACTCAAACCTCACTGCCATCTGCTACCTGAAGTATCAATCACAAACACCTCAGCTGGTCTTTTGTGGCAATGGGAATAAATCTTTTCCAGGAGGTCTTGTTTTTGAGAAAATGCTTTGAATTACAGAGTAGTGTATGTAGCTCAACACAGCTGTGCATTTTCCTTGTGAGCCTGCACCTGTTTTGCTCCCTCAAATCTAATTTCATGACATTTAGAAATCTCCCCGGTGGGAGAAAATCCTTGTAACACTGGAAAGTGTGTTATATTCACTCCTCCTACAAAAAGCATCATGAATTCCTCACAAAACTTCATCTGGATTTCTAGAAACATAGAGACAGATGAAAAAGAACAGATTCACAAACACCAGGACTGCTGACACAGTTATGAAATTGGAAATGATTGCCTCTATGTAACATGGACAAATTCATAAGCTATATCCAGCAAGGAGCCTTTCTATTCTCAGATGATTTTATTCAACTCAGCAACATCCGTGAGCCTTCTGCAAAACATGGGGTGTAGCGAGCACAGTGCGAGTTCAAAAATCCTTCAGCAAGAGCAAGACATAATAGCAGGTGCCATTTGACAAGTGTTGGGTTCAAAAATACAAAAATACATTTTGTGGTGCTGTTCTTTCACATGGCAAGAAATGAAAATCTGGGGGTGGATATATCTAGAGCAGGAGTGTCAAACTCGCGTTATCACGGCTGTGTCACGTGATTTTACATCCCTGATGTAAATCATCCACTAGATCAGAACTGTCAAACTTCTAGCCCATGGGCGGGATGCATCACACACTGGCCACGCCCATGCCCGGTTTAGCGAAGGGAAAAAAAGTCCCGATATGTCACGTGACGCTGCCGTGATGACATGAGTATGACACCCCATGCACTAGATTATAGTCCAACATCTGCAGAGGACACTATATTAGGCACTATATTAGACAATATATTGGAAGATGCAGTATGAACTTCAAGGCTCCCATACTGGGTCATTATACAATCACAACTGGATTACTAGTTGTCACCCTGTGTTTCTCCTTAACACTTGTAGGTCCAGATTATATTATCCTCTTCTCCCATTTCACTCCTCATGTCCTGCTGTTGTCACTTCTCAACACACATATTTTTCTTTCACATTTGCATTGTCTATGGCTATTTTTTCCTCTCACCAACTTTTTCCACCCACTTCCCCATGGGGATGTAAATAACCCCAGCCTAGAGAGATGACCCAACTGGCTCTTGGGTTCTCATATTACTCTCGTTGTCTCTGCTGATTTCCTGATCAGTTCAGAGGCTTCAACCTCCCCTACCTGATGTCACTGAAGGTCCATCACCAATCAGCCAAGCCTATACAGTCTTCAGGAAACAAACCCCAACATGCTAAATTTGATCACTATGCTAGACTAGCATAGTGAAATGCCCCCAAGGAAACATAAAATTGAAGGGCAGGTTTTATATTTTGATTCAGGCCTCATAGAGCAAGTCAAACTTCCTGGCTATGAATGAATTGCAAGTATTTCATTTCCCCCTAACTTCATGAAACAAAGCCATTTACAAATTCAGTAGCATCCAGTAGTCACGATATTTCACATGCATTAGCTGTTGTTCCTGCTAGCTTGGTATACTTGGTTTTTTTACCCAGTAACCAGTGACTTCTATCACAGTCTTAAACAGGAAGGTAGGAAGGCAGGAAGGGAAGGGAAGGGAAGGGAAGGGAAGGGAAGGGAAGGGAAGGG
>WNWU01000017.1:31603023-31633401 GCA_012654045.1 Ptyas mucosa
GGGGGGGGGGGGGGGGGGGGGGGGGGGAGGGGAAGGAAAGAGAAAAAGAGAGAGGGAGAGAGAAGAAATTGTGAGTGACAAGAAGCATTGAGCATATTTACCCAAAGTTACTGCTGTGGGGAGAAAAAACCTCTGTGTGACAGAGCAATGACTGACACCCTACTGAGTTGTTATGCAAATATAGCAGACTCAATTTACTGTTACAGTGTTCATAATCAACAAAGTGTTATGATGGTAATTAGGATTCAACTGACTTGCATCCTATTTTCTATCATTAATTGGAGGCATGTATGCAAACCAGTAGTTAATAATAGAATGGTTACCGTTCCATAAACATTTTCTTCTCATTCATCCATTTGTTTGATAGTTTGTATGGAAAACATTTCATCCTTCATGTACAATCTGTTGGGATATGTTGTATACGCAAATGTTGTTTATGCAGCTAATACTGTGTAAAAAATTCAGCATTTTATATAGGTTTAATGACACTTCATTTTTGTAAAGGGATAGGAGGAAACCTCAGAAGTTTCCAGCTCTCTCAGCCAAGGTTGTGGATTTTCTGGAAAATTTTGAAGAGGATTTTTTTTTCTTATGAAAAGGAGCATGATTCCAATTGACAAATTCATCTCAACATCATAGTCGAACCAAGCATTTAGGCTATATTATTTGAAGTGGGGTGGGGGGAGCATTAAATGTGGCCTCTTTCAGTGAGGACTGAACAAGATAGTTAAAGAAATTGAAAGGGTTGATGTAGTACTTTTTCTTCTTATTCTTGTCTTTTGGGTAGAGGCAGGGGTGAAATCCAGCAGGTTCTGACAGGTTCTGGAGAACCGGTAGCGGAAATTTTGAGTAGTTTGGAGAACCGGCAAATACCACCTCTGGCTGGCCCAGGAGTGGGGTGGGAATGGAGATTTTGCAGTATCCTTTCCCTGGAATGAAGTGGGAATGGAGATTTTGCAGTATCCTTCCCCTAGAGTAGGGTGGGAATGGAGATTTTGCAGTATCCTTCCCCTGCTATTCCCATCAAGCCACACTATACCCACCAAGCCACGCCCACAGAACCAATAGTAAAAATGTTTGGATTTCACCACTGGGTAGAGATGATCTGAATATCTACAGCTGATCAATTGATACTAGACAGAGACTTTACCTATTTCTGAGAAGAATGCAGGAAGACTCCCATGTGGTACTTTAATTGTAGCTTCATGAAGGGTACAGAGAAGAACAAGAGATACTAGTCTCATTTCTCAGTGGCTTCTCTAGCTGTGGTCACCCTTCTCTTCTTTTCTTCCAGCCACTGGAACAATCAGAGAGAGCCATGAAATCCTTGCCTCTCAATTTTTAGAACAGTCATTTGAGAAGGAGACATTGTTGGAAACTTTGAAAGTGTCCAACTTTCAGTTCCAGAAAAATTTCCAACCACACCTCTGGTCCCAGCACCCTAGTAATTTAATAGAATTGTTGATTCAACTTTCTAACTGAGTTATTTTCAAGTGCTCAAATGACATTAATCTATCAATGCTCCTTAGCAATGTTAACTAAGTGAGCCAAAGGTAATGGGCAGGGCCACACTAAGTGTTATTCCCATTGTATGCTGCTCTGTTCTATCAGGACATTATAATTCATCAACCTGTCAGGTAGGCCATTAGGTCTTACCACAAGTGATATAGGTTATCCCAGGCTGGATTCTTGTCTTGACAGTATTAAAGAGGTAAAGGTAAAGGTTCCCCTCGCACTTATGTGCTAGTCATTCCCTACTCTAGGGGACGGTACTCATCTCTGTTTCAAAGCTGAAGAGCCAGCACTGTCCGAAGACATCTCCATGATCATGTGACCATCAAGACTAAATGCCAAAGGCGCACGGAACGCTGTTACCTTCCCAACAAAGGTGGTCCCTATTTTTTTACTTGCATTTTTTACGTGCTTTCGAACTGCTAGGTTGGCAGAAGCTGGGACAAGTAATGGGAACTCACCCCATTACGTGGCATTAGGGATTCAAACCGCTGAACTGCTGACCTTTCGATTGACAAGCTCAACATCTTAGCCCCTGAGCCACCACGTCCCACATCCATGACAATATTACCTTTAGTAAATTCATGGTAATGGACAAACCACCTTGGGATAGGCTCATGCTGGAGCCACTCAGTGGCATTTTGCTGTGGCACCTCCATAGTATATATCATCCCCGATATAGAGCAGTTCTCTCTGAGCTTGGTTGTTTACTATTTTTATTAAATTTATATGCCACCCCTCTTGCAGTTTGAAACAGGTCTGAACAACTACAATGTAATAAAACACACAGATATCAAAAGAACTATAAATATGACAACAGATTAAAATTACATTAATTAAAACAGACTAAAAACATGGGTTTGGAAGGAGAAGTAGGGGTACCTTCTTAGAGTGCACCAACCATCCCCAGCCAACAGCTTCTCCTTCAGAACCCCATGCCAGCCAGCCAGCCTAGTTTTAAAGCTTTTCCTGAAGGCCAGAAGATAGTGGGGGTGGAATTCACCTCTGGTGGGAAGCTGTTCCAGAGGGCAGCAGCCATGGCAGAAAAGGATCTTCCCCTGGACCCCACCAGCCAAACTTCCTTGGCTGATAGGGTCCACAGTAGGCCCTTTCTGCCCGGATTTCTTGCCTTCCCTTGGGAACAGAAAAATAAGGTTCCAGGGAGCTTGGTGGGGGAGGGGAATCAGTCCTGGATCTCTTGTGGATGTGCAATGATTAAAGGTTAATTCCCTGCTTGAGCCTTCCTCCCTGCCTCAATAAGTACAATTCACATAACAGTAGTGTTACATGTGCCTCCGTAGGGATCTCCAAAACTATCCACATTTCTGCATTCTGAACCAGTTGTAGCTTCCAAATATTCTTCAAGGGCAGCCCCATGTAGAGCGCATTGCAATAATCCAAGCTTGCTAGATGTGCTAGATATTTTATCATCCAACTAGATAACATCATCAGTGCTCAAGATGTTATAGAAGTTATAATCTCATTAGCTACTTACGCAACTATTTATATAACCTCTTTGGGTTATACACTATACTTCCAGTTTTCAATATATCAATGTAGGCAAGCTTATTAATTTTTTTTTCAAACTGGTGCTTGACACAAGAACTGGCTCAGGTGTTTAACTCCATTCGGACCATGCATATGTAGAGGGAGTTCATTACGCACCTAATCCTTCAAATAGAAGACTTTCAAGAAAGATTATAGGGGATGAATTATTTTAGACTTTTCCAGCCTAGTGCCCTTCAAGTAGATTTACATGACATACCATGCCAGCCATATAGTTGGGAGCTGGGAATTGAAACCCAGCCCATCCTGGTTTGAGAACACTACTTTCTTCTATTCTGGTTAATGGATTGGCTGTTCTGTTCAAGGGCAAGGTACTAGCTATGCTGCCTTAAATCTTTCATGGGCTTGACCACAATTTATTTCAAAAGGGATACCCATCATTTCACCAATTATACACTGAAACTACTTTAGATGAAAATCTGTGCCTTCATGATCTTTCCCCTTGCCCCTTACACAGGGCAATTTTCCCTCTTTCAAATTTTCTCCCACTTGTACTTTGTTTCATGTTATCACTTTTGTCAATTATATTTATATCCCAAGTTGCTCGAAGGGCCAGATGTGATTTTTTTTCTCCTCCCCATTTTCTCTGCAGACTAACCATAAATTGGACTGTAAAATGGCAATGGGGTCACAGTTGCTAGTCAGTAGTCGGCAGTTACAATTTCCCGCCATTGCTAGGTGTGAAACAAATGTTGAAAATAAGGTGGTGTTACTTTACATTTAAGATATATATGTGTGTGTGTGTGTGCGTGCGTGTGTGTGTGTCTGTGTGTGTATGTATGTATGTATGTATATGTGTATACTGTGTGTGTGTGTGTGTGTATGCACTCTTAAAAAATTCAATTCTTCCCAAACAAAAAATACCCAGAAATCCCAGTTTCTGTTTACGTTTAGGTTGTTTATATAATTTGGTTACCATCCTGCCTAGTGCAACTCTCAACGGCTTGGGGGGGGGGGGAAATCCCCTCACAAACACAAAATTAAACTGCAGCCTGTGATTGCCACAAAGTGCCCCCTTACTTTCCCTAGCCGACTATTACAATGGTTCAGCTTCAGCTGAGGGTATCTCTTCTGTCATTTATTTCTTTGTTATTAAACAATTTGCCAGTAATAAACTGGCTAGGTGGTAGCAAATCTCTCCAGATAATAACAATGGCCTATGAAAAGAACTCTGGCGTAGTGAACCATTTTTGTGAGAAATTGAACCAGGAGGAGGGAAACAAGTAATAAGGCACTGGTGACTGAAGAATTTCAAACTGTTGGGTTTTTTTTTCAAAAACGTGAATAAGACCTGACAATAGAACATCAATGTTTCTTACTGATTGCAGATGATTTCCAAGACAAATGCTTGGGGAGTGGGGGAGGGGTGGATTTAAGGAAGAATAAATTGGAGCTATAATAATGGCAAAAAGAGAGTTTATAGCAGAAAGAGTTCAGCAGGTTCTGACCAGTTCTGGAGAACCGGTAGCAGAAATTTTGAGTAGTTCGGAGAACCGGTAGTAAAAATTCTGACTGGTCCCATCCCCCCATCTATTTTCTGCCTCCCAAGTCCCAGCTGATCAGGAGGAAATGGGGATTTTGCAGTAACCTTCTTCCCCTGGAGTGAGGAGGGAATGGAGATTTTACAGTATCCTTCCCCTGCCACGCCCACCAAGCCACGCCCACAAGCCAAGCCATGCCTACAGAACTGGTAGTAAAAAAATTTGAAAGCCACCACTGATGAACACCCATTCTGATTTGGGCACTCGGTGCCGAAAAGGTTCGCCATCACTGTCATATAGGTTTGAGAATCCCCATCATATCATGGATCAAGTTGGCTTTTTACTGTGATTTCTTCTCTAAACGAAGTCACGCAATCATACTGTCACTTCAAGTTTCTCGGCACTTAGAAAAATACCCCACGTATCACCATATGCTGATGATTGATGGCACTGGGACCAAGAGTGGCCAACATCAGACACAGCCAGCTAATGCTCTATTTGATTCTGTCTCCTTCCCTGGCAGTGACAGTAAGAACACTTGAGCCTGCAGTTCAGTTCCTCTGTCACTTAACTGAAGTTAAGAATAATTTCTGGTTCAATGGATTGTATGTGCATTTCGTATCTGATTTTTTTGGAAGTAGCCAAACTGGCCTTTTCATCACTTTTCAATCCACAGTTACCTTCCAAATAGGTCACTGTCTCAAGGTGAGAAAATGCAGGTTTAGGATAAGATGGTATTGGGACATGCAGGTAGTCCATGACTTACAACAGTTCATTTAGTGACTGTTCAAAGTTACCATGTCACTGAAAAAAAGTGACTTATGACCATTTTTCACATTTATGACTATTGCAGCATCCCCATGGTTACATGATCAAAATTCAGACAGTTGGCAATCGGTTCATATGTATGACTGTCTTAGTGTCCCAGGGTCATGTGATCCCTTTTTTGCAACCTTCTGACAAGCAAAGGCAGTGGGGAAGCCAGATTCACTTAACAGCTGTGTTACTAACTTAATAACCACAGTGATTCACTTAACAACTGTGGAAAGAAAGGTAGTAAAATGGAGCAAAAGTCATGTAACAAATGTCTTGCTTAGCAACATAAATTTTGGGCTCAATTGTGGTCGTAAGTTGAGGACTACCTGGGTGCTCGGATGGCAGACAGCACCAATTTCTACCACCATCCTACATACAAGCACAGTGTCAGGCCTCTAAGCCATCTTTTGCATTGGGCCTTCAGGCCTGCCACGTTTCCTACTGTGGGAAACTGGAAGGGGGGATCGTATGGAGCATGGGTGAGATATAGTCATAATAACATTCTTTTCTCAGAGAGTCAAGGACATCTTGCCCTGCACCTGGAGGGTTGGAACTGGGAGGCCTCTCCAGTTGGAATGGTGCTTTGATTGGACCATGTGATGGACTTGTGGCAGGGACTTGAACTTTTCTTTGGGTGGGGAAAACCTGGAAACTTTCAGATTCGGGTTTTCCCAGATGTGCCAATATGTAATAAAATGTAACTTTGAGGAAACTCAAGTCTCAGAGTTTTCTTTCATTGGGGGTGTTACTTGGAACATTGACACACAGACAGAGTAGTCTACTGAGCAAGTGTGTGGTCAATACCCTCTTTTATCTCCTGATATTTTAGATTGGTTTTTAGTCATTCGTTCATTCATTCATTCAATTTAGAGGGGATCCAACTCCACAATATACTGTACATCTTACAACTTTAAAAGCAAGAAAACACGAATAAGAAGAATGTAGATCATGTGCAATGGTCATAATAGATGGACAATCCTGAGGGCTAGTGACTGTTCACCTGATCTTCCTCTCATCTCTGTTACACAAAGGGCCTAAAATCAAAACAGCCCAAAAAGGAAAGACTTTGCCATGTTCCAACATGGATATTATGGGGAACAGGAATGCCCTGAGTTAATACCATGATGAGAAAACTGAAAAAATAAAATTTCAAAGATAACGTTTATGGATATTTCTTTGGAGGAATGTTTCAGTATCAGGCTACAATGAACAGAGCATACAAATTGCTGCTTCTGCTGCTGGCCAGACTCAATTTAAAACAGATTTTTCTAGGACTTGGCACTTGCTTTTTGATTTAGGTACCTTTTCTTTATTCTTCATTGGTTAGGAACGTCCTCAGACTGCTCTTTCTAGATTTTCTGCCAGTTGATTTCTAATAAAACTGATCATATTCAGTCAACATTATCTCCCTTCTCTCCCTTATGTACACATAGTGCATAATGAAAGTTCTTCCAGACACAACAAGTCTTCCTATCTTCCAACTGTTTTCAAAACAGTTTAAAAACGAATCTGAGATTGACCCAGGAAGACTGCAGATGTATTTAGATCTCAACAGGGGTGGGTTCTAATTTTTTTTACTACCGGTTCTGTGGGCGTGGCTTGTTTTGTGGGCGTGGCTTGATGGTCATGTGACAATTCTTTAGGATTTAGCAGAAGTACTGGTCTACCAGGCTTTTAACTGCTTGCAGAGCTGTACTTGTTTACTCATTTATTTTTGCAGGCACTGGTCTACTCATTTATTTTTGCAGGCATCGGTCTACTCATTTGTTTTTGGAGGCACCGGTCTACCACCAAACTGCCTTTTACCACTGATCAGCTGTAGGGCGGCCTTTTGAAGCCCCGTGGCAAGAGTTTAAACAGTTTTTTTACTTATAGCCCATCAGCTGGGACTCAGGAGGCAGCAATGGATTTGGGGGTGGGGCCAAATAAAAGGTAAAAATAACACAGGGGGTGGGTGGGGGTTGGGGGGCAGGGGGGCAGAACCGATTTGGTGACGTCGTATCATCACTGCGACTGGCTCATGGAACCGGGCCAAACCGGGAAGAACCCACCACTGGATCTCAAGTACTATGATATGTTAGCCTACAGTTGTAATGAACCATCATCCAATTCTATCTAAGTGATAGGTGAGGTAATCATCAACCAATCAGGATTCACTTACTGTCGTGAGGGGTCCTTGGTGATCTCTGAGCTTGAATGGTTTCATTACCCAAATGCTTCATCACCCAAACCAAGTGACATCATCTGTGTTGTCAGTTCAACTTTCAGATTAGAAGCAATAGAATCTTTCCATAGGAGCAAAACATTCACATCTTTAATCCTTTAATCCTTACTTTTCTTTCCAAAAGTTATTAACAACCTCATGAATAGTTAACCAAAAAGATAAAACCACAAAAACATGTCAGGGTTTTTTTTTTCCCCTCCAGGGTTACATTTCCAGCATGCAGAGTTGAAGCCTAGAGAGTCCAATAAACATGAACATTCTGTTTACTTGAAGTAATTGTCTCTTAAGATTAGAGGATATCAATTTAATGTTAATTTAGTTTTCTTTAATACCATAGTCCTCTAGCTTTTTAAAAAAGACTATTCCAACCTTTTATTCCAAATTACTCACAGTTTCTATATGTATCTTACTACTGGTCAGTTGTATGTGAAAATTAATTTGGGATCCTACAAATCATATTAATAGTTTAGGAGTTTCAGACAATGCTAGTCCCTCAGGCCCAACTGTAAATTTAAAAGATGTTTTTATTTAAAAGCCATATTGTTTTTTACAATGCATGGAATATTTTAAAGATTGACATAAAACATCCATCCATTGTTAATCCTACATTTTGCTGTTCTGGAACTAGAAGAACCCCATTTTCAAGATGGAGTTATCCTATAGTCAGTGGTGGTATTCAGCTGGTTATATCCAGTTCTGGTGAACCGGTAGCGGCAGTGGCAGGAGGCTCCGCCCATCCGCCCGGATGTAATCACATCCCGTTCTGTGCATGCGTGGAGGATCCTGCGAACCGGTAGCGAAGGTAAGTGAATAACACCCCTGCCTATAGTAGCAACAGCTCATGAAAATGAGGCTTGGATTTATGTTCCTTCTTGACATCATCCTTTTTGTCTTGCAGTCTTTAACGCCCAAAGGCAATTAACAAGATCCTGCCAAGACAACAGTGAAACAATAGTTTTCTAACAGTGCCAGTAATGAGTTTTGAGCTTAATGGTGTTAGTGATGGCATGATCAGAGTCTGGGATCTAAACCCATGACTAAAGCATGGCTTAGCTGTCTGGTTATAGAAGCGCTCATGGGGTGAAGTAGAAAAGCGTCCAGGGGAATAAGCTCCTGCCTATATTCTAGAACATTCTATTCCTCTGGAGGCTTTCCCACTTCACCCCATGATTGCATTTAGCCCTCAGTTCTTCTCAGTGCAACTTCTCAATTAATTTTTATCAACAGGTACTTTATTTTATAGGCAATTAATTTTAATCAATAGCATTAATTCTATTCTATATAATTAGTGTAATTTAGTTTTTGAACTGGGCCTGTCCTTTTGGGGAAATGGAGCACTGAACAAAATTTTGTCTGTAGTTGTAATCCCCCCCCCCATTTCTAGTATTCTTTTGGGGAGGGAAGTCATATTAAATTCAGGGTCATGTTCCTTGTTGGAAAATACTGGATTATGGCAATTAAAGAGGTGTGTGGGTATGGGTGTGTATTTTAATGAGGGTATTGATTTCTGCTGGGGAGATATGTAACATTTAATTTCAGAGATAATGTTAGTTTGCACAGTATGCTAAATAACATTAGAATGCTGCTCCACCCTACCTTACCTATTTTTCTGAGTAGATAATCTGCCAATAACCAATTAACTTAGTTCTTACAGGACAAAATTATTGCACTCTTATTTTGCTTTGTTTTTAAACAGCCATGAATATTAACACTCTTTGTTCTTTTGAATCGTTTCATGTTAATGTGGCATTCCATTCTGTTAATGCAGTACACATCAAGCTAGGGTGGGGGGAGTCAAATTATAAACTCCTAAGTAAGCCAGGTGTGTTTTAGCAGTGCATCATTTGCTAAAGTAGCAATTATCTTTCCAAGCTTGCATTTAATCAAACTGAAACTGGAAAGCAGGGTTAGAAGATAGATATCCGGAGGGTGCCAAATTTCAACAGGTAGCCACAAATAATTATTTAACAAGAGGAAGGGGAAACCAGAAGTCTATGCTGAAAACAGGCTAGATTTGAAAGGGAAGCAAACCATTTTATGAAAATGTTATACTGAGATAGGTGTCACCCCTGAAGTAGAGATGGAGGTAGTAAAATCTATCATGATCAGGCAACCACACAAGAAAGCAGCTTTGGCCTCTTCCCATTGTGATCAACTCAAGTTGATTTCATGAGATACAAAACTCAGTTTCTTAACAAGATACAATCAAACAGAATCAAATACAATCTCTCTAGGCAAGGGCTGTCAAACTCACGTCCCGCAACCCAGATGCATCATGCACTGACCACGTCCACATCTGGTTTAGCGAAGGGGGGGGAAGTCCCGATACGTCACGTAATGCTGTCGTGATGATGACGCGAGTTTGACACCCCTGTAGGCCATGGGAGAGGAGTATTTTCAGTTTGATCACAGCTTGATATTTTTCTAGGAAATTAACATGGCAACTGTCAAATGATTTTTAGTATTATAAGCATGCTTTGTCTCTAATAAAACAATTACTGTACTTGTTTATATTAATGAATGCATTTTGTTTACTTTGAGATATATTTATCTTATTCTTATATATGTCTATTTTTGTTTGTTTATTTATTTATATTCCACCTTTATTATTTTTACAAACAGCTCAAAGCAGCAAACATATCTAATATTCCTTCCTTCTCCTGTTTTCCCCACAGCAACAACCTGTGAGGTGAGGTGAGCAAGTCACTCAGCTAGTTTTCATGACTAAAACAGGACTAGAACTCACAGTATCCCAGTTTCTAGCCTGAGATGGGTCCTGATAGATAGATAGACAGACAGACAGACAGACAGACAGACAGGCAGGCAGGCAGGCAGGCAGACAGGCAGATCGATAGATAGATTTTCCCTTTCATCAATTCTGATGAAAAATGAATGGTGAAAATGAATTTAGTTTTTTATTTAAAAAGAGAGAGAGAGAGAGAGAGAAAATCTGAGTAAACAAATTCCCTAGAAAGGGAGCATACTGTTTTAGAACTCTCAAAAAAATATGCTGCAGGAAAACCCATTTGCTTTTTTTAGAATATGAGTGAATATTCTTGGCATTTGATGTATTTTCTTGATTTTTAATGGTAAGCAGCTTTGTGTTTATAGTATTTGCAAAACAAAGGCAGGAGCTAAATTACTTAACCACCAGTTAAACCTGTAAAAACACAACCCACGGAGAGAGTTAGTGGCTTTAGAAGTAACGTAGAACCACTTGGTTGTTTAAAGCATATCCGAGCTGCAGATTTCACGTGGTTTTCTGCAGTCTGTACTGTGTGCCAGCTTAAATGTGCTGGCCACATTTCCAACAGCTTTTCAGCCTCAGCACAACAGGAAAGTAGAACAGGGGTTCACTCCACAGCATGTGGGTGAAGAGAAAGATAGGGTGAGAAATGCCTCCTTTGGTGCCACTTAACTGCAATACTTCTGCTCTTAGTGTTTTAATCAGAGGTGGGATTCACTTACCTTCCCTACCAGTTCACAAATGTGAGCGCGTACGTACCACCTCTACGTATTTACATGGCCTTCTGCGTATGTGCAATAGTTGTGCATTACATCTGGGCAGGTGGCCGGAGCTTCCCGCAGTCGCCGCTACTGGTTTGCGCAATCTGGAGAGAAGTGGCTGAATGCCACCACTGGTTTCAATCCCACAAAATAATCCCTCAAAGGGTTTAGTGAACTGGTACAATAAGAGCTATTCTGCCCTGCTTCTCTTCTCTTCTCCCGTTTGTTCCCATCTTCTTCTGACACTCAGGGGTATCTATCAATAAAATTCGAGAATGGATATTAGAAGAGTCACTCCTTCTCTTCTTTTCTCCAGTAAAACCGGTCCTCCCAATAATTAAACACTGCAGAGACTAATCTGCATTTTTGAAGCCCTTCCCTAAAAGAACAGCCTTTTGAGGTGGGGCAGGTCAGAAAAAAGACACTACACAAGAACTACTGGAACTTTATTGTTGTGGCATATAGTACTGTAAGATTGAAATATTGAATATTGAAAGCCTGTCAAAGTTTCCTTCAACCCGTCTTATAATGACTGGTTCAAGTCATGGTTTTCTTAAGTTTCTTTCTCACCCCTTCTTCCTTCCAAGGGCTAAGCTGATGTTTACCTAACTATTCTTGCATTCCACCCTTGAAGAAAAGTAGATCTATAATCCTTTACAGCTGGCAGGAGAATGGAAATATATGGCTGTCCCATTTCCAATAGGGGTCTGATATAATCCTGGAAAACAATAGCTAGACACTAGAGCAGGGATGAAATGCTACCGGTTTGCTCCGGTTCGGGCAAACCAATAGAGGAGGTGGCACATGGTTCGGTGAATCAGTAGCGGCAGCAGCACGAGGCTCTGCCCACCCACCCGGATGTCGTTACTTCCTGGTTTTAACCAGGAAGTAACCTGTTTTTGAGCGCATGCACAGAGGGTTTAAAATCGGACGTGAAGATGGTGCACGCACTTCCGAACCAGCAGGGAAGGTAAGTAGATTTCACCCCTGCACTAGAGGACAAGGTAGGTAACCAATAGATATGGGAAGGTCATCTGCCTGTCATCTCACTAAGAGGTACTGGAGATGTGTAAATTGCAAGATTGGTGTTGACAGAAGATGGAAAACACTACTTTAAAAGAGGAAGAGAAAAAGATGACCAGAGGCTGCCTTTCTCATCTGTGATGAAGACAATGTCATCAAGGTAGCTTCCTGCCATGGTTAATATGTTGTACAAAAGATCCCTAATAATGTGAAGCTTGGTGTCATACTTGGTGCTGAGTTTTATGTGCAAAATTTCACATTGCAAACATCCAGCTGTTTGTTGCCTTAGGGTGGGAAAGTAGAATGAAAGAGCAAGCATTTGACTTCTCACCAGAGTTACAAAGTAGAGGGAGGCTGTGTGCTAAAAGAATGTAAAAAGGGGGCTTGATTAGATCAATAAAGATGAGGGTTCCAAGAATCTGCTTGTGGACAAGCCAAATAGCTGATTAAAATAAGACATAGACACATCATGACAATTACATATCTGGGAACACTTCTACATAGAATCTTCATACCGTTATAATAACCAGCTTGGTAATTTATGAAAGTTGCATAAATAGCAATTTTACATAGATTGATCATAGGTTACATAGATTTAACCAGGTTACCAAATTACTGTAACCTATTTTCTGGATTTGGACCATGCGTTGTACTATATATATTGAATTAAAAAGCTGAGTGTGCCTAACTAATGACACAACCTAAACAAAGTTAAAATAAATCAAACCCAGGATACGCACATATGCCCAAACCTGGGTAAGTGAACTGTTTGTCTGTAGCTGCCTTCTCAAAAAGGGAAGATGCTACAAGTTTTACAGTCATAATGTTTCTGATTAATGCCTTTTCAATCCTCTGGATAATGCCAGCAGAATGGGATGTGGGAATGACCTTGGGGGAGAGGAGGAAATGCTACGGGCTAAGCAATGGTCAAACAAGAATCAGAAGAGTCTGCAGAGGGAATAGGGGGTTGATAAATGTCTTAGCAGGGACTCTCCCTAGTTTCTTGAACTATAATAATGAGGGAGGGTGAAATGTACTTTCAGATTTGCAAGATTTCGTTAATGTACAATAAAGATAGGGTTAATATCCTGGTTGTGCTTCTTGTCTAGACTACTTCCCAAGGCTGGCAGCCAGTGACACAGATTGATTCCTGCTAGAATTGATCAATAATCCAACTCGTCCATCAAAATCATTCCAGCAGTGTCTCCGGAAAACCAACCACATGGGGTATAAAAACTAAAATCTTCCTGTGATATTTTGTGCCCTGGAAGCAACCGCGTGTGAAACTACGTGATCCATTAAGCTATCATAATCTGTTGACTTAAATTTGTCAAATAGGTTTTAGCTTCTTTTACAAAAGCTAGGTTTAGGTTTCTAAAGATTATCTGATAGTGGAAACTAAAAGCATGAAAGTTGTGGAAATGTTCTGGTCCTTTTGCTTTCTAAGGCCCCTTCTTCCTCCATTAAGTGAACATTGAATAGTGTCCGCTTTCTAAGACCTGGTCATTATCAAGATTGCAACCCATCTGGAGATGCCAAGCACTAAAATTGTGGCCTTCTGTATGTACTACATAAAGTCTGCCTCTGATTTATAAACATCCTCATAAAATAAGATGGCAAATCCCACAGCATTGAAGAACCATATAAACTCAGCTTAAATAACAGGGTCTCACACCTCTCTTCCCCCCTCCCTCTCTCTCTCTCACACACACACACACACCAGTAGTGTAGAAGCTCTTCCTTTGGTATAGCTTTGTATGTTCAAGATGGATTATTGATTTATCGGCCAATTTAGGCAGCCATCAACACAAGGAGATTGTGGCTGGGCAGCCAGAAAGTTTTTCCCCCTGAATGATAACACAGATAACACAGTTGAAAGACTTACATTAGCTGATTAAGAGGATGGTCTGACCTTTAGTTATGTTATTTTATTTTTTGTTCCTTTAAAAAAAAAATCAAGGGGATTCTCCAGAATAAGGCAGGGGGGCGAATGATGTTTGTGGGGTGAAATATCCAACACAGTGGTATAAACCCTAAAATTGTTTTAAATAAAACAAAGCATATCAACCCTGCTCTCCAAAAGTCAGTGAGAAGTGGAAAATCCCAGCTAGCCTCATTCATTGCCTATTATTTTCCAGACCATTACTTCTCTCACCCCTAGCCCAAAATTAGGTTTAGCCCTTAGCCACCAAAAGATTAGGATGCTGGGAGCAGGGACAGGACTGCGAAACAAGACCATCAGGTCAAGGAAAAATTGAAACTTCAGGTTTTCAGCAGATTAGGAAACCACTGACAATCTATTTGCACTGAGTTTTGTTCCTAAATAGATTCCCTATTCCTTTCTGAAATGGAGGGCAGTTCCCCACCCCCACCCCCAAAAAATGTGTAGCCATTCTTTAGTATTGATTAAGGTCTATAGCAAAGAAAAACTGCCAAAAAAATCATCAGTTATACCCCACAGTAATGCCCCATCTTGCATCAGAGAATCTTTAATTAGTGCTACTAGTAGCAAAGTTTCTTCTGAGTTTTGCGCCGTCCTTATACCTCATTAAATCTTGCTGATGTGTGAAAGTGTGAACACTGACAAACCATAACGTGTTATATTTCTCTTTGTGCCTCCAGAAGTAACAACTGGAAACAGAAAGGTGACATTATGAAGTCCATGGCTACTGGGACCCACTGGCATTTTGACTATGTGTTTCCATGCCTAGACAAGGTGATGATAGCTGAAGGCACAGCTCTCTTGTTGTGTAAGTATAAAATTTAAAATGCACAAGCAAAAAAAAAGTTTTTTATGTAGTGGCTAGGAAAAGTTGAAAGTGTACTTTGCTACTCCGTATACAATGAATATACAGTACAATAAAATTTGCCTAATTAGTCTAAATCCTTCTCTCTCTTTCTCTCTCTCTGTCTCCCTCCCTCCCTCCCTCCCTCTCTCTCTCTCTCTCACACACACACACACACACACATACATGTACTGTAGAAGCTCTTCCTTTGATTCCATACCATTAGAGAAGATATCCAACCAAGCAAACACTGCCATTGAAGTGATGGGTTCTGAAGGTCACATTTAAAACAATGACCAAGGACAAGGAAAGGTATGTAGATTTTTGTGGGTATGGATTAGTTCTCTCTATGAGTTCCTTCAAGTTGCTAATAGTAGCAAATAGTAGCAAATTTTGGTAGCAAAATTTTAGTAGCAAATTTTGGAGGGGTCACTCTTTGACATAATGCAACTACTTTTTCCTCCCAGTGTGATGCTATTTATATAGGAAATGTATTTCGACCTGGAGGAATATTTGATTCACTTACACAATTATATTTTTACATGGGATAGTATTACAGCAAAGGCCTGTACCAATGTTGTATATATCAGTATGATGGATGACCTAATTAAATTCTGTCCCTCTAGTTTCGGTATAGGGCAGTTCCAAATAAGGTTTAGGATAACAATATAAATAGAACATCCACCACTTCTATCACAAAGACAATAGATGGAATAAGAGAAGATTCAGAGTACAATGATAGCTTTACCAGACATCTGACAAAAAGGAGGGCATGCATTGTTTTTTTTCCCTTGTCTGTCAACAGGCTTGACAGCCTAGATGTATAGCAATAGCAATAGCACTTAGACTTATATATCGCTTCATACTGTTTTTTAGCCCTCTCTAAGCAGTTTACAGAATCAGCATATTGCCTCCAACAATTCTCATTTTACTGACCTTGGAAGGATGTAAGGCTGAGTCAACCTTGAGCCATTCAGAATCGAACCCCTGGAGTGAGCAGTGAGTTAGCCTGCAGTACTGCATTCTAACCACTGTGCCATCACCATTTATGTTATTAAATTATTTCCTGATTCCAGCAATTGATTTCAATCAAGCCCCTTTGAATGTATGATCACTGTAGTCTATATACCACATGTCACCACAGATGTTTTTGTGGTGAAATTTGAAAAGCGGATCATTGATTCTATATAATTAGTAACATGTTTTTTTTTTAATAAAGATTTGTTGGAAAAATATTATGACTGAAAAACAATTCTGATGCTGGGAAAAATAATGTCATATCCATGCAGAACTAAATACTTTTGGTTTGGGGTTTTTTTGGTTGTTTTTTGCTGTGAATACCAAGAAGGTTAAAGAGTTTGTCCTCCTTTCTTCCCACCCCATTTGTCCTCCTTTCCAATTGTCAATGTCTTCCTTTGCCTGTTCAGATATCTATAACTCTAGATATAGAGGAGTTCGCCAATAACCTTTGCTGAAAGTTACACATAATAGTTGCATTAGGACCGTGATGGCGAACCTATGGCACGCGTGCCACAAGTGGCACACGGAGCCATATCTGTGGGCACACAAGCGTTGCACTAGCTCAGTTCCAGTGCACATGCGTGTGGCAGCCAGCTGATTTTTGGGCCTTCCTTACCCACTTGAAGTTGGGAAACGGGCCGTTTCCAGCCTCCGGAGGGCCTCCGGGGGGGGAGCCCATTTTTGCCCTCCCCAGGCTCCAAGAAAGCCTCTGAAGCCTGGGGAGGGCGAAAAACAGACGTATTAGGCTCACCGGTAACCTCTTTGTTGTCACATGTCAAAAGCAGGGGGAGCGTGGGGGGTTGCGCTCGCATGCGTGGGGGGATGTGTGGTTGCGGGGGGCATTGAATTATGGCTGTGGGCACGCATGCATGCAACCCCCTCATGCTCCCCCCACTTTTGGCATGCGACGGCAAAAAGGTTAGCCATCACTGCATTAGGAAGTTGCAACTAATCCCCATCCAATCAGAGTGTTTGATAGTTCCAAATTGGGGGAGAGAGGGAGAGAGGGAAGCTTGACTTTATAATCTGAAAGAATCACAAAAAAATATTTCATCATGCACACATGTGCTAGGTGAATCTCCAGGGCATTACCAGGGCACTGCCCATTAAGCCTTTTGCAAATTAACCTGCAGCATCTAATGACAATATGCTTTTTTAAAAAAAAGAAGAAGCAAAAGGTGGAAATTAGACTGTCCACACATCTGGAGGACAGCCAGGCTGAGAAATTCATGCACTAGCAATTGGCTTGAGTATATCAGTGTTCAATTATAGATTGAATGTACCAGTGGTGGGCTCCACTTACCTTCGCTACCAGTTCGGAATTGGGCGCGCCCGCACGGCGCTTCTGCACATGCACAGAACCTTCTGCACATGCGCAGAGCGCCTGTGATGACGTCCAGGTGGGTGGGTGAAGCCTCCCACCGCTGCCACTACCGGTTCGCCCAATCCGGGGCAAACCAGTAGAAACCCACCCCTGGAATGTACCCATAATTTGTAAAATAGCCTTCTAGAGCTATCTTTGATCTTATACAACTTTGTTAGTTTTCGTTTAGACACCAAATAAAAACCAATGTTAAACTCATAATTTATCAGGCAACTCATTCTCAGGGTACAGCTCTACCTCTTAATTCACATCTATTGAACTTTACTGTTTTGTCCAGTTTGCAAATGATATATTTCCCATTGCTTCAGATTTTTTTTAAAAAAATTACTCTTGCCTATTCTTTTCACATTGTGGGAGTACTTTGTTGAAAAGGTTATCTTTTGATGAGCTCAATATATATTTGCTTTATATGTTATATAAAGCAAAAGCCACAGTGAAATTATAAATTCAATCAGATTAATGTATGACAAGATGGTAACCATATTTGGAAAAATCTCCATGAGAGGAATCCATATTTCATCCTGAATCAATGCCTGGGATAGATAATAGGCTGGAGAAGGGCCAGGAAAGTGATGTTCAAGATAAAGAGAATGAAGCGTTCAGCCTGTGCTAGGTTGGATTCTTCTCTTTGTAAGACCTCAGTATCTTGGATCTAAGACACTTATTAAATTAGCACTGTCTGTCACAATCCAAATAATATCGTGAGCACCCAAGTCATTTTCATCAGTCACAGCTCTCGTGATTGTGTCATTTGTTCATTTTGTCTAAAATAGTTTTCATCTGAGATTGTAGGCTTCAGTTGTCAAGAATGTATAAGGGTATCTCAAATGAATGTTGTAAATGTAAAGAAGGAACTTTTTATCATTTATGGTGGACATGTGATAAAGCAAAGAAATATTGGAGTAGGATTCACATCTTAATACAGAAGATCCTTAAAATGCATATAAAGATGAAACAAAATACTTTTCTTTTACCCAACCAGAAAATAAGTCCTAGCATGATTTTTGAGAATGCTTGTAATATTAGCCCTACCCCCAAAACAAGGCCCAGTTAAGATTGTCAGCCAGATGGGTGCATTTAGTACCGTATTTTCCCAAAAATAAGACCTAACCAGAAAATAAGCCCTAATGCATCTTTTGGCGCAAAAATTAATATAAGACCCAGTCTTGTTTTCAGGGAAACGGGGTAGGTCTAATGGACAAAGAACTTGACAAAAAATTGGAACTTTGATGCTATAAATGTTGATGGCAGCAAAATTACTTTATGCACAAAAATGGGATGACATTGTGATTCCCACAATGGATGAATGGCTGCAAAGGTTGATGGGAGTTAGCAGAGATGGCTATATTGGCTGC
Source organism: Ptyas mucosa (assembly GCA_012654045.1). Taxonomy (NCBI): domain Eukaryota; kingdom Metazoa; phylum Chordata; class Lepidosauria; order Squamata; family Colubridae; genus Ptyas; species Ptyas mucosa. Next base: position 31,621,698 of record WNWU01000017.1, read on the forward strand.
TTTGATTAAAGAAAAGAAGATAATTAATTTTGTTTCTACTTGGAAACCGCTTTTGGACTTTGTGCTTGAGGTGAAAAATAATGAAAATGTGATTTTGAGTTTTGCTGACTAGATAGGTTTGTTGTTTCAGAAATGGCTAGCATTTATTATTATAAAGGCCAGTTGCGTCCCTTTCTAGATCGGGTCTCCTTACGCATGGTCACTCAAGCTCTCGTCACTACTCGTCTGAACTACTGTAACGCTTTCTACATGGGGCTCCCCTTGGGGTGCACCCGGAGGCTCCAACTGGTGAAGAATGCGGCCGCGCGGCGGATTATGGGAGCGACGGGGCGCTCCCATGTGACTCCTCTCCTGCGCGAGCTGCATTGGCTTCCAGTGGATTTCTGGGTGCACTTCAAGGTGTTGGTGATCACCTTTAAAGCGCTCCATAGCTTATGGCCAGGGTACTTACAGGACCGCCTTCTGCCACCAATTGCCTCCTACTGGCCAGTTTGCTCCCACAGAGAGGGCCTCCTCAGGGTGCCGTCAGCCAGACAATGCCGGCTGGCAACCCCCAGGGGGAGAGCCTTCTCTGTGGTGGCACCTACCCTCTGGAATGATCTACCCCCAGAGATATGAGTGATCCCGGACCTCCAGACTTTTCGTCGGGCCCTAAAAACTCACCTCTTTCACTTAGCCGGGCTGGCCTGATTTTATCTTGGTTTTAAATTGACACTGATCTTAAATTGAAATATTTTAAATTAATGGGCCAAACTTTATATAATTTATTTTAAATAACTATTTTAACTTTTATGTACAAATGTTTTATTTTGGCTGTTCACCGCTCTGAGTCTGAAAGGAGAAGGGCGGTATAAAAGTTTTATTTATATATATATATATATATATATATATATATATATATATATATATATATATAAAAAAGTAAAAAAAGTTGAAGTTTCATGTTATTACCTTAATCTACTGCACCAAAAGGAGTCAGAGGTCAATGCTTTTTCTTTCTTTCTCCCTTCTACCCCACAGTTTCCTCATTTTACCATTATTTTCACTTTTCTTTGTATTTCTGTATTTTATATTTTGATAAATTAATAAAAAAATTGAAACTTAAAAAAAGAGATTGTAGGTTTCAATATAAAACCCTCCCTCATTCTAAAGAGATGTTTTAAAAAAACATATGCGGAATAATCTTTATTAAAAGATATATTGTCACTGCATTCAAGGCAAATATCAGGTGAAATGCCACCCAGGTTCTTTGAAGGAACAAGAATTTTCTCAGAGACCCACCAGCAAGAAATATTTGCATGCAATGTCTTTCCCGGGCCTTTCTGTGACATTTTTCCAGGCCTTTCTAGTGGATTCTGCATTAGGTATAGGCTCTAAAATCTGAATAAATGTTAATACAGGCAGTATATTAATAATAGACAGTGACCAGAATTTTATGTAATTTGTATATAGAATTTTTTTAAAAAATGCATCAGGCATTCGTTAGAGAAATCAAATATAAATATTTTCCAAATGGCTGATAGAAATAAAATGGATCAAGCTAAATACAAGTATAGAAATACAATATAAATACAAGTGTAGAAATAAAATACTAAATTATTTGAGTATTGAAAAGAAATACTCTGAATTTTAAATTACTTTATGAATGCAATATTGAAATTCTAAAAATACTAAGTTATTAAACTACTAAGTGAATATCACAATATTTAAATACCGAGTAAAAGAAATATCATCATTTATTAAACCAACCTGCAATATTCCAGGAAATTAATTTCAAAGTGGAAGGATTGGGGCTATATTCCAGAAATAACCAACCTTCTACACAGGGGTGAAATCCAGCAGGTTCTAACAGGTTCTGGAGAACCAAATTTTGAGTAGAACCAGCAAATACCACCTCTGGCTGGCCCCAGAGTGGGGTAGGAATGGAGATTTTGCAATATCCTTCCTCTGCCATGCCCACCAAGCCACACCCACAGAACCGGTAGGGGAAAATTTTGAATTTCACCCCTGCTTCTACAGTAGAATCTACATTAGTGTGGTTAAATAATCCATCCTTGTCAATTGATTCTTGTACATTGATTCTTGCTTCAAAAATGGTTCACCAACAAGCTCTTGACAGACTTTGGATCTTCATTTGTAAAGACTACCAAATTGTCTGAATTATCATCTCGTTCATTGACCTTCAAGTATCTCATTTGTTGCCAGTTTGAAACAAATTCAATATTAGTTTCATTTGATAACATTTTTGTTTCTGTTGCTAAACAATTTGTTTTAGTGGAACAAAGTTAAACATCTAGTTATCAGATTTTGTTGTCTGTTTTGTTTGATTAATTATATTCCCTGATAGTTTGACTAGCTAGTCTTTAGGCTTGCAGGACTGAGGTACATTTGGCTATATTTGCATAATATTAAACCTGCTGTTAAATTTTAGCTCCCCGGCTGATTTGCTTACGTTGTAATTATTTTTAAATTTCATCTTTTCTTCCACTGCTCTTGTTTAAGTTTAAACTTCTTAAATAATTTCTTTGTGTCAGAGACACAATTGATGGGTTTACTAGCTTTGGATAATTGTAAAAAGTTATTTTTCTTCTTTGATCTTGTGGCTGTGTCGTATGTCTCCATTTTCACCATTTCTTCAGCCAATTTAGTGAGAGTAAGCCAAAAGGTCTTTATATTCAGATGAAAAGCTTATTGATAATGGGAAATTCTGCATCCCCTTTCATATTTAATTTATTAATATATTGTTTCAGTTGCTCTAGAATATCCTACACTGAGTTGGAAGTTGTTTGCTGAGAAGTAATAATTCTAAATCTAGCTAATAAGGGTGCATCACATCAAAAGATAGTTTCTATTTGTTTGTTTGTTTACTGATCCTCTGCCTAAACTGTAAACTCCAGCATTTTTGGGGACATCCCTATATCTGGGTTCACATGGTCTTGTTTGTCAGCAAGAACATGCTCTTCAGAAAGGTTTGTGCTAGTTTCATTGTTCTATTTTCTAAAATAAGTGGAAAGGAACTAAGAATGAATTTTATTCTTATTTGTTTAGTGATTTAAAATTAATTAAAATTGTATTTATTTATTCATTCATTAGATGTTAGTATGACCTCAGTTAAAAATCAGTAACTTTTAGTTGCCTCTTTTGTGAGTTATATAACTCAACTTACTATGGTAAAGATTGCAAACCTACTTGGGCAAAGCCTCTGCAAATGAGCACTACTAAGTATGGCAGATTATAACATTTCTGTCTTTTGATTTGTTTTAGCATAAAACATAAGAAACGTCAGGGGAAAATGTATATTTATACAATCCTAAGAGGCTCAGTGGTTCAGTGGCTTAAAAGATGCCAGAGAAGGTTTGTGCTGCGAAGGTTCAAGTCCTACCATCGCATGACAGAGTGAGCTCCTGTCTTGCCTCAGTTACTGCCAACCTAGCAGTTCAAAAGCATGTAAATGCAAGTAGATAAAGAGGCACCACTTCAGTAGGAAAGTAACAACATTCCATGTTTCGTCCAATGGTGGGATTCAACCAGTTTGCACCACTTCGGGAGAACCGATTGTTAGCTTTCTGAGCAGTTTGGTGAACTGGTTGTTGGAAGAAATCACTGGGGCAGAGAACCGGTTGTTAAATTACTTGAATCCCACCACTGGTTTCGTCTCGTGCTCTGCGCTATTGTGTGATGTCATGCTGGCCATGTGACCGCTGAAATGTCTTCAGACAGTGCTAGCTCAATGGCCTAGAAACTGAGATGAGCACCACCCCCTAAAGTCAGTGATAGATTAGCGGAGTAAAATCTGCAGGAACTCCTTTTTTTTTACAATCCTAAAATTAGGAGTGTTTTCTTGTGTAAAGCAATGGAACTTGAGAAGAATTTTGCAGCTTTTCTAGAGATGTTAAGATTCTAGTTGGACAGTAAACAGTGGTGGGTTTCTACCGGTTCGCCCCGGTTTGGACGAACCGGTAGTGACGGCGACAGGAGGCTCTGCCCCCCTGCCTGGACGTCATAATGGATGCTCTGTGCATGCACAGAAGCGCTACACACGAGTAAAGCGAGCGCACGTGTGCACATGCTTACAGTTCTGAACCAGTTGTGAAGGTAAGTGGAACCCACTACTGACAGTAAAATATATTATTATCCTCAGAAGAGGTAGTTATTAGCAAGTGGAGTTATGAAGGTAGGGAATAAATAATTGTAACAAGAATATTGAAGGAACACGTGAGCTAGAGGTTCAATCTCTTCCATATCATGAGGCAATTTTACTGTACAAAAGGCTGCTGTTATACCCTCTCTTCCAATCTTAGAGGACAATACATTAAAGTGAGTTAAAGAACTCTAGAGTGCTTTGGGCAAGTAATATTGGATAGATAATTTGCTGAGATGAAGGATTCCTGCTTATATCCTGCCATTATTGGTTACCTAAAACACCCCAACCTACTTAGAAAGTTATATTAAATACCTACTGCTGATAGTGTCATAGTCAGGAAAGTTTGACATGAGTTCTTAGGCATAGATTATTCTGAATTCTAGTTTTCCACAAGAAAAAAGAGTGTCTAGAAGGAAAATTAGGGCAATTAGAGAATATTGAGCCAAAAGTAGAGTGGATATAGAAAGCTCACCTCCTATGTAGTATACTTGGTGCTGAAGATGGAAAAAGATGCTTAACACCCCAGTTCTTCTGCTTTAAAATGAACCCCTGGAATTATTTTCAGATCCATGGTTTGATAATAAAATAATAGGAACTAGTGTTCAATATGATTTTTTCAGTCCAAGAGAACAAGACGAGTAGAGATGTCTTATTAGCAAAGCAAATATTTGCTCAAAAAGAACACGCACACAGAAAAGTATGATTTGTGCCTTCAGGAGCTTCAAAGCTCAGCCTTAAACTATGATTCATTTGGAATATATAGCTTGTTTAACTAATTAAAGTGGTAGGTTCTCCTCCCTCCTGCTTTCCCACCCCATGGTCCTCTACAGCTAATAAAACTGTCAATTTTCTTTTCCTTCAATGAAAGGTCACCCCCTGACAAACAGCCACTCTGCCATCTAACAGCCAGCTCCTTTATTAATATTTAAAATGTACACAGTGATATTTCCAAAAGGTCAACATTTTAAAAGACATAAAATGTCAACCCAAACTCCTTACCTCTTGCTGTCTTCCCCACCTGAACTATCATGTTAATGTTCTCTTTGCTACAGCACTTAGTTCAAGGTGTGTTTAAAATTAGTAAAGCATAAGGGATAACCACCACACTAACCTCTCCAGCAGTAATAATAATAAAAAAGGCAACTTGCGTTAAACACTTAGCCTTCCCCATAGAGTACTTGGCAGCAGGGAACCAGTAGCTCATATTGGTTGAATGACAAACAAGATCGTGGATCAAAAAACCCAAAGCTTCATTCATCTATTGCCCTGTAGATGAATGCAGCAGCTCCTACTGTCTCTGGAAAAATGGAAGGAGATCTGCTTTCCTTCAAGTAAAGGCCTTACTAGAGCAACTGAACCTCACGTAAAGGCTGAAGAAGAATCTGCTGATTAAATTAGTTAATCGTCCTGTCAGAATGGAAGGGGTTCAGGAAAGAATGTCGCCTGGCAAATTGGATCAGCTCTGGAGATGACATACAAACATGTGTTAATTGGTAAAATCAAGTCTTATACTCAGCTCCTGTTCCCACAATATTTATATATATATATTCATTCATTCAATTTGTAGGGCCACCCATCTCAATAAGTGACTGTGGGCAGTGAACAAAATTAAAAAGAAATTAAAAATAATTTCAATAATATAAAAATTAAAATACATAGCAGCCGAGAATAAATCATACACCGTAACCACTAATATGCTGAATAGGATCAATTGGGAGGTTACAGTTTTGGGGGAACACTAAAAAGGAATCAAATGGCCCAATAAATTAGCCCCAACCCAAGGGGGATAGATTTATCCTTAATAAGCCTGGACCTGCATATATTTAAATCACTTCACTTAGCAATACTGTGGTTACATTTAAAGCCTGGTCCTTTGCTTCCTTCTTCCTACCTTGTCTTGCAGAAAAAACAGGTGGAAACCAAAAGCTTCTCTATTGCACAAAGTTTTGGCAAGACCTGGCTACAAGTAACACTCTTCAGAACATCTCCTGCTGCCTGACTAGCCAATGATAAAGGTGATAGCAATATCCATGGAGTTTTAAAAGTATCCTCTACTAGCACTTCCTGTAGAAAATGAGCAGGAATTCTATATTTCTGATATGTTAATTTTTACCCAGTTATTGTTATTGTGTTCTGCCACATTCATGGCTTATTTATTTATTTAGTGTATGGTATACAATATCAGGGAAATCTACGCATACTAGACACACAATGCAGTCCTGACAGCCTAGATCAGTGATGGTTAAACTTTTCAGCACCGAGTGCCGAAACTGAAACGCACACACGGGCACCGGAGCACCAAAACCCAGAAGAGAGCAGCTGGCCGGTGGGCATGTGCTCAGCAGCCAGCTGCTCTTCCAGGTTCCGTCGTGCACATGTGTGCCGGACAGTTGGTCCATCACACATGCGCACCAGCTAGCTGCTCTCTTCCAGGTTCCTGCGTGTGCATGTGCACCAGCCAGCTGGTCTTCGCATGAAGACCAGCATACAGCTGGAACCCAGGAGAGAGTAGCAGGCTGGTGCGCATGCGTGATGGACCAGCTGGCCGGTGCATATGTGCACAATGGAACCCAGAATAGAAACTGGCGATGGCACGCGTGCCCACAGAGAGGCTCTGCATGTCACCTCTGGCATGTGTGCCATTGGTTTGCCATCATGGGCCTAGATTGTTAATTCATTCTGTTCAGTGCTTGCGCACCTATCCTTGGTGCGCTGTGCGGGGGGGGGGGGAACTAGATTTACACCAATTAGCAGTGCTCAGATTGCTGGCTCTTAGCCGGTCTTGCCTTGTGTCACAATGCCTAGTGTCCAGCCAGGTCCAGCACCAGCTTCTGCTTTCCACAACACAAATGCAGCTAGGCTTTTCCCACTAAAGTGGTACTCATTTATCTATTCTCAATATTGCATGCTATCAAACTGCTGGGTGGGCAAGAGCTAGGGGCTCATTCCATCTCACAAATCCAGATTTGAACTGCCAGAGTACAGACCATTTCTGGCTGGTAGTTCCAGCATCATGAAGCCACTGCGCCACTGCGTAGTGACTGGTTAAGTGTGTTTTGAGAACAGCACCTTACCTGGTGTATAGCTTAGCAAAGAAGCAAAAAAAAGTAATGAAGAGGTCACAGAAATCAAAGAAGAATAGACTGAATGTCATTTTCTTTTAGATATGACTTCTGTATTATTTCCAATATGAATTCAGTTAAGGCATAAATATGAATTCAGAGATAAATGCTATCAGCCAATTATCAGATTTCTTTTTACATCTCTGCTGAAAATTGGCCAAGGGCTGGGGATGATCATATCATTGGCAGGTGGGTTCCCCATTCTGTTTCCCTTGTTATTTTGAAAGCCACATTTTATGAATCCGATGCCTTGGATGCCTTAGAGGTAGTGAGTGAGATCTAGTATAGGTCTTCTACTGCATAAGTAGCAGTTGCCCTGTGGAAATAAAGTGAGAATCAATTTGCTCAAAACCAAAGTCAGGTTTACAGTATATCTCCATGAAGTGAAAGGCATCAAACCATTAGAGTTGCTCTCCTTACTCTAGGAGACCAATGTTTCATCATGGTGTGTTATTCCTTGTCAGGATCATTCTAGGCCAGGATGAAAAAAGCAGGCAGTTGTATGAAATTAAGTTCTTTATTCTTCACCCAACAGCAGTGACACTAAGTTGTTAGGTGGGCAGCCATGCAGGACCCCCAGTTTACAATACTTTATATACAGTCTGTTCAGCTGCTCCTATAGAATACTACCTCTTACCAATCACCCATTTTCAATCTCAGCAACAGCCAATGAAAAGAAACTTCCTGTATTGCTAGGGCCTCTAACTTTTCTGAGAACACATTTATCCAGGGGTGGACTGCTGGGGGTTTGCAGAGGTTTGGGAGAACCTCTACTTTAAATTCTGTGCAGTTTGGAGAACCCCCAAATCCCACTCCTGCCTGCCCCCCCCGCCCCTCCCAGGAGCCCCCACATGGCCCATTTTGGATGTAGGTAAGTGCAGGGCATGCACGGAGGCTTGGGGAAGGTGAAAAATGGGCCTACTGGAAGTTAGGGCCTCTGAGCCTGGGGAGGCCATTTTTGCCCTCCCGGAGGCTTGAGGAAGACCTCCAGAGCCCGGGAAGGACAAGAACACCTCCCCTGTGATGCAGGAGGCTGACTAGGCCACGCCCACCATAGCCACACCCATCCAGCAACCGGTCAGAGAACCCCATGCTAAAATCTTTGAAGCCCACCCCTGCATTTATCTAAGGAGAAGTGACCCTTGGAATGAACACCTAATCTCACTTCCATGGGTCAGCTATCTTCAAGGTGTGTAAAAGGTGAAAATTACAAAGGCCAACAAAATTGTAAAATGAAACATAGTTTCATAGTCTTGATAAAACTAAGTGCTCTAATACAGTGTTCTAATACTACATGCTATAAAATATTCTAACAATGGGATGCTAGCATTCTAGAGGTTCTCATACAAACAAGGAATCATTTGTGCTTATTGCTCTTTTATGTTTTGTGATTATAATTCTGAGAAGTGCAGTAAGCATGCTCACAGAATAGGCAAAATATTAGTAATGTTGAGAATGCATGGTAAAAGAAGTTAGAATGTGAGTGCTCGCTCTCTCAAGTTGAGAGTTTTATTCAGACTGCAACCAATGACATGATATTTGCTGAGAAGGAGAACCAGAGGAATTTGGGTTGGTTCCAGAAAGAGGTGCAACGACAAGTACTCAGCTTTGTGGCAGTTATGCTATAATATTAGGTCAAAACCTACATGAGCAAAATTATCCAGGAATTTAATGCGAGCAGTGCATTTAATGGGAGCAGTGCAGTGCGAGCTGCACTGGCTCCCAGTGGTCTTCCGGGTGCGCTTCAAGGTCTTGGTTACCACCTTTAAAGCGCTCCATGGCATAGGGCCTAGTTATCTTCGAGACCGCCTTCTGCCACCGACGACCTCCCATAGACCCGTGCGCTCCCACAAAGAGGGCCTCCTCGGGGTGCCATCAGCCAAGCAATGCAGGCTGGTGACCCCCAGGGGGAGGGCCTTCTCTGTGGGGGCCCCTACCCTCTGGAATCAGTTGCCCCCAGAGATAAGGAGAATCCATGACCTCCGTGCCTTCCGCCGTGCCCTTAAAACATTTTTTTTCCAACAAACCGGGCTGGCCTAAGCAAAGCCTTTTAAATGATTTTAAGTTGGGGTGTTTTTTAAATTTGGTCCAATTTAGATATTCTTTTTAATCTGTTCTTAATGTTTATATTGTGTGTTTTTTACTTGGCTGTACACCGCCCTGAGTCCCCAGGGAGAAGGGCGGTATAGAAATCCAAATAAATAAACAAACAAACAAACAAACAAATAAATAAATAAAAATATATGCTGATGATACTTGACTATATCTTTGTTTTTCCTTTTTAGGTGAGAAGTCCCTGCAGATTTTACTCCACTAATCGTTATCAACTATAAGGGGTAGTGCCCATCTCTGTTTTAAGTCCATTGAGCCAGGGCTGCCTAGAGACATTTCTGAAATTTTGTGGCTAGTATGACATCATGGAGCACTATTACCTTCCCACCAAAGTGGTACCTATTTATCTACTCACATTTGCATGGTTTGGAACTGCTGGGTTAGCAGGAGCTGGAGCGAGGATGGGAGTTCACCCCATTGTATGGCACTCGGGTCTCGAACCTGGGTTACTAGCTTTCTAGGTGACAAGCCCAGTCTTAACCGCTGAGCCACCATGCCACCCCTCTTTTAGGTGAAGCTGTGAAAATATGATTAGTTACAGGCTGGCTGTAAGCCAATAAAAATCAAGACTGCTAATAAGATAGAGACAATTGTGAGTGATCCATTTGCCACTGGAGGTGATGTTTGATTCTTTTCTGGAAAAATTTATACTTCTTGGTGATCAAACTTCTAGTCTAGAGTACTTATTGATTTTGCTTTGGCACAACGGGCAGCAGCCTCATCATAAGCATTTCTGCTAACAAGGCACTTTCATATTTGTTAAAGAAAATAGTAAGTGTTGGCAGGATTCTTGATGCTACTTCAGGAGTCCTGGAAACAAATGTGACTTACTGCCTACTTGCTTCACTGCTTTACTCTAGTTGGCAAATATCCCTCCATATATCACTTCACACATTCTTATAATTATCAGAATCTGCGTTTTTTGAATAAATAATCTGGAACTGGAGCCAAGTTGATCCACATTTCTGGTCATCAAAACTCTAATTAAGTGAAGTGTTTCAGGAAATCAGTGACATGCATGCTAACATATTCATTTTTGCATAAACGTGACTACGTTTGTGCATCATTTCCTTTGCATGGTATATGGGTTTTTTTAACCTACATTTGGATAGTTTGACGTTCTTGCTGTTTAGAAGATGTATAATGATCAAAATATTTTTTTAAAAAAAAACCTGCAGATTTACCGCAATTTGAAACATAAACTGGAACTTGAAGGGAAATACATGAGGGAAGATATACAGAAAAATGCACAGGTAATTTTCAACTTCCAAATATTTGTTTAGCGACTGTTTGACATTACAATGAAAAAAAGGACTTAGGGTCAGACTTCGCACTTAAGACCATTGTAACATTGCCAAGGTCACAGGATCATATTTTGGGTGCTGGGCAACTGGCACATATTCACAATGGTTTCAGCATGTGATCATCATTTGTGACCTTCCCAGAAAAGTCAATGGGAAAAGCTGGGTTCACTAAACAACTGCTTGATTTACTTAGCAAATGCAATGAATCACTTAATAACTAGGGGAAAGGGTCATAAAATCAGGCAAGATTCACTTAAAAACTGCCTTGCTTAGTAACCAAAATTCTGGTTCCAATTGTGGTCATAAGTCAAGGACTGCAGGGTTCAGCTGCTATATTCCTAGCAATGGCATTGTTGTTTTTCACATACTATGCCTGAACACTGCAAACAATATCTGCAAACCATTCCCTGCCCCCCTGCCCCCAGCCCATTTCTGTTCAAGAAGTAAAATTATTTTTTAAAAATAATTTTTCATAACAGAATCTTACATATATTTTGTAGACTCCCTTGTATGCTGTGGAATCCACTGCTACACAGCTGACTTTTTCTTCCTCTTCCTCTTCCTCTTCCTCTTCCTCTTCCTTTCCAACATTCCCAGCATCTTCAAAATAGAGTAGGGTTTATTTGTCCACTTTCTGTCAAAAAGACTGCCTTTATTTTTTAATATACATGCTATGTCAAAATAACTAGCTGAAAAGGTGCCAAAATATTTACATGCGATGAATCCTTCATTCAACAAACCTCAGACACAACAGACAAAATTTCCATTGCAAATATGTAATTTTCTGTTATTTGCATAAGGCTATTATTATGCACGTGATGTAAAATAATATAATTTACATCACATGCGTAATAACATTGCTGCAGGCATAGTCTCTTTAATGGACTATCAGGATCAATGGATTCCTATTCCCACCAACTAGTTTGTTGAATTGAATTTTCACAACTACATATCACTCTATTAATAATGTGATGAAAGGGAAGGGAAGGGAAGGGAAGGGAAGGGAAGGGAAGGGAAGGGAA
>WNWU01000017.1:31636833-31660280 GCA_012654045.1 Ptyas mucosa
TTTGGTTTGGTTTGGTTTGGTTTGGTTTGGTTTGGTTTGGTTTGGTTTGGTTTGGTTTGGTTTGGACACTGTTCTGATTCACCAATTTATTGTTAGTCTTTGGTTTGTTGTTGCTGTCGATGATGATGTACATCTCTCAGAGCCCTTTGAGATTGGGGTAGTTAATACTGGAAAAGTAAATAAATACATTAAACAAACAATATGCTAATTAGGAGCTAAAGACTAGAAGTTTGATACCCTGAGGTTGGAAACAGACCCAATGGCAAATATTGAAAAAGTTTCCAGCCTTTTGAAAATGGGAAGTGGAATTTCAGAACGTTGGAATTGATTTGGTTTCCCTAGAACTGTTAATAAATTTCTGGATGCCACATGATTTTATGAGAACAAAGACAACTAAAAATCAAGCAAAATGCAGATTCAAATGCATATGTTTCTCTCATGAGCCTTGCAGCTGTCATTGTTGTAGCAGCAAACGTTATTTTATGATCTTGAATTTTCTTAGTAAAATCAGGGGGGAACACAAAGTCAGATTTATTTTCTTCCCATCAATTGATTTTGGGTATTTTTAGCATGCTTTGCTATCTTTCATGATAAATCTAGGAAAGTTCACAATAAGTAGCCGAAGCTTATAGGCTTTACAATAAGAAGGGACTGGAACACAAGCCCTCTTAATATCCAACCGATAATGTCCTGGAAGAGACAATCTTTCACATATTATTAGGGCTTCCATAAAGAAATCCAACTGTCTCTCCTCCTCTTGCTCTGGAATTCCAGCCGGCAAAGCAGAGATTTGAAAGACATTACTTCAGCCTGAAGGATTTTATTAGCCTTTGATAATTCAATTATGAATGTTTCAGCAGACTTCCCACAGTCTTCCAACTGAGATATTCTGCTCCCAGCTCCATTCAGTCCAGTACTTTTAGTATGAACAATAACTTTTATGTCCATTTGCATCTTCATAAAAACAGGAATTGAATCAGCTTTCTTGGGTTGTCATTCGGACATGGCAAAGGATGGTTGGCATTTCTTGGATGTCAAAATAAAACCCCAAGTCTCCCTGTGACTTGAAAAAGTATATAATCAGATGATTTTAATAAGTAGCAATTAGACGATGGTGGTGATGAAGATTCAGAGAGTGTGAACATGTGCTGAAGCCCCTTGATTGCAAGTCTACCTTAATCATAAATCAAAACTGCTTATGCTTATCAACACTGGTTGAATTCCATTCATGATCCAGATAATATCACATAATTTGGGCTTCTTCGCTAAAAATGCTTCTTGTATTAGGATACACTGTAGGCATATGCTTAAAAACACTTCCAAATATGCCTTCAAATGCACTTCAGTGAAAAGGCAACCCACACGGCATCATTTTTAAGATCATGTATATTTCAAGAAGCATTCTGATCCACGTTCGGTGGTGACAAATCATACATTGTTTATACTTGAAAAGAGCTGAATTGGTACCATGAATTTAAATAAGAATGTCTTTGCTTCATATAATCCAATTAACCCTGATGCGCTGGAATGTTTTATATCTTTAGTCCTTTGTGATTGGCATCGTAACCACAGAGTACAATGCAAGATCTGCCGGTTCATTTCTTTTTTGCACTTCAATCACAGTTTTCTCTTATTGTCTTATAATTCTTCAGAAACTTTCCTGTGCATTACAGCTGTTTTGCTTTAATTGAAGAACTTTAAAAACAGCCAACTCTAATGTTTTTATACCTATCTGTATTGCAAAGACCCAGTACCATTTGCTGCTGGTCATCACTCAGAAAGCATATTATAAGAGCTGGAAAAGAATGAATGAAGGGAATAATATTTTTAAAGGGGGGGGGGTCTAAGCAATTTCTCTATAAGGGCCATGGTGGTGCAGTGGTTAGAATGCAGTACTGCAGGCTACTTCTGCTGACTGCCGGCTGCCCGCATTTTGGCAGTTCGAATTTTACCAGGCTCAAGATTGACTCAGCTTTCCATCCTTTCAAGGTGGGTAAAATGAAGACCCAGATTGTTGGAGGCAATATTTGTAAACCGCTTAGCAAGGGCTGTAAAACACTGTGAAGCAGTATATAAGTCTAAGTGCTATTGCTATAAGGAAAGATAGCAATGGTTGAAGTACTTCTTCACAACCATAAAGATACAGTTATTTACACCAATGTAATGTTGATTGTAAGGAGGGATTAGACAAATTCATGTAGAACAAGGATGTCAGCAGCTACAGGTCATCATAATTATTATATTATTATATATTATCCTCTTGCACAGGAAATGGTAGGCATCTGAATTGATATTCCTTAGGAATATGAAGTTGGGAGTTGCCATAAATATCTAGTTGGACTCTTGGGAAACACTTGGGTTTGATCTTGGATGGCTATTTTTATGTTCTCATGTCTTAAGATGTATCTTCTGAAACTGTCACATTTATACTTTATTACAATGTTGTCTCACTTTTCTATATATTAAAAACTCTGGTATCGGAGATAGCTTCAGCTATGTTAAGGTGGAGGGAAAATAGAGGGGATTCAGTGAGTTTTAAGATGGGCAAGCATTTATTCTAAATTTATATCCTCTGAAATGAAATCTATTGTTTCAAGTGAATTTAGGTGGCGTAGTAACTTGCTCTTTATAATGTAAACAAGCATTTACTAACCAAACACCAAAAAAAAAAGTTCCCAAACAGTTTGGGAACTTCCAGATAAAAATGTTAGGCATTTTTAAATGTACAAATGTACAAATTAGGCAGCACAAAACCCATTACTAACGGATTTATTTCAAAAATACATTTGCTTATTTTTGAGCAAGTACTAGTATGGAAATCTCCAGGAATATATTCATTAAGAGGAAGCTGAGCAGCAAACTATGGCAGGACAACTTCTGGTCAGATATGAAAACATACTGTTGTTTGCCCAGAATTTGATTGATCAAACTGATTACTCACTTTGATCAAGTCAATGAGAGGAAGAATGGAGACAAAAGACCTATGTCAATAACTACAGAAGTTGAATCTTCTGATTCGTGCTCAATTCTGCAAACCTGTCAACACAGCTTCAAAATTAAGGGTTTGGAGGGTTTCTTTTCTATCACCAATATGATAGTGTTACTTAGGTATTCATTACCCATACTGTTCCCCCAATAGGTCTTTATTTGACACAGATGTGAACATGTTTGTTCACAGCCTATACTTAGTGGAGGTAAAGTGATGACAATAGCACACAACTGATGGAACTCTGAAAGCCATTTTCCATGTTTGTTTCACTATGGCAATTTTCTCTTCCCTCTCATGTCCATAGTGTTAAGAACTTTTATAAATTGTTTCTGTTCTTCATTAGATCCATCCCTATCATTACTGTAAAGTTTTGCAAATGGTATAAGTTTCTCTGAATCACGAAAATAAAACTCATGTAATTTGCTGCCATTACCACCTTGCATATTTTAATATATTATTTTTCAACATGAGCTGGCAAGTAATTCTGATTTTGCATATCCCTTAGAATTTCATGGGGGTTTTAGGACTACAAGCACTGGTTTAAGTCTGTTGATGGTATAGTCACAAATAAGAAGCAATAGTTTTACTTTAAAATCATGGTGAGGGTTTAGAAGTATAAATCTTATTGTATCAAATACAAGAATAACATAGTATTGAAGTTTTGAAATACATCATATTGTATTTTCTTTAGTTTGCATTTTATTTCTTCTATGATAATCTTTATATCAGTTTTAATTTTGTTAAAATTCTCATAATCCTTCAACTCTTGCAGTTTATCAAAGAAGAAGTGGTGTAGGGTTTCCTGCCTAAGCAGGGGGTTGGACCAGAAGACCTCCAAGCAGTGGTGAAATCTGAACCGGTTTGCTACTAATTTGTTGGCCGCGCATGCGCACTTTGCATGCATACACAGCACACAGCAAGGGAAGGCTTGGGAAGGTAAATAGAACAGTGTGGGAGATCAGCTGTGCCGTGCGATTTAGCTTCGCTAGAAAGCAGAATTTCCTGCTTTCTAGCAAAGCTAAACCATGTGGCACAGCTGATCCTCCCCCTTTGCTGTTCTACTTACCTTCCCAAGCCTCCTTTTGGTATGTGCTGCACGTGCACATGCACAGTATGCACCAAAAGGAGGCTTGGGAAGGTAAGTAGAACAGCGGTGGGGATCAGTTGTGCTGCACGGTTTAGCTTTTCCTGCTTTCTAGCAAAGCTAAACCGTGCGGCACAGCTGATTGTTGGAAATATCAGGGTTTTTTAACTACCAGTTCGACTGAACCCGAAGCGAACTGGTAGCATTTCACCCTTGCTTCCACGGTCCCTTCCAACTCTGTTATTCGATTCGATTCGATTCGATTCGATTCCATTCCATTCCATTCCATTCCATTCTATTCTATTCCATTCCATTCCATTCCATTCTAATTAATTAAAGCAGCTTGAACCATATCACAAATCAACTTCTGCAAGTTCAGGAAGATTCAAAATACAAAACAGAAGTCTATATATTTTTAATAGCATGTGCCACTGCACATACTGCAGAATTTGATTCATTGTTGGTTATATTCAGAAGCAGTAAAATCATTGAAAGTGTTGATTTAACAGCTAAACATAACGCGATCTGACATACCCGGTGAGTGCCTGCCAATTTCTTCAATTCAATAATTCTGCTCCCAGTTTCTTTTTACAATTCAATGAAATGCAATGAATGTATCATCACACAAACACAGTATCAAAGCAGACTAAGGAAATGGGCAACCTCTCTGTTTTTTTAGAGCATGAAGAATTCTACAGTATGTTAGCAACTCTACAAAGCTATTGACAATGTTTGTGTTAATAGTATAACTTAATAGTGTAAATAGTGATTGTGACAATGAACATAGGTAGCTTTAAGTAGCTCTTTCACAAACCGTGCACACCATTTAGTGCTCCAGTGACTGTATTGGCACCACCATAGGTTTGCACTATGCAGTTTTATATCTATGCTGAAACAAACCAAGGTGCTCTTTACAAAACTCACTCAAGCAGCACCCATGAAAACTCATAAATCCTTCAAATATATTACCTCTGCAGCAATTACAGAGGGCCACAAAGTGTGTTCTTATGTGTTCTTTGATTCATTGGCAATTAATGGAAAATATCTATGTGAAAGACTTCATGGGAACCAACCCTAGAATCAATCTATTCATAGTACCTACCAAGTCATATTGAATTGAACTGATCTATGTATTTTGACTGAATCCTGGGATTATGGTCTACTTCAGCTACAAGGAAACTTTTCTGTTGTCATTCATTTTCCCGGTGTTCACACTGAACAATTTTTGGTTTAGAGATACACAAAAGAATTTCTCTTAGAATAGCTTTTTCCCATTGCTGCATGCTCTGTGAGTAAATAAAGGTTTGCTATACTGTTGGGAGGGTACTATGGATATATTAAAAAACAAAGGCTAGTTGAGAGAATCCCTGTTTGAATGGAATACAGGTTTGCCTAGCAAGTGACGTTTTCTAGGATAGATTACTTAATGAATTACATAATGAATACTTAATCGAATGAAATTCATACAGTATCTAAACCCAAGTTGCATGGAAATGCAATAGTATATAAAAGTAAAAGACCCCCTGAGGATTTTGCTCTGCTAGTCATTGCTAATTATAGGGGTTGATTCAAGGACATTGAGCAAGACATTTCTGCAGTCATGTGGCATGATGTCATGGAGCACTAGTGCCTTCCCTCCAAAGTGGTACCTATTTATCAACTTGCATTTGCATGCTTTCAAACTGCTAGGTTGACAGGTACTGGGGCGAGGATAGGAGCTCACCCCATTGCCACATGACTACTTGGGTCTCAAACCCAGGCATCTTAACCACAGAACCACAGCACTGCCCTGCAACAGTATGTAGGTGTTGGGAAATGCCCAGTGAGGTAGGGAGGAGATCTCAAGTGGAGAATTAGCCTTGAACCCATGCCAAGTTGCAAGAGATCCAGAACTAACTCCCCTCCCCCTAGCTCTATAGAGCCTTATTCATCTGTTTCAAAGAGAAGGTAAGCAGTTTGGGTAGACTCCTGTATAATAAGGTAAAGGTTCCCCTCGCACATATGTGCTAGTCATTTCCAACTCTAGGGGGTGGTGCTCATCTCCGTTTCAAAGCCGAATAGCCAGCGCCATCCAAAGACGTCTCCGTGGTCATGTGGCTGGAATAACTAAATGCCAAAGGCGCATGGAAATCTGTTACCTTCCTACCAAAGATGGTCCCTATTTTTCTACTTGCATTTTTTATGTGCTTTCGAACTGCTAGGTTGGCAGAAGCTGGGACAAGTAACAGGAACTCACCCCGTTATGCGGCACTAGGGGTTTGAACCGCTGAACTGCCGACCTTTCGATCGACAAGCTCAGCGTCTTAGCCACTAAGCCACCGCATCCCTGTATAATAAGCAAAATAAAATAAAGTAGTTACTTTGAACTTCATATGAGTGGGTCTGGTTGCTTGAAGCTTGGACTAAAATAATAATGTGCCAAATACTATGAAAAAGATCTTAATATCATTGATGGAAAAAAAGAACCAAGAATTTGGCCATAAACTTTCATAATAATAAATTGTCCAAGAACATCTAGATCCTGCCTTAAATGTTTTCATACCAATAGTCCATGGCAGGATTGATGTAAATTAAATTAGGTCCAAAACTTTTAGGTTATAAAATAGTTGACAAAAGAAGCTGTGTGTGTAAGTTGGGAAAAGTTTTTTTTGTAAAATTTGTAAGGGTTATATATTCTCCTAAGGCCATTTGCATCTTTCCAATGCAATGGTAACAAACAAAGCAAAATATAGCCCCTTCCAAATATAAACTCTATTCTAATCAATCTATTCCAATCTGGCTATACATTTTGTTTTAATCTTTTCCTATATAATGTCATTTGGCTCAGGAAACTTACTTACTAAAAGTACACATGCTTCATTCAGTAACCAACATGTGGTAACCCGTGATTATTTTCCTCATCCCATTCATCCTCATAAATTCCAGGTACTTTATAATTCCTCTATTCTACTCAGCTTCCACTGGATCTTACTCAAGAGTCTCTAAAAACTCATTTGAGTTTCTGCTTGCTTTGGAGGGGAGTATTAGTACGGTTTGGGTGTTATTTCTTCTGCCCAGGAACTTCTAAAAATTCCTTTTAGTTTTTGCTTGGGGTTTGTTTGTTTGTTTGTTTAGCTTGTCTGGTTGGGGTTTTGGGTGGGTTTATGAAATACTGGTGACAATCAGCATTTTTCCTTAGAGAGCATGCTAGAGCAGAAATTAGAGTAAAATCCCTGGGACATTATGTAACTTTATCCTAGACTGGTCCTGTAGGGTTGCAACAGAAGAATGAAAACTAAATAGCTAAGACCTTGGCACAGAAAGAGCTAAAACGGGACTGCACATTCCTGCCAACTCTCCCAACTGCCAGGAAATGCCATTTATGCAGGATAATCAGTTTCATGACCCATGACCTTCAAGAGATTATGGTAGTGTCCTCTGCTTCCATTCACAAAAAAGAATCTGCTAACAATGACCAAGTATGAATGTCTTTCTCTTTAAGGAAGGAATCCAGAGGTGGGTTCTACTTACCTTTACTACCAGTTCACAACGGGAGCGTGTGTGCTTCTGTGCATGCGCAGATAGTCAATTATGACATCTGGGTGGGTGGGTGGAGCCTCCCGCCACTTTTACTACCGGTTCTAAAGAAGCGGACAGAACCGGGAGCAACCCACCACTGAAGCGATCCAACCAGGCTAAAGTGTAACTGAGAGGGCATTAGTCCTCTTGTTCCCATTCCCCCAGCAACACTATTAATTTGAAAACTAAAGCACGAATATCCTGCTTTATTATTACTTTGTTTATAACTCCACTATCAGGGGAAAAAAATAGAAACAGTTCTATAATGAGAAAATAACCTACATACATTGTAACAATTAATATAACCTAAACATAGTAAAACTACAAAGGAAAAAGCTAATTAAAAAGAAAACAAAATTTAAGATCTATAAATATCCAGTAAGTATTGAAATAGAACTAATTTAATCCTTACATTATAATGAAATCCAGACCATGTGGAAACATATTGCTTTATCTTCTCTCTTTTGGAACATAAAGACTTTTCAGAAATAGTCTCATATCCTGGATCCATTTCTTTTTATTTGTTTATTATCTTCTTTGATGAGATCCAGCCTTGGTAGACCTCAATCAAGACATAAAATGATAAATTCCATATTTCACCAAATAATTCAATATCACAATTGCACCCTTAACTATTACATTTCTTTCCAAAGTCATGTTAATATATGCTCTGATTTGAAATCAAATTGGGCAAAACCAATCATGTGAGTTAGATTCCTCAATTTTTTCCCCCAATGCCAGCACACACAAAAAATCAGATATGCAGCCTTTTAAAACATTCTTCAGATGGGGGAACCAATAGATGTCTAATAATGAATCTTTCTGATGAATTAATTTCATTCTTAAGTATATGTTTTATATTTCTAAAAAATATGGATCCACTGATTTTCAATTGGGTATTCTAATTCTTTGTTCCACAGTTTGACTATAATAATTAATGCCAATCATTCTATTTTTTAACTTCCTTGTAGA
The DNA here is from genome assembly GCA_012654045.1 of Ptyas mucosa. Classification (NCBI taxonomy): domain Eukaryota; kingdom Metazoa; phylum Chordata; class Lepidosauria; order Squamata; family Colubridae; genus Ptyas; species Ptyas mucosa. The sequence continues at coordinate 31,645,437 of WNWU01000017.1, forward strand.
ACTAAATGGTTGACTTTTTAAATCATTCCATCTTTTAAAGTAGGGAGTGGTCTCAAAGACATCTGGGCTATACTGTTTAGTCATACCAGAGCATGCATATGAAGAAAAAGTTGTTTTATCCCAAATCAGACTATTTCCTGTTTGCTTCAATATTGTTTGTTCTGACACTGAAGGACTCTGGTACTAAAGAAAAGGGAAGTTATTTTTCATTGCCTACTATTCTTTTCCCTGCTGGAAATGCCATAGTCCCAACCACCAGTGATGCCAGAACAAAACAGAATCATGGCAACTAAGAACAGGTTCACCAAATCTAATTATCCCTCCAAGTGAATCATGTCAACATTTTTTAGAGACAGTTCCACATAGCAAAAGTAAGATCTCTGTACTCTTCTTCTGGCTATAAGGCTGCAATAAAAATAAAGATGAAAGTCCTAAGTAGTCCCAGATGCTCTTGAAAGTACCCAGGAGCATTTTTTTTACTATTCTGGAATCAGTTCTGTAACACACTTATTCTTAACAATCAAGTCTAAGCATCTGAACTATAAGTCCTTTAACTAAAAAGAACCTTTGTTCAAAAGCACTTTATTTTCAGATGCATTCTTTGGGGGGAAAGTTGACTGCACTAACATATTTTAAATCTAAAAAGAAGCTCTACAAAGAGATAGGTTGCAAGATTCTGAATTCATTACTATTCATTACCACTTCTTTGTGGTACATGAAAATCAAATGTTTGGGATAACTGGTTTTTCTATAAAACTGGAGAACATGCTAAACAGTAAGTGCTCTTCTTAGAAATCTGTGTATTGATATACTCAGAATGATGAATCACAGATATTGACTATGGAAATAAATACCCATGAACAATTGTAGGAGAAGGGGGTGTGGAGTCAAGAGAGGACTCAGCCTAGAATCATTATGTGTCCACAAACACTCCAATTCCAACCCCTCTTGAATTGCATTGACTCTTTATCTAGCACTAATTTAGTACTGACTGTTAGTTGACCAGATTCTTATGTATAGGCTTGAGCAATAAATCTTAATTAGAGCTTAATGTATGGTCCTGATTCTTTGCACTGGACAACAATAGCAGGACAAAGTTTGGGTCTAATTAACATAACCAGCCTCTTTGTGCTCATCTTTACACCTTCCAAATACCCTGGTGTGAAAGGAAATGAATCAAGCTGAAGATATGTGGAAGAGTTTTCTCTCAGAAAAAGCAATCTTTCAGTTCAGTCATCTAACAGAACTCAAATAAGGCTCATGGGTGCAATGCAGTTTTCTCTAAATAAAATGTTTTGCTTTTAACACTTCTGTTGCTGCTGGAAGGGGAAAAAATCTGTTGTGTGCTAAGTGGTGTTGGTGTCATTTGGAACACCTGTAGATAATCCACTGATTTATAAACAATGTTACCTATTTTCTAAAAAGTCATGTGGGATTTATCATTTTACTTTCTGAAGTAGCAGATGGGAAAAAGAAGGTATTTTCCCCAGGAGACACATCATTAGGAACAGCAATAACTAAGCAACGCAATTAAGAGTTCTGTATTTCTAAAGGAGAAAAAAAAAGATCTTAAAAACAGTTTAAGATGGGGATTTGAAAATAATCATTTTTATTTTTATTTCTTATTTCACACAACGTAAATTGAAAGAGAATATTGTAGCATTAAAAATAAAGTCTGTCTCTTCTGTTGAAAGTCTCATTTGACTCTCCCACCTCAGGAGACATAAAGAGAAGTGAATGCAGTTTGGAGATGACCATTCATTTATTTTATAACAACACAAAACTACTTCACACCTATGGCACAATATAGTATTTGCTAATATACAAGGGTATGGTCACCAATTACAGATTATAACACTGTTCAGCAATTTCTTCCCAGCAAAAACACATCTAGATGCTCTCCAGAGTGCTCTTGTCTGATAGTCTTGCTCAGTTTTCATTTTTGATGTACAAATAAAACAAGGCACTTTGAGGATGAAAAAAACCTGTCAGTCATGGGGCTACGGAATTATTGTTATAATTACTGCTATCTAAGAGGGCGGCATTTTATCTCCTTTCATGCTATTTGCTTCTAATGACAATGAACTAAACTTCACTAAAATTATATACATACAAATATCTATAATCAGCCTGAATCATTCTACTGTAATATGAAGGCCTGTTCATTGACATTTACAGACTACAGTCTACCATGGAGACTGAGAGACAGGTGTTTTTGACTTGACAATCAAGGTCTGGGATAGAGTGACTGGCACCAAGTCACCCTGACAGCTTTCATGTGTAAGGGAGGATTGCAATTTATAATCTCCCTGGTTTTAGTCCAGAACCTAACCACTGCATCACATTGTCATATATATAGTAGAAGTCATATTTCTACTTTGCACATAGGATCAATGAAGATTAGTTTTGTAGGCCTGCCAAGAAAGTATTTGCACCAAATTAGCCTGATAAATATTATATTATTTCATTCATACTGTATATCAATTTTGAAGAAGCATGCCTTCCACTTCTATCTTGAGTATACCCATATCTTGTAATGCCTGCAAACCAGCTGCCTTTAAATATGAAACAATGTGAAAGGTTGCTGGAGTTTTCTTTTGTCGCCATTCATTTTGACAACTACGTCTAGACAAAACTTGTAAATGCAAAATCAGCCAGACTTCCTGCACATTTGGATGCCACTTTTAGAATTACTGAGAGGCTCCATCTGTTCATGTTTCAGTTTGTGTCTGCTGAGGCACGGACGACTTCCTGTGTGTCAATCAGAAGCGACGAACTACACACAAAACTTGCTATTTCCTAGCAATTAGTTAAAAATCAGGGGGGACTATCATCTGAATTAATTATGAAGCTGTTAGTTGCTTAATAAAAAAAAAATTGGTAGCAAGTGTCCTTGCTAATGGAGGTCCAACCATATAAAACATGGAAAATATCATAAACAGGGTGAAAAATGAGAGAGAGAAAACTGCAGTTAATATTTCTTCTTTAGAGGGACCTGGAATGGTTAAAATAAGAGTGAGATTACAAATTCTAACAATTGTATTCTGGATACATTTTGGCATGCCCACATATAAAATAAAAAGAGCAATGATACACAAAATCCTGAGATTTCCTTGGAGACTTCAAATTTATTCATTCTGACAAAACTTGTGGCTTTATAAGGATATAGATTCTTATCTGGGTTTGGGTCATTTTTTAATGATATGACTAGGTTTTCTATATTAACATTTGGGGAAATATTCCGAATTATATTTCATCTGCAATAAAATAGTCTCTGAAAGACTGACTGCTATGTAACTTCCACCTCAGTGGTGGGCTGCTCCCGGTTCTGTCCAGTTCTTTAGAACCGGTAGTAAAAGTGGCGGGAGGCTCCGCCCACCCACCCGGATTTCATAATTTATTATCTGCCCATGCGCAGAAGCGCTCGCGCATGCTCCCATTGTAAACTGGTAGTAAAGGTAAGCAGAACCCACCCCTGCTCTACCTTTACTATTCTGTTTGCTCTGAACAGCTTTCAAGTCATGTCTTTGAGGAGAGTTCTCCAACAAGGAACTGCCAGTTTGTATCCTTGGAGGTCTTATTTTCTATGCTACTAGCTTGGTCAGCAGTTAAATAATGTACCCAAAAATTATACTGCCACCCTATTTCTTTGCACCCACAGAACATTTTTAGAAGTGCATAAGTGTGTAAAAAAGTAGGATGTGAAATTTTTTTCCAGTTATATCTGCACCTGAGAGTTTTCTACTAGATTGGAACCAGTAGTGGGTTTCAATTTAGTTTGCTAACATTTTGCTCGTGTGCATGCATGCACTCGCGAGCACAACACTTCTGCACATGTACAGAAGTGTCCAGGTGGGTGGGCAGAGCCTCCCACCACCACCGCTACAGGTTCGCCCAATTGGGGCGAACCGGTAGCAACCCACCACTGATTGGAACCAATTCTGATTCTGCCTGATCATATGATCTCAGGATATTTGGGTCCCTGATTTGATTTTCTTTTTTCCTTGACTCATGCCAGATTATCTGAGATCAGCTCAAAGCTGCTGGCTTTTTTATAGAACCCATTGGGTCTGTGAGCAACCTGGTTTCCTGTTGGTGGGAATTCTTGCCCAGTTCATAGACTCAAGGCAAAATATCTTCCCTTGCTACAGAGCTACAGGAAGTTTAGCAGGTGTCTGCTCATTCCAAACATTTTCATGATGAATGCAGCTCCTGGTTGCAAGAGGTGCCAGCATACTGTTATTAAAACATCACTCTTCAAAATGAATTTGATATAAAAGGGAGCAAAGGAAGCTTTGCAGACAACTTCCACTGTCAATTGGTGAGATTTTTCAACAAACGACAAAGCCACACAATATGTAGTAAAAATTGGATGGACACCCTCACACTTTCTTCCAGTCCCTTTGTCCCTAAATGAAAGTGAGGTGATTTACGTTTCTTCACAGGTTACTGATTGGTTGGTTGGTTGTTGATTTCTCATTCCCATCTTGATAAACTAGAGGAAGCTCTTGGTATTCCTTACCTTTTTCTGAAAATATTGAAAGTGACAAGATGAGATGATTACTGATAAGTATCAAGCTAACTTCTTAGGAATTGGAGAGTGGAAGCAGAATGCAAACAGCGTCCCCTCTCCTTCTTACAAATCATCTCTCTAGAAGTCTACAGCACCCTTGATTGTTTACTCCACAATTAAAGCTCAAAGCAGACAGAGGAGAAAATTCCTCCAATGGACCTTTTTCATGTCAGGAACTATGAGCTTTTAAAGAATGATGGGGAAGGAAATTCAGCTGCCTTGCAACAATGAAGTAATCCCAAGGTCACAATCAAAAGTAACTCAGATTCACGTTAAAGGCCTCTGGCAATAAGAATCAAAAGAGAAGCATCTTTCATAGAGGAAGAAAATAGCCAGGAAACTGCAGGACAATTTTCAGCAGTTATAAATAGGAGGTGTATGTGTGTCAAAGAGCATGTAGAGAATTGGGGTTTTTTTTTAAAAAAAAGCAATATTTCTTGTGATTCTTGGTCGCTCAAGAACACTTAGAAAGCCACATGGAAGCCAAATGGGAGAGTTGCCAAATGCATAATTTGTATGCTGTTGATAGATTTTACAGTTATTTTGAGAGACAGAGTTTGACTTTCTATCACTACTTCTTTTTTAGATGTACACTTTTTTAGACCCTCATTAAGTGAACCAAATTTACATACCACTAAAGCTAAGGTGAGAAAAATAATCACCTTTACTTATTTTTATTTTGCATCTAAATTGTTGATTTAAGACAAAATGACTAGGCTTTATGCTAGTTTCATATGGCTAATTGGCTCGTCAACTTTTCTTTGAAGCATGTCACCAAATTTGCCCTGTGAGAAACCTGGCTGTGATGATTTCCAACAGAGAACTCTGTTAGTCGCTTACAGAAAAAAAAACAATAAGCCTACTTCCAGATGAATTCATGAATGCATTAAAATATAATTGGAAAATATAACAACGCAGGAAACATGTTAATTTTGCAGGTGCCATATGATTCTTCATTGCCAATAATAGCCAAGAAAAGCTTCTTCAAAAGCTTTCCAAAGCACAGCTCTGCCCTTGGGAAGTGGATCCTCCTTAGCACCACATTCTCATTTCATGTTGAATCAAGACTTTATATGAATTCTTATTTAATCTTGAATCAAGAATTTATTGCCTAACCAGCTTAGGCAAGCTGGAAAGACGGGCTGAACTTCTGTCTGAAAGTTGATTTCTGGCACATTTGGAAAGTTCTAGTTTAGGGAAGGCTTGGCTAGCAACTATCCATTACAAAAAGGCAAGAAAAATGGTTCAATCAGCTATGACATACCTGCTACATATATCTATTTATTTATTTATTTTGCCAGCTGAAAACCAGGGTGGCTGTATTTATTTTCAATAATATGATATGATTCACACAGAAAGATATAGATCTGTGGTAAGTAAATGACAAAGATTATATCCACATTAACAGTGCCATCAAGATACCAATTATTCAATTACTCCATCTCTGTCTTGTCAAGTTTATGTTTGAATGAGTGTGTGGGCATACCACCAATACAAATGCCATTGATGGATAGTGTTAGGAAATGGCTATTGTCTAACTCAGGGGTTCCCAAACTTGGCAGCTTTAAGACTTGTGGACTTCGACTCCCAGAATTCTCCAGCCAGCTATGCTGCCAAGTTTGGGAACCCCTGGTCTAACTAATTGGTCAGGCAATATATAAACTATCAATACATGTTTGTCAATATTGCTTTAAGACTGTATTGCATCATCCTGTATCCTGATTGGCTAAGCTCCGTAGCCAATGTACTTAAGGGGAATCCTGAATCATGGCTTGTGGAACACTACAACATTTTATCTGCTTATTTGCTGTTACTCTCTACCTGTTCTCTCTGAATGATCGCTACTTGTTGCTTTCTACTATTTATTGAATGTTTTAATACTGAACTTGTTCCTGTTTGAAACTCAAGAAGAACTGTTTTATTGTGTAATGACAACAACTGGTAAGAAGACTTTGTACTTGGAATACCCCTGAATTGATACTTTAACTATCACCTTATCTGTGTATGACTTGGATTGTTATTGGACTTTGCTTTATTTTTTTCTAAAAAGTAAAAGACTACCACAACTCAGTGTATCAGTATATTAACTGTGGTTATTCACTCTCAGCCGCTTTCATGTGCATACTCAATGGGTACTCTGCTCAATAACCCATAACATCAATTATGAGCCAAGAATATCCTTAACAGATGGATGGATGGATGGATTTCCCACTTTTATTATTTGTTTAATAACTCAAGTTTAATAACTCAAGGTAGTGAACATATCTAATTCTTTTTTTTCCCCACAGCAACAAAACCTTCAAGGTAAGGAGTGGGCTGACAAAGAGTGGCTGGCTATAGTTCAAAATAATGGAAATCTTCATTGTAGGTAAACTTGAATTTGGGCTGACATTTCAAGGGATGCATTAGAAATCTGTAATATTTTTTTTTTAATTTGATTTATATGCCGCCCTTCTCCGGTGACTCAGGGCGGCTTACAATGTGTTAAGCAATAGCCTTCATATTTTTGTATATTTAGACAAAGTCATCTTATTGCCCCCATAATCTGGGTCCTCATTTTACCTACCTTAGAAAGGATGGAAGGCTGAATCAACCTTGAGCCTGGTGGGATTTGAACTTGCAGTAATTGCAGGCAGCAGATGTAAGTGGATGTTAATAACTGCCTTAGTCTGCTGAGCCACTGTAGAGTGGCATATAATTTCTTGCATTGAAACTTACTTTGTCACTGTAGTATACTGTGCAAAATAAACTTGACCTTGAATACTACAGCCAGTAAAATTCAATTTATATATCTCCTGCTATATCATATTAACTAGGAAGGTCGATTGTGGGGAAGATCACCACATCTGATTTCCAATATATACAATCTACTCTCCAGGAAAGCCCAGTCTGCAATTACAGTATATCTAACATCACACCATTCTATCCTCACAACATAATTATATTGCTGGATTCTACTGCAGAATTCCTCTTGAGTACTTATTTATTTATTTATTTTATTAAATGTTTATGCCACCCATCTCCTCTATGTGGCGACTCTGGGCAGCTTATAGATTATAAAAAGACAAATAGAAAAATAATTGAAATATTGAAACTATACATGTTAAAATTTTAAAACTATATAAGAACCAAGACTAAGAGATGGATGGCCCAGAGATGAGGCCTTCTTATCCCACCAACCACCTCCCATAGTGACAGTGCCACTTGCGGCCCTAAGCCAATCAACAAAACCAAGATTTTACCTGAGACTTCTCAGGAAACAACAACTGAATGAAAAACTGCTGGTGGCCTTCTACCCCTGCACCATAGAGAGTATTTTAACTTACTGCATCTGTGTATGGTTTGTCAATTGCACAGTGGCAGATAGGACAGCACTCCAAAGGGTCAATGTCATTGACCAGAAGATCATTGGTTGCCCTCTCCCCTCCTTGGAAGAGCTTTATAGCTCCCACTGCCTTAAGAAAGTTCAAAACATTCTTAAAGATCCATCTTATCCTGGGCACCTTTTTTTTTTTTTGAACTATTACCATCTAGCAGACGGTACAGGATAATAAAAACAAGGACAAATAGGCTGAAAAACAGCTTCTATCCCAGGGCAATAACCAGTGGTGGGATTCAGCCAGTTCGCACCACTTCGGGAGAACTGGTTGTTAATTTTCTGAGCAGTTTGGCAAACTGGTTGTTGGAAGAAATAATTACAGCAGAGAACCGGTTGTTAAATTACTTGAATCCTACCACTGGCAATAATCATATTGAATTCTACGATATAGTGCAATATTGGGTTTTCAATTTCAGTTATATAGAATGTAAAGGATGTATGTTTGTGTTTTTATTTTTATAGTTATAATGTACACTGAAGACGGCATTTAATTTCGTTGTACCATTTGCAGTGACAATAAAGTAAACTAAACTAAACTAATTTAAAAAGTGTGAGAACAGTTCTCACTTCCAGTGGTAGAGTATTGCCTACCACTGGAATGAGGGATGCCCACAGGGATGAGGCCACAGCAGAAAAGGCTCTACTCCTTGACCCTACTCATCAGAATTCCTTAGCAGACAAAATCCATAGCATGAATAGGATTTATTCCCAAATAAAAGTGCAGATAGTTCCAGCTTAATTAAACCGCTAATGTGAATTGGTAGCAGGCAGCTTATGCCTATCCATAACATGGAGAAACCAGAAACTTACATGCATTTTACACTACACTTGCAACTCAGAGGACAGCAACCCAAATCCATAAACTTCATTGGAATACCACCTTTTATGGTATCTTGGGACCACACAAACACTCTAGTTCTAAGTAAAACTAACTAAAGTTTGAGTTCCTGGTGACCACCCAGAATTCAACCATTGGCCTCTGTAGATAAGAATATGGAACAGCTGCCTATCATATCTTTGTGTTTAAAGGTTTTGAGAATGCAGTTTCCAATTTAATCTACCCCATTGTATAAATCCATAGTGATGGAAAAAGTCTTATCCAAGAGTGATCTATATCTGAACGCCATCAATCAAGGTAGATATCCAACCAATATTTCATCACTTTCCTTTTCAATATAAAAACAAATAACCAAGTAACGCAGAAAGACAAAACAATGGAAGGAAATGAAGAATAAATGTCATATTTACTACAGGCCACAGCTCATCTAATAGAATCAGTTGGAGTTTTATATATTGGCATCCCACGATAACAAAGTACAGGTAGTCATTGACTTAGGGCAATTCATTTAGTGACCGTTCAAAGTTACAACAGCATTGGAAAAAATGACATATGACTGTTTTTCACTGATACAACTGTTGCGGGATCCCTATGGTCATGTGATTAAAGTTCAGATGCTTGACAACTGACTCATATTTATGATGGTTGCAGTGTCCCAGGGCCATTTCAGGGGTGAAATGCTCCCGGTTCGGACCAGATCACCCAATCTGGTAGCGATAGAGGCAGGTGGTTCGGAGAACCGGTAGCAAAAATCCATGCCCCCCCTCCCCCACCATTGCCCAGCTGAGCCGCGCAATCATCAGAGGCTTTTTAAATTATTTTTAAAAGCATTTTTTCTACAACCTCTTTGGCCGAAAAAAATGCTTTTAAAAGTAAAAAAAAAAAGCCTCTGATGATCGCGCGGCTCAGCGGGGATTATCAGAGGCTTTTAAAAGCATTTTTTCTACAACCTCGGCCAAAGAGGTTATAGAAAAAATGTTTTTAAAAGGAAAAAAAGCCTCTGCCATCAGGCAAGTCAGCTGGGATCGTCAGAGGTTTTTTTTTTTAAAAAAAGAAAGCCTCTGCCAATCAGGCAACTCAGCTGGGATCATCAGAGGCTTTTAAAAACATGTTTTTACAACCTCTTCAGCCAAAGAGGTTGTAGAAAAAATGGTTTTAAAAGTTTAAAAAAAAAGTTGGCCACGCCCACTCAGTCATATTGCACCCCCCCTCCACCAAGCCACGCCCACAGAACTGGTAGTAACAAATTTTACATTTCACCACTGGACCATTTGATCACCTTTTGTAACCTTCTGACAAAGCAAAGTGAATGAGGAAGCCAGATTCACTTAACAACAATATTACTAAATCAGCTGCAGTGATTTACTTAACAACCATGGCAAGCAAAGTCGTAAAATGGGACAAAACTCATTTAACAAATGTCTCGCTTAACAAGATATATATGCTTGATTTTACACTGGTCCTAAGTAGAATGTCTTGTCTTTCCTTTTCCTCTTGGGAATAAAACTAGAAGAAATTCATAAGGCGAGTCCTATCATATCAGGGTTCAACTGAAGCCTTCTATTTGTTTGCAGGAAAAGAACTTCCTGTTGCACTTGTCTTTCAAAATACTTCAGCAAAACTGTATAGGTACCTTAAGTCTGCTTCATACGGATCAGCTAATCCTTTACCCATAGTGTATGCTGACAGTTATTTCAGGAAAGTTAAATAGATTTCTGGGTATATTTACAATTGCCACAAACCATAGCAACAGCTAATGAGTGAGCCTACTAATTCAAGCTGTTGTAAAGCAGCCGTGTGTCCTTATGGCAGCATGACATTTTCCTTCTCCCTTGACGCATCAAGAAAGTTCTTAACATTCAGCTTGTGTTCCTCTGCTCCAAGAGGAAAAATCTGCCAAGGAGTCAACCCAAAAAATGTAAATACCCATTGTACAATAATCCTATGCTTCGTTGCCTTTAGTATTTTAATTCTGCATGTGGGACAGCAGTGTGGTGAAGTTAAATATTGTACATCAACAGATTTGGTACATTCCAGTTGTGATGAATATGTAAAAACAATATAAAAATTGTTTCAAATCAGAGAAGCAATCCAAGACCACATGTGCTTTTCTGGAAAAAAAAATTAAACGCAATCCAAACCACTCCAAAACGGGCACCAAATTGTAATGTGACAGAAGAGGGGAATTGTATTTAATTTATTTAATTGAAATCAGAGTTCATTTTTGGTCAGGGCAACATTCACTTCTTTGTCCTGGACCTCCTATTAAAGTCCATTCCTTAGTGCAGCATTCAAAGACAAAGTATCTCCCTAAGATCATCCCCCAAAGTTGGACCTCTGTATTTTAAACACATCCATAAAATCAGAGATGGACTCTTCCAAGTACCTGCTAAGAACAGCTGGCATGTTTTCAGCAATCAGGCTGAGAGCTCATGAGAGAAAACATCACTGGCTTTAATTCAGAAAGGAAACATCAGTGCTCCTATTGGTCACTATTATGGAGCTGCCCGTATGCCCTTTCCTCTCCTGTCAGTAGTCACTTTCTCCTCAGTCGTTTTCAGCATGTTTGAAACTGAGGGGAAGAACATGGCTGATGAAAACCTGAATCCCAGTGCTTTTTTGAGGCAGGTGTTAGGAATTAGATTAGTTCTTTTTGTATCTCTGATAAGTAGTTTTCTGAAACACTGGGTCATCATTTCCTTCTGGCATGTGCAATAGTTTTACAGGTGTATATAAGTTTAGGAAAAAGGATACTTGGTCAGAAAAAAATCAGTGAAGGTCTGAAGTCTGGGCCCACTAGTGGAATGATTATTCCTATTCCTATTCCTATTCCTATTCCTATTCCTCCTCCTCTTCCTCCTCCTCCTCCTCTTCTTCTTCTTCTTCTTCTTCTTCCTCCTCCTTTTCCGCCTCCGCCTCTAACTTCTCTTCTGAAACTCACAAGAATTCTGCTAATCTCTCCTTCTATTGGAAGTGACAGAAAGAAACATAAGTTTAAATTTAAGTTTATTTTATTTGTCAAGCATATATAAGATAACAGGTAAAAGAATAAACATAATTTGAATACATGAAAAGAGTAAGTAAAAAGGAATATTAGGAGAGGGATGGTAGGCATGCTGATGCACTTATGCACGCCCCTTACAGACCACTTAGGAATGGGGTGAGGTCAACAGTAGACAGTTTAAGGTTAAAGTTTTGGGGGCTTGGGGAAGAAACTACAGAGTCAGGTAGTGCATCCCAGGCATTGACCACTCTGTTACTGAAGTCATATTTTCTGCAGTCGAGTTTGGAATGGTTTACCTTGAGTTTGTATCTATTATTTGCCTGTGTATTGTTGTGGTTGAAGCTGAAGTAGTCGTTGATAGGAAGGACATTGTGGCAGATAATTTTATGTACTATGCTTAGGTCTAGTGTGTGGCTTTTCCAATGATTCAAGAGTGGATGTGCCAGATAAAACAGTATAAAGTGCAAAGGTAAGCCAGCAGAATGGGATTCTTACAAAAGGTCTGTCAATGGAAGCCTGTTGTCCTCAAAGATCAAAGACCAATGAAATGGAAAGCTATTGACATTTGCTTTCTTGCATCCACCAATGGTGATTGCCATCTAGACACCATTGTAACAAAAGCTGAAGATCAGATTGAAATCTGAACAGTTGTTTATTCATCTGGCTTTATTTCCAGCACAGAAAACAAGCAATTTAAGATTGCTCTGCAGAAGAACCACTGTATCTTATCAGCCCCATCCAGGATGATTAAAAACACACTACTACAGAAGGTGGAGTCTAATATATATGGAGGGAATGAGATTGCTGACTCCTTCACCTGTTCTTGGGCAGCAGTTTTCCAGTCTATAATTGTACTATTATATATTGAGACAGAGGACAAATTTCAAAGGAAAGAACAGTGGTAATATGAAGATAGCAAAGATAAGAGAAAATAATGGAATTAACTCATTTGGAATAAATTGCATAATTCTAGAATCTAGAGTATTCTGGGACAAGTCAGATGGCCAAGATGTCCAGGGAACACACTACTGGAATAACGGAAGATTTCAGCTACCCCAATATAAACTGGGAATCAAACTCTATAGCAAGTGGGAAATCCAACAGTTTCTTGATGTCGCTTGCAGAGAACTTCATTGTCCAAAGAAGTGGATGAGACCTTATCCAAAAAGATGAAAAAGATGAGTCTGTCCAGCTCTGTCAGGATGCAAAGATCCTGAATAACCACAGCTTCTCAAGTCCATTTTGTTAGATCAGGCGCAGGGAAAGAAGACGCGACCAGCGTTGGTCCATTCAGCACTTTATTTCAGCTCAGAACAAAGACGAATGGCTGTGCTGCCGGAACTCTTTTATAGCGCTCCGGCAGACTCAGCTGTCCAATGACAGTTGTTTAAATTTCCCGCCGGTGGATTAGCCAATCCCCGCTGGATGTCCTTATATGGATATAACAGCCCTCCCCTCCTAGTTTGTAGTCTGTTCTGACTTACTTCTTCTGTTCTGGCTTCTTGGATGAGAAGCGAAATCTCTTCAAGGAAAAAGCAAAGACAGTCCAGTTGCCCTTTGAAAAGTACCTTTGGGATAACCATGACCTGGATGACTGAGACGCTCCATAAACTTTCATGAGTAAAGCTTGCAAAACTGCTGCAGTTTTCACAGTCATGTAAAAAAAAAACCTCCCAAAATAGAAACCCTTTTTGAAATGTTGAAATTGGATCTCTCAAAAATTGTGTGCTGCCTTACCTGTCTGAAATTATTCTTAAAGAGATGTTATCATTTTGACAAAGCTAAGGATTTGGTATATAAATTGACTACTTTCTGTCTAGACAGCAAAAGGTATCAACAGGTATTTTAAACATTGCTTCCAGCATTTATGACATTAGAGGTAATGTTTCCTTCAAATCTCAGCCAACTACAGTGACTTCATGGACATAGCCATATATCATTCTTTGCAGAAATATGCAAGTGATTTGCCATTGTTTTATTTTGAAATGAACACACAAGGACATATTTTGAGCTGTGATGGGGCAGTGGTTAGAATGCTGTATTACAGGCTGACTCTGCCCACTGCCAAGAGTTCGATCCTGACCGGTTCAAGGTTGATTCAGTCTTCCATCCTTTTGAGGCCAGTAAAATGAGGACCCAGATTGTTGAGGGCAACTGACACTGCAAACTGCTTAGAGAGTAAAGTGCTGTAAAGCACTTTATGTATCCCTTATATATATATATATATATGTATATATCACTTCATAGTTCTGTAAAACACTATGAAGCAGTATATAAGTCTAAGTGCTATTGCTATTGCTATTTTCCCCAATCTAGCCTACCACCTTGCTTCTTGAAATTAGCCACTATTGGCTAAATTGGGATGTATCCTTCTTAACTTAGACTTAGAATAACTGTATTGTCACTTTGAATGTACACTAATTGGCATACATTAAAATGAAATTTCATTGCATACAGCTCTCAAACAGTTATCACCTTCAATATACACTACATAAAGATGACTAAATAAATAAATAAACAAATAAATAAATAAATACAAAATTATGCATATACCTTCATATATTACATGACACAGAGAAACAACACAGTCTAGTTTGGATGTATACATGTATATGGTGAGAAAAATGAATCTTGCAGTTTATCAGATGGATGGCATAGGGAACAAAGCTGTCTCAGGAAACTATTCTGTCTTCCTGAAATCCTTATGTAACTTGCCCTCGTTTGTCTCCAACTTTTCTTTGACTTTCTTGTATTTGGAGGGAGGGTTATATAGTCTCCCCATTTTCTGCACTGGAATTCTAGATTGCCTACTGTAGATGATTAATGTGTTTTCAACCAAATCTAATAATTAAGATTATTAGAGATTAATGTTACCCGACAGATGTGACATTTGCTTGAGGCCTTGACTAAATTTTTTCTCCTTAGTCAAAACTATTTGACAGGTTTGTCATAAGGTTAGAAATGGTATGTGGAGTGGTTGTTATCAAATGAACTCTAGATTAGATTAGATTAGATTAGATTAGATTAGATTAGATTAGATTAGATTAGAT
>WNWU01000017.1:31660290-31676393 GCA_012654045.1 Ptyas mucosa
ATTAGATTAGATTAGATTAGATTAGATTAGATTAGATTAGATTAGATATTTTCAGTCAGGATTGTACATCTGAGTATTTTCTTGCTACGGAGTAAAAATTTCAACATAAGGAACATTAAATATAAAATGTGTTTATAAAGTTCTACACTTGATTAATTAGGCTTGTGAATAAAGAACATCTGGAGTTCAAGATTCATGAACCTCAAAAGTGATTGTAGGTCTACCCAGAATACAGGGAAGGGATATTTTCAAAATTCTTTAGCATGAGTAAAGGGCTCTCCAAGGTTAAAAAGCCATAATGTTTGCAAAGTTCGTGCAGCTCCTTTGAAAGCTGATTCCAGTTACCTGTTTGTTTACCATTATAAATGTAACTGGCATCCCCCTATTCTTGAAATATGCTGTTGTTTCATTGAAATGGAAGAAAACAAACAAACAGAATATGCTATCTCTATTACACTGAAAATAGGCCGGCTTTTGTTAGCAACATCGTTCTGTTTTGTCATGAGGTTTCAGTCAGGCCAAGATAGAGAAGTTGAATATTATCAGTACTCTGATCAACTATTCATTTCATTCCTTCAGGTGGGTGTCTGCCTACTCATGTACAATACACCTATTTTCTGGATAATAATGAAAATGCTCCCTATGCAATCTAAGACTAAGGGCCATTAGAAGGGGTACAATTCAGTACTGTGCTGGATTACTTTATTATAAAGCAACCATTCTCAGGTTTTCTCACTCAGTACTGCATAGATGTCATCTCAATTAACTTTTTGTAGATCCATTTCCTATTCTCCATGGCTAGAGAGAGATTCACTAATACCAATGATTATCTTTCAGACTGTAGATCTTGGTTTAACTATAAATTGCCTTTCAGAATTTTGGTACCTGGAATATCATTATCATCAATCATTATCATCATCCCAAATAAATAAATGCTGCAGGATCCAAGCCTCTTTCTTGAAAATTATAAACCATAATCTACCATATAAATCAAAAGAAGGCTGGTAGATGGATGTTTCTTGATTTCCCAGTTTAGTACTGAGAAAGGCTCAGAATCAACCAGTCAGCTTCTATATTTAAAGAAAGACTTCTTGTTCCTAGTCCCTTGCCTTAAATACGACATAATTTGGTTCAGGAAGCATACTTGGAATTGTTTCGGGAGTATGTTGTTCCAGCATTCCATTTTACCATTTTTTCAAATAATTGAAATGTCTTGAGCTACATGCATAGTCATTCAGTAGAAGCTAAAATGACCTCATATTGTATATCTCAAGCCATGAATTCTGTACCTTGCATCAGATGCATCTGGCCACTGTTTAGTGGAGTATGAAGAATAAGTAATAAATGTTTGCCAGTAATATCTGGTAGAAGAGATAGGAAAATGGTTGTAGCAAAGAACTATGGAAAGAAAGAAGAGAAGGAGAAAAAATGCATCTTGAGCCTGTGTCAAACGCCCACCATGGCCACACCCACCCCGGGCACACCCACCACGACCACACACACACACACACACACACGGCCACATACACACACACACGGCCCTTCAAGGTCGAACACAACCCTGATGCGGCCCTCAATGAAATCGAATGTCAGGCCTGAAAGCCCTCTTTTTCATTGGATCTTCAGGCCTGCCACATTTACTACTATGGAAAACTGAGAGGGGGTAATTGTATGGAGCTAGGATGATATATAGTCATAATAACATTCCTTTCTCAGAGAGTCAAGGACATCTTGCCCTGCACCTGGAGGGCTGGAACTGGGAGGCATCTCCAGTTGGGACAGTGTTTTGATTGGACCATGTGATAGACATGTAGGTGCTGAACATGTAGGACTTTCTTTTGGGTGGGAAAAACTTGGAAGCTTTCAGATTCGGGTTTTCCCAGATGTGCCAATATGACATCTCTAATAAAATGGAACTTCGAGGAACTTTGAGCCTCGGAGTCTTCTTTCATTGGATGTGTTACTTGGAACCCTGACATCAAGTTTGACACCCCTGGTATAGACAATTTCCTCCTTTAAATAATGAATTCATATCTCCTGAGCAAAATTGAAATGACATAGAGGAGAGAGGCTTTAATCTTCCCTGTTGTCACAGATCCATTTGCAGTGTTCGTCTTGGTAGGCAGAACGGAAAAAAAATACCAGATGGAAGCATTCCTCTCAGTGTGAATACCAGTACAGGTAGTCCTCAACTTACAACCGCAATGAAGCCCAAAATTTAGTGAGAAATTTCTTAAGTGAATTTTGCCCTGTTTTACGACTATTCTTGCCACATTTGTTCATCACTGCAGTACAGTTGTTAAGTGAATCTGGATTCACATTGACTTCGCTTGTCAGAAGGTGGCAACAGGGGATCCCATGATCCCAGAACACTGCAAATAGTCATAAATATGAATCAGTTGCCAAGCATCAGAATTTCGAACATGTTGACCATGGGAATTCTGCAATGGTCATAAGTATGAAAAATGGTCATGTCTCTTTTTTCAATTTTATTGTAACTTCAAATGGTCACTAAATGAACTGTTGTAAGCCGAGGACTACCTGTAATGGAAAGAGAAGTTATTTGGGAAGTATTCATGGGCAAAGGATCCAAGGGGCATCTCTCCTTGTACCACAGTCCTACCAGTTATTAGATTAACAAAAACCAGCTCTCCAGTAGTAAAAAAAAGAATCAAACAGCACTTCTGGACAGGCCCTGAATAAGTGAGGATTAAATAGTTTGATAAATGGCTCTTATTCAACCTAATGCACTCAAAAGCTGTTGGGACTTCAAGTTCCATTAGCAATTTGTATTGCAATATATCAGGAGGGCACCAAGTTAGGAAAGGCTGTTCTAGATACTGAAGCCAGAAGCTATTGAGGGAGAAATCTGAAACTAGGATAATGCAGTCTTTAAAACATCACTGATTATTGCACAAAATAGTTGCCTTCTTCACCAACTGAAAGGAAAACTGTACTTTCCTGAACTCTTCTAATATGCATTTTTATCTGCACATATAGAATTCAGTTCTTAGTTTTGTATGGAATGCATCAATATCAAGGGTGAAATCCAGCAGGTTCTGACAGGTTCTAGAGAACCGGTAGCAGAAATTTTGAGTAGTTTGGAGAACCGGCAAATACCACCTATGGCTGGTCCCAGAGTGGGGTGGAAATGGAGATTTTGCAGTATCCTTCCCCTGCCACGCCCACCAAGCCACACCACGTCCACCAAGCCACACCCACAGAACCGGTAGTAAAAAAAATTGGATTTCACCACTGATCAATATGGTCCTATTTCTGTGACCATGATGATGCATGAAAATGAAAATAAATGAAAATAAATATGAATCATCAAACTGTTTCAGCCAGAGTTTCAGAACTTAAATCTTGTTTAGCTTACCAACTTATACAGTCCTGAATCCATGTGTACAGATAGTCCTCGACTTACGACCACAATTGAGCCTAAAATTTATGTTGCTAAGTGAAAGATTAAAGAGATAAAGAGCTGTGAGCAGTGGTGGGATTCAGCCAGTTCGCACCACTTTGGGAAAACCAGTTGTTGACTTTCTGAGTAGTTTGGCAAACTGGTTGTTGGAAGAAATCATTAGGGCAGAGAACCGATTGTTAAATTACTTGAATACCACCACTGGCTGTAAGGATACCAGATGTGGGCTGCAAAATCTAGACAAGAAAGTCTTTGCTACCTTGCAGTGGTTGTCTGACTATTTGTAAATTTATCAATCAATTTGGTAGCCTTACGTTTTATGACATAGAGCCAGTTTGCTTCGGTGGTTAAGGCACCAGGCTAGAAAGTGGGAGGCAGTGAGTTCAAGTCCCATCTTAGCATGTAAGCCAGTTTAGTGACTCTGGGCCAGCCACTTTCTCTCAGCCCAGTTTACCTCATAGGATTGTTGTTGTGGAGAAAATAGGAGGAGGAAGATATGTTGGATATGTTCGCCGCCTTAAGTTATTTGTAAAAAGTAAAAACGGTGGGAAACAAATAAATAAATATGCCTCTGTGATCTTCCGGAAAAGCTAGTTCATGTGATGAAACTTGATTTTCTTTATATTCAAATTCCATAATAGACTGGCAGAGGAATCCATCCTGCCTTAACTTTCAATGGTTGCAACCAATAGCTCCCAGGACTAAATTAATGAGATTGGTCAGAAATTGCGGTGAAACTGTTATGTCCAAATAAGGACATCCGTCCGGGGATTGGTTAATCCACCGGCGGGAAGTTTAAAAACTGTCATTGGATGGCTGGTCTGCCGGAGCGCTATAAGAAGGGCTCCGGCAGCACAGCCGTTCGTCTTGTTCTTGAGCTGAATAAAGTCATTGAATGGACCTGAGCTGGTCGCGTCTTCTTTCTCCTGCGCCGATCTAACAGAAACAGTAGTGCCATTTTGTTTAGCAGCTCCATGAAAACATTTCTCAACATCTGTAGAAAAAAGGTAGATCTAAACCCCTTTATCTCTGCTACTTTTTGTGGGGTCAAGTCTGAAAACACACTCTGCATGGTATATTCCAGGAGATTTAGTCTGCCATCAGCAACCTGGTTTAAATGGCACTTAATATTTCAAAGGAAAACAAGAAATGTCAATGCATCACTTAGAGACAAAACAGCATGATTTCCAGGTTCAGTGATCTAATTAATTGACCAGCCATTGTTCCGACTTGTAACAAAGTGATAAACTAAAGCAGCTATTATTTATGTCAACAGTGGGCATCTTCTGAGTAGCTGAGAGTTTTACTTATGCAATAGTGGCGAATATCTGTAGCTTGGATGTAAGATGAGGGTGAAGGTTCATTCTCCGAGCTTGTGAGTTGGTTTCCAAATGTTTCATTACCAGGCTAGATAACATCTTTAGTGGAGTTTAGGGGAGTTTTTACATATTTTTTGTTAGGATTGATTGAAATGAAGTAAGTTGTGTCATACAAATGCATAGGACCAGGTTTCCCCCACCCCTTCCCTTGATTGGGAGATGTGATTGGGAATGTTATTCCTGTCCTAAACCCAGAAGTGTAGCAGCACCTTTTCTGGGCTTGGAAGGTGAGCAGGTTTGGACCTACCTACTATCTGGACAACCTTCCTGGAATGCCAGAGTTGAAGACTAGACCAGGAGGTCAAAAAATATCCCTGAAGAAGGCAATGGCAAACCAGTTGTTTAAAAAAAAAACTAGATGATTGGCCAAGAAATTACTTTAAAGTTAGGCTCAATTCTTTTTTTCTTTTTTCTTTTTTTGTAGTAAAGCTTTTTTTTAACACACAAACAAACATACAATACATCTTTTCTGAACAGAATATTGGCCCAGTCTTAAATTTGTACAGCTTTTTGTTCATCTTTAACACAATTTTATACATTCAATTGTTCTCGTAGCATTTATTCTCTCTAATTTTAAGAAACCCTTTATCTTAACTTCTCATCCTATTATAGTTCAATTTTTCTTTTCCCTCCTTAAAATTTGAACCCCTAAATTTAAATTCACATAACATAATACAATCCCCAATTATTTCCTTAAATTCTATTATTCTAATCACAAATGATTCTCTTATCAACTATTCCAAATAATCAACCTATTGGTAGAAACCAATTAAGTATGTATACTTCTTATTTCTAGATCTTATTTTCAATTTTTAGACATCCCTACATTTTATCATTTCTTCATATTGACTTAAATAATTCATTATTGCCATTCTATTACTTCATCAATTATTTATATGCATATTTCTTATTTTAAAAGTGATGCATTTATAGCAATTTCACTAATCAGTTAAACATATTCATTGACAAATCAATTAAATATCCATCTTACTCCAAAATCCTCAAATTTAAACTCATACAACATGCAAGTTAGGCTCAATTCAAAGGCTTTCATTTCAGGCTATCAAGAGTGAGTAGAACTTTGTAGACTATGAGCCTCTCTTGGCAAATGTGCAAAATGTGCAAAAAATGTGATCAATGCCTTATCTCTTCTTAGGTCATGTTTGTATGCAAACTTGTGCCATTCCTTGCTCAACTGCAAACTCAGAGGAGAAGAAAGAGAGTCAGGATGAGATCCTATTACCCCAGCAGTTTTTTCTTTCAACTCAGGAAAGGTTTGGTTCTACTAATCCTTACTAGTATATGAAAGTAGAAATAGGTTTGGCAAAAAAGCTCTAGTTCATGGATGTCAAACTTGATCGCGGGCCAGATCGTGACGTTTTGTGACATTTTGGGGGGGTTTGTAGAGCCGGGGTGAGCGTGGCCTGTGCGTGATGTATTCAGCCCACAGACCGCCAGTTTGACAAGCCTGCTCTAGACATATATAATAGTTAAAACTACAGTACATCATAACATCTCAACAAACTCAGCAACTAAAGGTGGTCTATACTAATTTTATCTGATAGGAAGTTGCTTTCCTATCCCTTCTCTCTTCAATTGAATATGAAATGTACACAATTGTACTACATTTCCCACAAGTGTTCTCTGAAGGATTTTGCAATGGTATCTTTTGTTCTTCCATACTTATCTATATCTTAGAGCTACGGAAAAACATGAAGGGGAGTGTGTGGGAGAAATTCTCTTGCTGCATTTTCCAGCTTCCCTCATTCTATTCAGGTTAATGTTCTAGAGCATGGGTGTCAAATTTGCCATGTCATGTTGCCGTTACATGATGTTTCGCGACCTTTTTTCCCTTGGGTTGGGAGGTGTCAGCATGTGGCCACAACTATGTAATCAAGACTCCACTGTTCGTATATGCATACATATGTATGTGTATGTGTGCGTATGTGTGTGTGTGTGTGTATCTATATCTATATCTATATCTATATCTATAAAGCAATACGACTTCATGTCAACTTTGAACCAAAACTGGCAGCAGCTATTTTTCTGTTCCTCAGTTGCCACACAGAGGGGGAAGGACTTTACTAGATACAACAGAGAGCTTTCTTGTGAGAACCAAGGTCATCTCTACTGGCAACAGATAAGGTTGGGGAAGGAGTGCCTGGAAAGCCTGCCAATTAATCCAATTGGCCAACATAACCTGTGACACTTGGAGTTTATTTCCCACTTTAATTATACTGAAACTGCGGGAAAGATTTAGAAATGGTTTTCCTTTGAAACTGTGCCGATATGATGTACTCAATAAAGAAGACTTTTGAGAAGGCTCCTAGTCTCAGAGTTCTGATTTGCTTGGGTTCATTAGTTGGAGCCTTGACACTTCAACGGTATCAACTTGATTTCCATCTTAACTTTTATGACATTTCCCATGGCCTCTATTGACCCAAACTCGTATGTCTCTGATTTCCTCTGAAATATCTTCTTGTGTTCACGAGTCTTGGAAAACAGGCCCATGAGATAAGCTTGGTTGCTACTGTTTTGCTGTGTCATTTACTTTAAAATTCAGACTCAATTAAAGTGTGGAGGAATGGAGATTATCTGTAGGCAAGTCATGATCACATTAAAGTGTTATTCACAAGAGAAATATGCTGCCATAAACTGGGCTGTCTTGTGTCTGATCCCTAAATTGCAGTGGGAATAGGACTGGCAAAAGGCTGCTGGCTTCACACCTTCCTACTGCAGGGCAAATTAAGGACAAGTCTTGGTACATTCTCCCAGTTTAGATTCTCCAACACCTACCAGTGGGGAAACAGCCACCAATCATTCGCCTAAAGAGAGAGAAAGTATAGTGGGAGGCTGCTTAGAGTGGCAAGTTTAGTCAGCTGTCAAGTTGCCAGCTAATAGGTTACACAGGCACCAAGAGGTGTGTGGGAGGAAGCAGAAGAGAGCACCCCTGATGTTCCAGCTTGGCACAACTGTGATCTGTCAGTTGAGTTATTTCTGAACACAGGGCAGGCCATCTGCTGAGAAGCACAGAGGAGAGGGGTGAAGTGAAGCAGAAGGCAGGGAGTGAACTGTTTCTTGAAATTGCGCTAGAAAGCAATGCTGTAGTGCTGGCAATCAGCAGTCAGGAAATCGAGGTCTAACCTTGCAATGAGAACTCAAACTGGAGTAGACATTAAAAAGGCCATCCTTCCCAACAAAACACGATAAAAGGTATGGCCAGACTAAATCCATTCTTGGCCGAAGAACCAGAGCTCCTATAAGCCACCCGATGGTGACAAATTAACAATATGCAGCTGGCAGAATCCATTTTTTCTAGTCTCCATTGAGAGCTACTTTCTGTTCCAGACCTTTCCAGAAGACCCATAAACTCATATTAATAAAAAGCCTATAAAAGACACTCAAGAACTGTGAAAAAATACTCATCAGGTGCTATGCAAAACAAAAACAAAAAAGCACCCCATCAGAAGACAGATGGCTTCTTTCTTTTTCAGCATTAAATTAAAACAGGGGTCTCCAACCTTGGCAACTTTACGACTTGTGGACTTCAACTCCAGAATTCCACAGCCAGCGCATGCTGGAAGGTAGAATTTGGAAGGTAGTTCCCAACAACCAGAATGAATGGGATGTCCCAGCAGTAGCCTAAAGTAGCCGAATGGAAATAGGCAGAGCCCAATTCCAGACCATTTCAGCAACCATGTCATCAGTGAAGCATGCTAAGCATACAGGTGCAACCAAAATTTTGTCAGGGAAGGAGAGAAAACATGAGTTTAAAATTGGAACAACTAAGGACATCTTTAACGTCAAGAGGATATGGCAGACAAGAAAATTACCCAGGGCAATTACCATTATCGCTTTAACTTAATAGATGCAAAGAAGACCCCTTAAAGATGTAACAATTAATTATTCAAATGAGGTAAAGGTAATAGCATTAACATTTGATACATTTAACCCTTCCCCCTTTTAAAAAAAATATTCCTGTGCCTTTGAAGAGGCTAGTGGTTCTCAACAGTAAATCAGTCGTGGGTCCATTTCAAATCATTTCTCCCCAGCGGTTCTTTGAAACACGGAAGAAACATGAAAGGACAAACAAACCAGTCATAATCAACTCATCCCACTTTCTGTTATTGCAGCAAATTCACTCACGTTGCCCATGGTTAGATAAGAGTTTTGACCTTAATCAAAATCCTATCTACAACATTATGGCTAAATGCATTTAGTTTGAAAGCTAGGTACCATCGCATTAGTGGCAGAGCTAATTCTATCTCATTGGCCATAATGAAGACAAACCCTGTGCCATTTTAGCACATTTTCTTTTTGCCACTTTGTAGTAAATCAGTGTAATAACTATTTTAAGCCAAAGCATTTGGTGGGGAGGGCGGGTGTTTGAAGGGGGAAAAACTGATAAACTAGCCACTAGGCGTATTACCCTTTTGCTGTAACTCAGGAATTGATCCGCCAGCCTGGTAGAAAAAACTAATATGCCACTTCAGCAACAGTGAAATGATTCTCAGAGGGAGGGCAATTGGTTGAATTGATTTTTTTATTCCATTATGTAATGGGATGAGCATGCAAATATTACAAAGTGGGGATGCTGTAAAGCATTCTCTTGTTCCCTTCAGATATTCAGAAATAAGAATGCAATATTTTATGGTTCATTTGCTTTTGTTCTGGTGTGCTATGAAACATTATTATGTTACCTGGCTGGTTGCTTTGATAATTTGTTCTAGGACAGGCATCAGATCTGAGAAGAATCTTCAGCCTTCCCCTTAGCTTCATATCAGGGACTGCCTTAGTCAGGAAGTCATCCTATAAGTGTGGCAGATGTCGGGATTTCCCTAACTTCCCCCTGCCATGGCCTGCTCGCTGTCCATCCTGCACCTCCTAAAAGTATGCCAGGCAAGGTGGAACAACTGCAGGCACTCAGCCTGGTCTTCAATAGAGCAAAAAAGCAATTAGCAAAGTGGCAGCAGGAACTGATTCCATCTGTCTTATCCCCAAATGCTACATGTAGTGTTGCAAAACCAGAGGCATTCTAATAGTAAACACTGGCTACTCCAACTACTCTACTGAGCAATGAGGGCAGAGGTGAAATCCAAATATTTTTACTACCGGTTCTGTGGGGATGGCTTGGTGGGCCTGGTATGGCTTGGTGGGCATGGCTTGATGGGCGTGGCAGGGGAAGGATACTGCAAAATTTCCATTCCCTCCCCACTCTAGGGCCAGCCAAAGGTGGTGTTTGCCGGTTCTCCGAACTACTCAAAATTTCTGCTACCGGATCTCTGAACTACTCAAAATTTCCACTACCGGTTCTCCAGAACCTGTCAGAACCTGCTGGATTTCACCCCTACATGAGGGGGTACTAAGGTGGAAAAGCAGGAGGAGAATAGAAATGGGTCCTGATCGGTCCTTAAAGTCTTGTGGTCTCTGTCACTTGACCCAGTCTAAAAGATACTGGTGCCTTATCTACATCTTAGAACTGTACCCTTTGTTTATTGCTGAAGATATATTAGTCATCAAGTGATGTTCAAAACATCTGATTGCACCTGGGATTTTAGCACTAGGACGCAACCATTCGTTGCCCGGTGCTGAATGCACAGAAGCCTGCTGAATCTCTGATCTCGCTCTAATCTTGGGTAATTACACCTGGTGGGGAGTGGAAATAATAAG
The DNA here is from genome assembly GCA_012654045.1 of Ptyas mucosa. Taxonomy (NCBI): domain Eukaryota; kingdom Metazoa; phylum Chordata; class Lepidosauria; order Squamata; family Colubridae; genus Ptyas; species Ptyas mucosa. The sequence continues at coordinate 31,670,764 of WNWU01000017.1, forward strand.
AAACATAGCAGGTAACAGAGTGCACTGGAAAAAAAAAATTCAGTGGAACTAAATTGTATCTCACCAAAGCCAAAACGAAAAGTTCCATTTCCCATTGTTCTTGCTTGTCTCGAATAAAAGAGAAGAGCAAAAATTAATGAATTGCAGAAAAATCCCATTCCTCTATGAACTACTGGACTTTCTAATCCACACATTGCCTTGTTGTCAAGCAATTAACCATTGTCCAGTGATAATCTTTTGCCACAGTCTGCTTTTCAGCATGATTTGGCTGTGGTTATTCATTAAAGGCATTACATTATTTACAGTTTATTCATTGACAGTCAGCTCCCTATGGTGACATAAAAATAATATAATTTCCTGCCGAGCCAAAGAAGATGGAAGGCTTTAAAAATGCATAAAGCTCCTTGAAATTACCCAGAGGGACCAAGTTAAAAAATAAATAAATCTCTACAGAATTTATAAAACTGCATCTTTTGACTTTGATCAGCATATATCAGAATCCCCCTGTTGCCACTCTGTTCACATGCAGAACATCCAACATCAGCAGTTCTAGACAGACAAATAGGGGGAAATAAATCTACAATTGTTCTCACAAAGCTGGGAGACTATCAGCTATAATGCACTCTCCTGTCCAATCTTCATTTGCTAGTTTTCTCCTTCCATTCACCTGCTGCTACCCTTTTCAAGTCAATGTCAAAAATTTTATTTTGTCTGATAGACTAGTGCCAGAAAATAATCTGCTTTACAAATCTCATTGTTTTTTTTATGATGATGAACTGGGCTTTGAAATAGATGTGCTAAAATAATATCCCTCTCCTCCTCCTCCTCCTCCTCCTCCTCCTCCTCCTCCTCCTCCTCCTCCTCCTCCTCCTCCTCTTCCTCCTCCTCCTCCTCCTTCCCATGGCCCTGGGAAGGATGCAAATAGAAATCATGTGACCTCAGAATGCTGCAACTGTTGTAAATACTACTGCTTCTTCTTCTTCTTCTTCTTCTTCTTCTTCTTCTTCTTCTTCTTCTTCTTCTTCTTCTTCTTCTTCTTCTTCTTCTTCTTCTTCTCTTGCCTTCAGACTCAAAATGCCATTTAGAGGACAATTAAGATTCCAGCTTTGTTTAGGATTTTGTTACTTATAATATCCAATTTGTCTATGATTTATTTTGCTGCTCTGTAAGGCTTTTCAATTCATTTGGTAACATTACAAGAATAGTTGGAAGATGGCATTTGGGCATTGAGATCAACCTTCTTCTCAATGCAAGAATACAAATTAAAGAATTCTTGATGGATGGCTCTCTATCCTTCAACATATCCAGCAAGACGAAGTCACCGTTTATTTTCATTATGGAACTCCTCTTGTTGTTAGACAAGTTTAGCAGTCCAGAATAGTTTAAATTTATTATTCCATATCCTCCACTTCAAGGATCCCCAAACCTTGGTTCACGAACAGCTACCATTCTGTGGTCCATTGGGAACTGGGCCACACAAGTGGCAAGTGAGCACACGAAGCAATCCCATCCACCCCCACTGCCACCGGTGCAGCCACTGCAGAGCCAGAAAAGTTGGGGACCTCTGTTCTAGTATGTAATCCAAAGGGCAGGTGCCTCAACAAAAAATGCAAGCCTCTTAGGTGCCATTGGCTGCTACTCAAGAAGAGGACCTGGAACATGCTTATCCTATGAGAACATTTAGGACAGGGACATGGAGACAGGTGGTTTCACAAATAACAGATCCGAGTCATATGGGGCTTTGTACGTCATAACTAGCACCTTGAATTACATCCAGAAGTGGTACTGAAAGCCAGTGCAGTTCACAAAGTAGTGATAGAACATCAGCATACTGAGGTACACCTGCTGACTGTGTTACTGCATTCTGGACCAACTGGAGCTTCAGGATGTCTTCAAGGGTAACCCCATATAGAGTGTCCTGCATTAGTTCAAATGGGAAGACCGCCAAGAAAGAGTTATGCAAAGGCCCTCTTTGGCCATAACAACTACCAGCTATTTGAACAAGAGCTCTGAGTCAATGAGGATCCCCAATTTGGTTCTGAGTAGGGAAGGCAACATCTCCAGAACATTCTCCAAAACATCTCCAGAACCAGTTATAGAAAATCTCTAGTTCCAGGTTCAAAGGAGCCCAAAATCCACAGTCACTCAGTCTTGCTAGGATTGAGGCAATCTATTCTTCCCCATCCAAGCCCCAATATTCTCCAGATACGGAGAAAAAAAACCCTGATAGCATTGCCTACTTGTCCCAAGTGATACAGATGCCAACAGATGACCTCACCCAGCAGCTTCATATAGATGTTAAACAAAATTGGGGAGAGACCAGAGCAGTAAAAATGTTCTTTAACCAAATCTTAAAAGTCTGACAGAGTTTCTCTCTGCCCCATCTTAAAGTATACAAATCAAGGCAGGGTTATTTGGCTTCCTTCTCACATTTTCCTTTTTTCCCCCCCGAAACTGGATAATCTTTCAGAAAGCTCCCCCCTTAATGGTTTGTTCATTCTTCCCCATTCCCAAGGACAGGTCAACTGACTTTTTCAAATACAACCTTGAAAGCCCTTCACAGGATAGCACTGGCATATAACAGGCAATACTTTACCAAAATCTCATCTACCTGCCAGGTCATCTACAGACCGCCTGTTACAGGTCCCCTTCTTCTGAAGGTTCATGAGTCGTGGGCCAGGTCACAGCCTTCTCAGCAGCTTTTACCAGCACAGATGGCCCCTGTGTTACAGGCATTTTGGAAACTAGCCAAACCAGTATCGTTCCAACAGGAATTTGACCCTGAGATAATTTTAATTGAATAATGCCTGTGATGCATTAGATTTTTATTATTTCTGAGTGATTTTTAATCTCAAGGTGAAGTGGGTGTTTCCTTGATTTAATTATACCCCACCTAGAGCATTCGAATTAAGGCTATAGAAATCATAAAATAAATAAATATGTAAATAATATTTAAGGTGGTGAAAATCAGAAGTGATCATCTTCCGAAAGGGCTTTTTTTTTTTAATTGGATGTACACTGGTTAACCGAATGGCAAATGCAGTTTCATGGAAACATGAAGAGATGGATACTGGAGCAAAAATGTGCGGTCTAAGCACATTTCAAGTCCTGTAAAGTTAATAGAATATATTGTTCCAAAGTAAACGCGTGCATTTTTCCGACTTGGCTATTTGGCAGGTGAGAAACTTCCTATAGCTCCAATAATTGTGTGCATAAATAGCATGGCTGCAGAGAATCAGGGACGTGACCTTCAGGGAAATAAGCAAGAGCTGTTATATAAGCGAAGTGGATTAGAAATGGTCTGTAAGTCCTGAGAAACAAGATTATGTTTGGAAGAGATTCAGGCAGGATCTTCCATGATTCAGTTGGGGCATGAGGTGGAGAGGAGGTAAAGCACAATATGGTTTGCAAGATTGATGTCAGCCCCCTGAAGTAGACCAGATCAGGAAAGATTAGAACTTTGGACTAGACTAGCCTAGAACTAGAACTGTATACTGAGAGATAGGCCATACTGAGACAGACCTTGCAAATCTGATTGTGTTTTATCTCTCCTCCTCCTTACACCACAATGAATAAGGAAAGAGCCCCTCTCAGTCTCTTACAAACATTATATTTCCTGGGATTTCTACAGTTCTTGTCTATTTCCCTCAAGATCATCTCCTTGATTTTCTACAATGGCAAACATGCGCTTGTTCTCACATAATATGCGAAGGAGGTGAAGAAGTTTCTCTGACTACCCCAATGTCAATTCAACGAGGACCCCGGCCACCTACCTCAATATGCAAAAAATACCAAATGCTAAAATATACATGGGCGTACGATATAAACCAGTGGTGAAATCCAATTTTTTTTACTACCGGTTCTATGGGCATGGCTTGGTGGGCGTGGTGTGGCTTGGTGGGCATGGCTTGGTGGGCGTGGCAGGGGAAGGATACTGCAAAATCTCCATTCCCACCCCACTCCAGGGGGAGGGCTACTACAAAATCCCCATTCCCTTCCCACTCCTGGGGGAAGGATATTGTAAAATCTCCATTCCCATCCCACTCTGGGGCCAGCCAGAGATGGTATTTGCCGGTTCTCTGAACTACTCAAAATTTCCGCTACCGGTTCTCCAGAACCTGTCAGACCCTGCTGGATTTCAACCCTGATATAAACATTCCCATGAGATAATTAATGCAAAGGAAATGTTGACACTCTTTCTCTATTACAGTACATATCTCACATGGTATAGGAGCCATTGTTACGTTCATGAACACAAGGGGCAAAGAAATGCTTCCAACTTCACAAATTACACACCGGAGTTCATTTATGTGGACAAATATTGACTGGATGCCAGAAACATCTGAGAAATTATTCTCATTCAGAGGAAGCTCCACCCAGAGGGCAAGCACTCAACTTCTTCTAAGCTCTAGTCATTTGTTTTGCGCCAGGCTGCCAGCTGGCAAGTGCCTGGTATCATCTCTGACCAACTGTTTTGCTGATTTTAATGGGATGAGAGACCTTTCATAGTCGGTATATACACCTACAGAAAGAAAATGAAACGTTAAAGCAATCTTGGCAATGCTAGGTTTTTGACATTCAGCCCTCTGCTACCGAAATAACCTCTAAAAAGAGAACATAGGGGGTGATGGCTGTAACAGGTTTTCCAAGGACTTGGAAAAAGACAAGAATATGGATGCTCTGGTGAAGAAAATAGGATGTTCCAGATAGGAGCAACAAATTAGATTGCAAGGAAAGCAGCAAGACTGTTCTTCAGGACTAGGAGAAAGTGGTAGTTACCAGTCCTTGAGCCAGCAGAAGTCTATACTAGCATAACATTATTACTCCATTAGTTTCCCTATCCTGCTACAGGGACATTACTGCCAAATGGTGCAGTCCATTTTTATGGTATTCAGGGAAATTCAAGATACAGATTGATGTATTCCCCTGGCTTTGTTTCCCTCCCTGTTCATCAAACTTCAGTAACTATTTGAACGTGTGGGAGCAGTCTTTCATGCCACAAGAAACGGGAATGTACATCTACAGCACACCCTACAGAATGGACAGATAGCTTTGGCAATTAACTCTTTAAAGATCTTGGGCATCATTGTATATCAGAACAGCAATTAAATTATCTATTGCTAAAGCACAACATATACATAAAGCACAAATAGGACACTATAAAATTATCTCATTGAATGTAATTCTCATTATCTATATTCTAGAGATACAGGCAATGTGATATGTCCCAGATATTGTTCTCCACCTGGAAGCTGGGATAAATAAGATTAAAACTGCATTGTGGCTTAATAAAATGAATTAGGGTCTAAAAACAGGTTTAGGAAGCTCTTATTTCTTAATAAATATACTAGCAGGTAGGAAAACTCCATTTTGCAGAAGTTGAATCACTGCGGTTACATGCAAGTTACTGGGTTGCAAGGCATATATATATGTGTGTGTGTGTGTATACACACACACACACACACACACACAGTGGTTGGATTCAGCCAGTTCGCACCACTTCGGGAGAACCGGTTGTTAACTTTTTGAGCAGTTTGGCAAACTGGTTGTTGAAAGAAATCATTAGGGCACAGAACCCTAATTACTTGAATCCCACCACTGTGTGTGTGTGTGTGTGTGTGTGTGTGTGT
>WNWU01000017.1:31677819-31694606 GCA_012654045.1 Ptyas mucosa
CTTCTCCTTCTCCTTCTCCTTCTCCTTCTCCTTCTCCTTCTCCTTCTCCTTCTTCTTCTTCTCCTTCTTCTTCTTCTTCTTCTTCTTCTTCTTCTTCTTCTTCCTAGCATATTCCCACAAGTGCAGGGTCTACTTTTCAGATTATTGGATGCCACTTTGCACAGTGAGCTGCATCTCCAGGGTGCAGGCCGTGGCTTGCATATCTTTGTTGATGGTGTCTTGCCATCTCTGTTTTGGATGCCCGTGAGGTCGCCGACCATTGACTTCTAGTTGGTAGGTAGTCATGGCAATAGTGGAAAGTGGTGCTCTCTGGACATATCCATACCAGCAGAGCCGGCCTTCTCTCATCTTCTCTTATAATTGGTGCCAAACCAAAATGCTGTCGAATGGTGTCATTTGTGATGTAGTCAAGAAGGGAGCTGAACAAGTGAGTCTGGGGATGCTGTGACAGTGGTAAGCGTGAGGAGCAGTTGAGGGTCATTTCCTCAGGATCAATCCAACCCATAGTGTCAGGGTGTAAGATGCAGGCAAAAATGGCATACACTGAACAGCACAACCCAGTAACTGGCATTGTATACAGGAACATCTGCACAGTGTATGGGCCAGAGATGGGATTCAAACATTTTTACTACCGCTTCTGTGGGCGTGGCATGGTGGGTGTGGCGTGGCTTGGTGCGCATGGCAGGGGAAGGATACTATAAAATCTCCATTCCCACCCCACTCCAGGGGAAGGTTACTACAAAATCCCCATTTCCTCCCGATCAGCTGGGACTCAGGAAGCAGAGAATAGATGGGGGTGAGGCTAATCAGAGGTGGTATTTACCAGTTCTCCGAACTACTCAAAATTTCTGCTACCGGTTCTCCAGAACTGGTCAGAACCTGCTGAAACCCACCTCTGGTATTGGCTAGACCTTTGCAAGCCCAGAGGGGAGATCTCACAGAAGGTTATGGAGAATATAACAGGGCTAAGATCAGTGGTGGGATTCAAATAATTTAACAACCAGTTCTCTGCCCTAATGATTTCTTCCAACAATTAGTTCACCAAACTATTCAGAAAGTTAACAACCGGTGCTCCCGAAGTGGTGCAAACTGGCTGAATCCCACCACTGGCTAAGATCCTGTTGGACTTCCAGATCCAGACAAGTAGGCAAGTACTGGTCAATCAACCAAACACCATGGAAGTAGATGAGAACTAGAAAACAGAAGCGGTATTTATATATATATATATATATATATATATATATATATATATATATATATAGTAACACCAAGTGACAGCAACATCAGGAAGAAGGAATGTAAGAATCTGTAGAAGTACGAGGGCCTGAAATAGAAAATAAAAATAATGTGGAAAATAAAAGTCAAAGTGGTCCCAATGGTAGTAGAAGCACTCAGGGCTGTGACTCCTAACCTGGGAGGGTGCCTCGAACAGATCCCAGGAACAACATTAGAGCTCTCTATACAGAACAAGGGCAGTGCTGGGAACAGCTAAGATGCTTCAACTTTCAGGCCTCTGGTAGAAAACCTGCCATTGAGGAAGACACATACTACCCATAGGGGTGAGAAGGGAATTTTATATATAAGCTAAACTTACTACATATACTAGAAATAAGCACCCATTGAATCCCTGAAAGCACTGTAACAATAAAAATGACTGTAATCTTGAGAAGGACAATATGCATGTGAGTGTGTCTTGAGAGTCTGTGTCCCTGTTCCCATACTTCACCCACAGGTTCTTCCTCCTTTTCCAGAACAAGCCTTTTACTTGTGTTTCTCTATCAAGATAAGCAAGACATTGACAAATTTAAGATGGCTAGATCTGGAGGAAGATGGGAAACCTATTGGTCAATAATTCTGTAGAAGGAAACAATGCTTCTGCTTTTTCACTGGATGAAGAACTCATCCATTTCTCCTTACACAGTACATAACTCCAAAGGGACCTCTTATAACCTACCATATTTTCTTTCCCCAAGACTGAAAACCACAATGCAATATGGCCAGTGGTGGGATTGAAATAATTTAACAACCAGTTCTCTGCCCTAATGATTTCTTCCAACAATCAGTTCACCAAGCTGCTCAGAAAGTTAACAACCGGTTCTCCCGAAGTGGTGCGAACTGGCTGAATCCCACCACTGAATATGGTCACAGATCTACCAAACTCCCTGCCCCAGTCTGTTTTTAAGGAATATGAAGATTATTTTCATTTTAATCAAAATGAACCTAACAGACTGTGTTAGGGTTTTGTTTTTTTTCAAAGATAACCATAGTTATCTTCAAAGACCCTCTGGGATAATAATTGTTAGGATAATAAAAAGAGCGGGTGGCTTTATCTCAGTGTTTTATTTGGACTATATTCATTTTCTCAAAAACAAAAAATTAGATGGAGTGTTAAAGAGAACCTGGGTTAAAAAAAAATCAGAGGAACAATTTAGTTCTGTATGATAAAGAGACATCTTGCAACTTGCCACGCCATCCGTGACATGCTTTCAAAATAGTAACTGTGCCTTCTAGTCTAAAACTGATTGGAGACCTCTGCCCTTTAAGGATGTAAAATGCTACCTTATATCAGAACTACCCTGTTTTCCCCAGAATAAGACATCTCCTGATAATAAGCCCAATTTTGAGCGCATGCACTAAAATAAGCCCCACCCCCCCTCACCCAAAAATAAGCCCTCCCTGAAAATATTTAAATGCCAGTCCCCGCCATTTCCTCTGGTTTCCTCCATGCGCCCCAAAATAATAAGACTCCCCGAAAATAAAGCCAAGCGCTTATTTCGGGGTTCAAAAAAATATGACAGGGTCTTATTTTCAGGGAAACACAGTAATTATGCATAAATTAGGGTAATTAGATATGGGTTGCAGAAACCTAAATGACCATTAGATGTTAGTAAAGTGTTATATGCTGCCCTCTAGGGTCTGACCATGTTTCTGCAACACAGCTCTGACTGTCCTAATTTATTTACCTAGAGCCCACCACTCCAAAAGGGGATCAGTGGGAACTGGTAAACTCTGCCTCATCCTTCCAGATGGCTGCAGTAGAAAGTTATGTGTAGCTGTTGTTATAAGGAAGCATCCAAGCCACATATCAATATTTTATGTAAAACCTTCTGAAGATCAAATGATATCATTTCAGTGGTTATGCAACCAGTGACTTTCCTTATGTCACTAACCACAGTGGCATATTGCAAGAGCAGCTGGAAGAGAGGAGATGATCTCAGTAATGCAGAGAGGGTCTTCCTGCTTACTCTCTTCGAAGGAAAAGAGGTTAAAGTGCTACTAGTTCTGTTCGCTCGAGTCTTCTTTTTTCTGAATTATAGGATTAAAACACGCAAAAAGATAAAATTATGGGAAGTGTGTGTACCAATGATTCTTGTTTTTAATAAAAATAGAAGACAAAAATAGACCATCTTTAGGAGAATCAGTTGAAAATGTGTACATTAGGCTTAATGGGATATAAAAAGTGCTTATTAGGCAAAATACTCATTAGTAGATTATAGCTGTTTAGACCTTTAAAGAAAAGGTCTCAAAGTTGACAAACACTAAAACTGGCAAATTTCACTATTACATACCAAACGTTTTTTTTAGTTTTGTTGACTGCTAAAACAGCGTTCCATCCCTCTTAACAAACTGAAAAATTCCACACTCTTTTGTGCTAATTATTCCTAATAAAGATAACACCCCCGCTATGATTTTGAAAGGGGGGGAGTCTCTTCCCCTGTTTCAGTGAACCAATATGACCAATGATTGTTTTTATGTATGTTTTTTTTTAAGTACATACCCTCCTCTTTCTTTTTCTATAAAGCATTTGCCATAGGTGAAACACTCACATAGATTCTAACCATCGGATCATATATTTTTTTCTGCCCTAAAATTTTACCTAGCCTATTCGATGAAATTATTTCAGAAGTTTCCTGGAACAGATTTCCATTTGACCGATTAACATCATTTTCTAGGATAAAATCATGCTCTTCAATTACGACAGTCACAGTGTATGAACAGGTTCATCTCCACTTTATGTAACATGGGCTTTTCAAGTGTTCCTTCATCTGCCATTTCTTAGAAAGAGCTGTTACATGACAGACACATAATAGGGTGTCCTTGTTTCTGAAAATAAGAACAACTACTTGTTCTTCAAATATACAAAATATTTCTGCAAATCTGTGTAGGATAGGAGTGGAACAGAGCTCTGTTCTGTATCTTTTTCAGAGAAAAGCTAGCAGAAGTAATTTTTTTCAAAGATAAACTAGCAAAAGCTAGATGCTTTTATGTGATGTCATTTTTCATATTTTTACTGAAGTTTTAACAAGTACAATTATTTCTATGAGCTGGGACTCCTCATTAGAGAACTTTGCTTTTCTGATATCTTCCTCTCTAAATCTCTTATAAACTGAAACTCAATTTGACCAAGATATGAGCAAAGCTAATAATGAATTCTCTACAGCATGTTCTTTCCTAATCATCACATTATCTCTTCTTGGCAGAACATGTAATAATCCAGAGCTCTAATAAAAAAAACCTCCATTGCTCCGGAGCAGTTAAAATAGGAAATGACAGCATATCAGATGTAAAGAGAAGGGCATAGAAATTCTCATGATACTTTACATACAACTCTACTATATGTAGCTGAGAATGGTATGCCAGTGCATGTGTTTGTGTGGGGCTATGTGTGAGAGTGGGGGTGGGGGTTATGGGGTTGTAATATAGTTATAATCTCACTCACTCACTCACTCTTCAATATAGGAAGAGCCAGGACAAAATTAAATTGGACTTTCTTTCATTTACATTTCATTATATTACATGCAAATCTATATGATTGCATCTTTTTCATTAAAATTTTAATTTTTGTAACAATGTTCAGAGCTGCTCCAGGGACTATACATTTTTGAAGGCTGTGTGTAGCCAAAGGGTTTCTACCTTATCAGATTCAAATTGTCAGGGTTTGGCCATTTTCTGCGTGAAAGAACGACGTTTAAGGAATTTGGTGGACCATTACACTACCACATTTGGAAGCACCCTATGCAAAGATCTCTTGATTAATACAGCTGAATGAAACAGAAGAAGACAAAGAGGCAGTGTGTTTGTTAGAGTGAAGAGCCTTTTGCACTGACAGTACGATTCACGAACACAACAGCACCATTCACCATGTAGTAAAAGGAATAAATTGTATTAATCTGTCAATTGCAAGCTGCTCATTACCTAACTAACCATCCTGTTAGCCTATGGATGGATCTGTCCTCTCACAAATCCCATCAGCCAGAGACACATGTGAGAAACTATGTTAAGGATGGAGTTCAATTCAGCTGCAGTATTTTTAAACATGCCCTGCATGAAAAGAAAAATAAGGAAGAATCCCTACCGTATCATTTTTTAAATTATTTATTTAAGGTATATGACAGGATATGACTAATCATGTGAGGGAGTGATTCTGGGAGTTGTAGTCCTATACATTTGAAGACCATCAACTAGGGAAAGCTGCTACAAGAGAAGCAAAATATTGAGATCCCAAAGAGTGCTTGATTTTGGATGATCTATAGCGATTTTTTTCATGCAGTTTTCTTGACAATAACATGGAAGCAGTTGGAATTGTTCTCCATAGTTCCTCCTTCAGGCTTCATCGTTCCAGTGCAATTCTTTATATAAATACTTTAGATTAAATACTCTAAGGTATTTAAACTAGATTTTATCTAATTCTTTTTTTTAAAAAAATATGATTTATCTCTTAGAATATGTAAATTAAATATTTCCTATTTTTTTAAAAAAACTTTTAATGCACATATATTTATATTGCTAAGAATGGCAAAATTCAGAGAAATATTTAATCCACTGAACAGTTATGTTGCCAGGAGGTGCTGATCAAAACATTTCATATAGGGATGTACAAAATTTGAATTAACTAAACATTTCTACTTCCCATAACACCTCTAATAAAGCTTCCAAGTCCCCTGTTTTTATGTTACTGTACTTTGTTTTGATACACAGTATTTTTATTAATAAGTAAAGTGTCATGAGCTACAAACAGGGTATTCAATACCACAGACTTTAAGAAGTATTGGATTGGATTGTTCTTGCGTTATGTCAGTGATAAAGAACAGGAGGAGAATAATTGTTGCTTTTCTGAAAATGGAAAGTACAAAGACTATTTTAGAAAGGAAATTCTGAGTTATAAGACTTTCTTCAAAAAAAAAGAAGTTTGAGAGTAAAGAAAACCTAATCTTATAAGGTGATTTCCATATTGGTGTCCCATATCTCTACCTGTTGATAGCTTTGGACAAATAAATGGCCATTTCCCTTTTCTCCATATTTATGGTTTATTTTTTCTTTTTATTTTTTCAGTTATTAAGTTCATTACATCCTGTTATGAAATAAATTAAATTTGGCTTTCTTTTTAACCTGCATAAAATGCTCACTTATTTCTGGCTGCAGCTTAGATGAAAGCTTTGAAATCAGATGACATCAAATGTTTTATAAGTTCTCTCAGTCTCTTTGCACAGAATTATACTTTTTGAAATGATTGGTTGGATGGTGCTGGAAAAAACCAAAAGTTCCATTATCACATCACCAAACAAAAATGTCCTTGTGACTGACTGAACTCTGGATTCTGGACTGCCTTATGCAATTCAGGTTATATAAACCAAACTCCACAGAAATCTAAGTGGATTTCTGGTTGAGCTGTATAAGCTGTCAAAAGCCTAATATACAGGCTGTACCAAAAGTCAAGCCTTATAGACAATTTATTTTGTAAATTACATTAAAAGTTTGAGTTGGTTGCCCTTTTCTCCTAAATACTTCCTTACTCTTTAAACCTTTAAACATTCCTAAGTAAGTAACATTTTCTGTACTACTAAAAGATATTGTGATTGGCCTGACTTTTGGTACACCTACTATTAGATTCTTCCCCTCACTCCTGACTCTTTTTTCCCTCAAGGAATCGTCTAAAAACTTCAAAGTGCCTGAAGAATGATGGCAAAATTATGACACGTAGTGACATTTCCATAGCAAAATGTCTCATTGGTGCCAGAGATAATTTCCCACCTCATTTAAACAAAGCTTTTTAGAAGTTCATGGGCACAGTTTGATTAGGCTTTTGGTCATGTAACTTCCCACCATGTGGGAAGTTATTCTCATGTTGACTGGGGCATTTCCAAGAGCATTGTTAATGTACTTAAGAAGGCGAAGGGTCCCCCTGCAGTAGCTAATTTTATCTTCTGAAACTGCAATTGCAGATTTCTACCCATTCGCTTTGCCAACATTACTTTCCAATGGCGCGTTCCCCCGTCCTCCCTAATTTTGTCATCTATAATCTTCTTGAACCATACAGCTGCCTCTTTAAAGCAATGGCAGCTTTGCATGCTCCATTTCAATCATTCTGCTTCATTTCTCAGCAACCTCTCTACTCCAACCACGTTGCATTTTTGCTTTCTCCCCATTGACACGCTGCTTAGAGCTTCTTCCTCAATGGTCAAATGTGTACATATGGTCAAAAGGTACCCCTTTGTGGCCTTTTTAGGCTGAGCATCCCATTTCATAAATTATTATCTCCCAATCTCTCCGCCATTTGCAGTTTCTAACATGAGTGTCCATCCCCCTCCGCAGAGCGATTAACTAATAGATTTAAAAAAACATGCAGAAAGTGATATACTGTACAAATAGCAAAAACTATGAGATGGTCATATGAGATTTACAAGCCTATTGAATCAATACTCCAGGCTAGGAGTAGATAATAGGTGTTATGATTCTCTTTTTTTTACCCAGCATATAATCTTTGGAGATAAACAAAACAGAAGAAAAGAAATCCTAGCTTACTTTACCAAAAGGATAAGAAGCCAAATGGGCCTTAATCGGTTTGGGAAAGGGTCTATATAAGTTTCCCCCCTCAGCTACTATTCTGAGATGTTGGCAGGGGGAAGCAGCCCATTTCTGCCTAGTTCCGTTCCTGGGATCTTTCTGAAACTCTGAAGAACAAGCACCAGTAGGAGCATATAAGCAAAACTGTCTCAGCAACCTAATACACAATAAGATAATCACTTTTCTGATTTGAATTTTAATGTTTTGTGTTTGGATGATTTGGGCCCTAGCCAAGATCCTCTTCCTGGAATATTAAATGCACCACACTAAGAAACACTTGTCAGTTCTTGTTCCATCCAGTATCAGAAATACAAATCTAAATCCTACTGTTTACAAAGTCTAGAATATTTTGGTGTCACATTTATTTATAGGCATGTTCTGAATTGAAATCTTTTATTGTTAAATTTATTTATTTATTAAGGAAATGTAACTAGCCTTGCAATTCACTCATAGTGACTCTTGATGGCTTAAAAAATAAAATGTTGTGGCCCGCCAGCAGTCAACAGAGCTGGCAACAGAGTCAGACAGTGAGGAGGTTGGGGAGGAACTTGGGCCAGTTCTGGGGGCTGAGGAAAGCTCGGATGAGGGCTCTGCATCGGAGGCAGAGAGGGAGTTAGCAGCGAGGCAGAGGAACAGCTGGAGCCCATTCCCAGTGTGTGCATGCACAGAGCTGCCAGAAGACAAGAACAACTCAGAAAACAGTGTCAACTCAGCAGTAAAGCCACACTTTGGAGGTGATTGGCTCCTCCCATTGGAAATAAAAGAGGAGCAAACAGGGAGTGGGCTTTTGCAGGAAACAATTTATTCATTCCTGACTCTGAGAGACTCTGTGCCAAGTTTTGCCTTGTACTGCGGTTGGAAACAAGTTATGTGGCAGCTTGCCAACAAGATAAGATGTGTTGAGAAATATTCCTTTGAAAAACTGTTTGGACAAATCTTGCTGACTGTGAATGAACGTAATTCAAAGTCGTGTAAATAAAAGAGGTTTTACCAGGACCAATTCCTGCCTCCTGCTTGTTAGGGAAGCTTAGGTCAGAACATAAAACCCCAATACAAAATGAACAAATTCTCACTCCCCACCCCGAGTGACAACAATCAAACCAACCCCTTGATGGGCTTCATATTTCACCCTGGAAAAACTATGTCTTCAGGGCCTGTCAATATAGGAGCAAATCTTATTTCCACAAGGGTGGTGTTCCACAGGGAGGGAGCCACCACCAAGAATTCTCATCTTCTTGGTCCTACTAAATGGACTTCTTTAAGAGAAGGGACATGTAACATACCCTGCCTCCTCATTCTGGTAGCTCGATAGATGTAACTGGGATAAGATGGTCCCTTCAAATAACCTGGCTCCACTTTAAATGTGACAAGCAGCACCTTGAATTGGATCCAAAAGCAAATTTAAGTTCTCACAAGAGATGTGACAGTGCAAATCTAGACTTGCATAAAACATGAGGGCTACCTCATTTTAAACCAATTGAAGCTTCTGTACACTTTTCAAGGGCAGCCCCAGGTAGACTGCATTGCATTCTGAAAATTATTTTCAGAATAAAATTTTATGAATTTTCCTGGGGAATCTGATCATGAGATCCTGGGAATATTTTTGTTTGATGGAATGATACTTTCCTTGTTCCTGTTGCTGACAAAACCATCAGTTCTGCCTTTAAACTTCTGAAGCTAAACCAGTGGTGGGTTGCTCCCGGTTCGGCCCGGTTTGACTGAGGCCAGTAGTGGTGATGATGTGACATCACCAAACCGGTTCTCTTTGACTGGGAGCTGGGCCCTCCCGCCCGCCCCCGCTCTATTCCTACCTTTATTTCTTGTTTTTTAGTCCAGCTGATAGGTGCGGCAGAGTGGATTGCCGCACCTCAGCTGGCCAGAAACTTAACGCACTTGCACGGAGCGCAAGTTTGGTGCGTGTGCTAGCGAAGCGAGCAAGTGCGCAGCGATCGTGCGCAAAGCGCATGTGCGAAGAGAACCGGTGGTAACACCGGTTGGAACCCACCACTGAGCTAAACCATGAAAATGCTAAATTCTTGTCTGTAACTATAACAGAATAGATAACACTGTTTTTCAGTATGCTATAACTGATTATATGTCACTGGAGGAGGGATTGATGGATCGATAGACAGATAATATTTATTATGTTATTTTTTGGCAAAAGTGCACCTAAATGGGCCAAACATAAACTTTTAAAAATGGCTGTTCCTAATATAATCAATTTTTAAAAAAATTACTTTGAGCAGAAAAATCACTTTCTGAAATTTAAAATTTATACAGGTGCAATCAAATATGCCCCAACTATAGAGAGGAGCAGAGTAGTCTTCACTATCTTCTACTATTCCTTGCTCCACATACTTCTGAGTAATTATGAGATTTGATTTGCTGTATATAAATACAAAATTATAGTGTATAATTTGATGACTGAGGCTATTAGCCTCAATTCCACTCCTGTTGAAATGAATGGAACAATTGAAAAATCTCACATCAAGTAAAAAAAAAATCAAGTATTGGGAACTTCACAAAATGCTAATTGAAGTTTATGTCTACAGATGGATGCTTAATTCAGAATCTGTATGTCTCAGCAATGAATAAAACTGATGGAAAACCATTACTCTATAGAGTTCCATCTTATAAAAATTGCATGTTTACTGCCAATTGTGTCAGAAGGGCACAAGGTGAAGATGTTTCTTAACTCAAGTTAGTTTGTTTGTTACAAACTTCTTGTTTGTAGAGTCCTTGGCATTCTCCAAGCTTGGTTATTTGGTAACGTCATTGATGTTACCTATTTAGATAATGAAATGTCTGCAAGGACTTCAAAGTTCAGTGCTAAGCAACATTTCATTGAAACTTGTTTTTTTTAATATACTGTGACTTTACTCTTAGATTTTCTACAACAAAAGGAAGCACACCTAAACTGTGGGTCATTTTTTCAGTTTAGACTCTACAAATGTCATTGTGTTTATCTCTGTTCAGCTTTCTTTTACTCTATCGGCATTGAAAAATATAGAAAGCAATGACCTCCAAAGAAGTACAGAGTGTGAATTGAGAACAGCCACTAGCACTAAGTTTTCAAATGAACTGTGAATCTTTCAAATTATGATTATTATCAGATAGTTTTTTTAAAAAGTCAATATACTATTCTGCTCAAAAGAATAAAGGGAACACAAGCAGAAGACATCCGAGATCTGAATGAATGAAATAGCCTTATTAAATACTTTGTTCGTTACATACAGTAGTTTATACACTGCTCAAACACCTAAAGGGAACACAAAATTACTGTATGTAACGAACAAAGTATTTAATAAGGCTATTTCAGTCATTCAGATCTCGGATGTCTTCTGCTTGTGTTCCCCTATTTTTTTTGAGCAGTGTATATATTAGTATGAGTAACAGGTATATTTCAAAGGCTTGTGAAACTGTATTCTTGGTGTTTAAAGTGTTCTCTGAATCTTGCCCCAGCTTGTAAGAAAACTTTCTGAAGAAACGAATTACATATAGAAATACAAATGTTTCTATTGTACACTGAAAACTGTAATGGGCAAGTACTTTAAACTTCCTTCAAACTCTGTTAATATTCTAAGCTTTTTTTAAATAATGCTTTTTAAAAATTAAGAATGATTCCCCAATATTTCTAGGAAGTCCAGAAAAACAAAAGAAAAGCAAAGAGTGAAGGTATACTCCCTATGTTTTCAGCTAAACATTTACCCTGAGAAAGTTTAAAAGATTAGCCAGCAAATAGTGAATGATTATTAAAAATATGGGACTTCTGGGGGAAAAAATGAAGGCAGTGCTGCGAAAAGCAGCGCTAATGACTGTATCAAAATGAAGAGTTGATGGATAGACTAACTCTTCAATAATTCTTCAGATGAGGAGATGACTTGAGATCACCCACTCTAGATAGAATAGAATAGCTGCTATTCATGAGAAGACACAAGATGTCCCCTCATGAGGAGACCACAAGATGATCATAAGCTTCCAGCAGGTTTATAACTTTGCAAGATGATGGAATAATCACCTTGCATAAATTACAGTTGGAATCTTTGAAAGGGCACATAATTCCTTTTCTAATCACTTTCAAAAATTCTTAACTGCTTTTCAACTATTAGGAACCTTTGAAGCAAACACATTTTAAAGCACCAAGTGAGATTGCTTTAATCTTTAGCAAAAGATATTTGAACTACAAGTTTAATAAATTAAAAAAAATGGGAGGGGAATAAACTGCAAAAAGGTGATTAGAACTTTGATTTTGGAAAGTTACAAATGGATAAAGGTTCAGATGGATTTGAAATAAAATTTTGAAAGTAATTATGAGACCTCCCCATTGAAAAAGTGCTATTGTTTTGAATTCTGAATATAAATACAAGACGGGACTTTGAAGATTGGACATTAGAGGAAAACAGAAAAAAATATAGATTACAATAAAAGAAGAATTCTTTGTGCTGTTGTGATGAAAGTCACTTCTTTATATTTCTCTTTTCTTTTGACTTGGCTTCTTTTTTTTTCTTTGCTTAATAGGAAAAACGTTCAAAATGTTCATAATTTCAAAAATTCATAATTTTTCCAACTTGCCAGCTCTAATGCTAACAGTTATGATATGCTCTGGTGGTCTCTCATTCAAATTCCAACTAGGCTTCTGAGATTTTGTGGCTGCTTTTGCAAGCTTCAATATGTTCGGCACTGTAAATGTATCGTGATTTGCCTTCTGTTTCTTGCCCACAAAGAAATCAGTTCACCCCTCACTGTATGGAAGCATAATTAATAACTGTAATATTAATAATGTATTAATATTATTAACTGGATTAATAACTGGAATATTAATAATGTATAAATAATGTGTATATCTTCCAAATTTGGGTAAACGGTGATCTGATTTTGTCTTCCTTCTAGCAAATTTTGAGAGTCATTTGGCACTCCTCTGCCATTGTCTCCAGCATAACCCTAAAGTTGAGGCAAGTGAGCTCCTACTCTTCCAGCTCAGAAAAATGTTAAGACCCGGCTCTGCATTTGGTATGCAAATTGAAGAGTGATATGCAACCTTGCGGGTGGTTGGTATCATGACAATGTTCTCCCTACTTTTTAACTCTTTAACTGTTAATATTTCAAACCTAACCTTTTAAATTCTCCTTTTAATTTGTTCTTATCTATGCTTATGTAAGCTGGGCAGTGCAGAAATCTGATGGAAATAAATGAAAATATTGTTTATTTATGAAAATAAATAAACTTGGCAAACTAAATGTACATATTTAGAGTTTATAACATCGTCTAAGAGTGCAATATGCCTACTTTTTTTATGGTTGCAGGAATTGGGTATGGCCAGTCTAGAGGGAAAAAAAGGACTACAGGTGACATGGTAGCAGTGGCCCGGTATTTGAGGAGCTGTCATAAAGAAAAGCGGGTCAACTTATTTTCCAAGGCCCCAGAAAGCAAGACAAGAATCAATGGATGGAAACTAATCAAGGAGAGAACCAACCTGGAATTAAGGAGAAACTTCCTAACAGTGAGAACAATTCACCCGTGGAACAGCTTACCTTCAGAAGTTGTGGGTGCTTCATCACTGGAGGTTTTTAAGAAAAGACTGGACAGCCACTTGTCTGAAATGGTATAGGGTCTCCTTCTTGAGGAGGGGGTTGGACTAGAAGACCTCCAAAGTCCCTTCCAGCTCTATTCTGATTGATGATACTTCAACATCTTTTTTTTTTCTTCATTCTTCCCCAACCCCAATTTTTCCTCTTTAATTTTTAGCCATCCTACCTGGTGAGTTCATAGTAATTCAAATCCTTGCAACTGTTTTTTAAAACTTTAATTGTTTGGATATAGTTTTAGGGTTAAGGTATCTCCTAATTATTTTTTTTAAAGCCATGATCCCATACATATGCAATATGTTCACGAGAGTCCCTGCAAAAATCTGTATTATATGGTTTTCTGGGGGTAAATTTTTCATGAGCAAAAGACGGAGACTGAGTTCAATAAGGAGGGGGGAGCTCTCTACCCAACAGAGTGTTCCATTTCTATTTCATAATCACCAGGGATCTTCCTTTCATATCTGTTATCACAAAAACCTCTTCCTTTTCAATGCTATAATCAGTCCTCCTTTTCCAATATTTCCTCATAACCCTTTTGGCTTTTCTTTTCTTTTCCTGACAGTTCTTAAAATACCGAACTGATATAATTAATCAATTCACACCCTGAAGTAGAATACTCTTTGTTTCCTCATCTTTGTTTTCTTCTTCCCTGTGCTTTATTACTTTATTATCTTTCAATTTGTTATTTTATTTTTATTTGTTATTTTCATATCATGTTTCCCTGAAAATAAGACCCTGTCTTATTTTATTTTATTTTTAACCCTGAAATAAGTGCTTGGCCTTATTGCCATGAGCTCAAAAGCCCAATTGGGCTTATTATCAGGGGATGTCTTATTTTGGGGGAAACAGGGTAGTAACAGTCTTGTTGGGCATTATGCCATAAACTGTTTGTTGTTGTCATCAGCCTGAATCAACCACTGGAAGATGAAAGCTCCTTCATTAATTGTTATGGATCATAACCTCTTATGCTGGTCCAGTAGAGGTAGGTAGATAGTTGCTCTTCAAATTCCCAGCCTATGGCTGGGGGAGAGATCACACCACTTCTCATAGGATATGAAACTGAGTAAGAATACAGGTAAATTCACCTTGGAACTGGTTAAAAAATTACCTTTATCTATGTCATACCCCTAAAGATAGAGATGTGTTTTTAGAGCCCCAAAGTAAATAACTAGCCAGTATGCCCTTCTTTGTACACTTGGCATCTCAGTATGCTAAACAGGTTATACCACAGAGGGCATATTTGCGCTCTCATTCAGTAATTAAGCTGGCATTTCCCACTGTAAGAAAATGCTTATATCACTTATTTGATCTGCTACTCTGAGTATCAACCTTGCTCAGGGAAAGACATATTGAATGTATAATCACTAATTAGAGTCCTCAGAAAGCAGCCTAGAAATTTACTTTGTCCTTTAAACCAGGGGTGTCAAACTGGTGGCCCGTGGGCCGGATGTGTCACATGCAGGATATGCCAACCCCAGCTCCACGAATGGGAAAAATGTCACAAAACGTCACGTGACAGCAATGCGACATGGCAAGTTTGACACCCATGCTTTAAATCACAGAAGTTGGAGATCTGGTGCTCTTGGTCTTTGTCTTCTCATTCTTTTTGTCCAACCTCTTTTTTGACCAGCTAAATAGAACTATTATAAACTCGTTTGCTTCTCTAGCAGATAGAGGAAGCTGGGCAGATGACAGGACAGGAGAAGGAAAACAAGAAGATGCTGCAACTGCTAATTTCCTGTTTAATTGATATGGATAGAGGCAGAAAGCGAAGATCCAGCTTGTAGAATTGGCTCTAGACAAGACAGCAAGTAGCACTTTGTAATCTATCAATGACCAGGGATATGGTGTCCAACACAAGATCATTTATTTTGGCATATAGGGAAAAAAAATCAAAAAAACACATCAATCTCTAGTAGAAAAAAATAAACGAGTTTGCCTGTCATCCAAAATTCCTGTGCCTTTTTACAGGGCCAACTCTACTGGCTGAATGGAATATTATGAGTTAGCATTAGCTTCCAGCTCATCCTTTATGGCAGCATCAAATATCACAAATAAATTTAGTCTATTGGAGATCTTACCAGGATTGAAATGGGAATAGCCAGGGTCTTGTTGGAGAAAAACAAGTAACTAAATTTTCATATAAAGTTAATAAAAACCCTGTGGGTCACAGTCACAATTTGGTTTTCTCCAAAAGCAATGTTAGTAGTATTCCCAAGCTTAAAATCAGCTTTTGATCAATGAACAATTTAATATTGAGAGCACATTAATGACAAAGTGCCAGGTTGCTAAACATTTACACTTCTACTGTGAGTTTTCTTTTCTCCTTTTGTTCCATCAGCACTGCAGGATACAAATATCCCCATGGTATCTAAAAGCTCATTATGAATTTTTAAAAATTTCTTTGGCCAATGAAATCTCCCTGTTATATTACATCACATTCAGAGTGTCATGACAACATATACCTATATGTGATTAAGCAAAATAGTATCCTTTGAATTAAGCTAGACTTTGGATAATTTTCATATAATTCCTCCAGAAGTTGTGAATGCTCCAACACTGGAAGTTTTTAAGAAGAGAATGGACAACCATTTGTCTGAAATGATACAGTTACAGGGCATAGTTCTAGATTGGTTTAACGCCAGCTACTGAAAGGGCACGTGTGAATTAGCACAAAAAGAAATGATGGTGATTCAAATTGCAGAAGTTTAAAATTAAGCTGTATTCTGATTTATCACTAGCTTATTTCATAGTCAAGACTTGTCAGTGAAATCAAAGGCAGAGGTAATGGCATTGAGTTGTTTTGTATGCCCATTTCTCTCCCTCTCTCTCTCTCTCTCTCTCTGTGTGTGTGTGTGTGAATAAAGGCCCTCAAAGTGGCTTATTTACTACATATACATTTAGTTTAAAGAAATATAGCCCTTCCTACCACCTTTACCTCAGCTTTGCTTTCTTCTATAAACAATGTTTACACCTCATTCAACAACATATACATATTTAGGCCACCTCTTTCAACACTTAGGAGGAGAAAAAGCCAAATGAACCCCAATTCCCTCCAATTTAATTTCAATTTATTTATTTCATTGCTGGTAATCTGTGGCTCTCCAGAGGTAGCTAACCTACAACTCTCCATAGCCTCAAACCAGCACAGGTAAGGAATTTTAATCAGTGTAGTAAAATAACATCAGGAGGGTCACAAGTTCCTACCTCGTGGTTTATATCCTTCTTTCTCTGTGTTGTAAGCAGTCAAGAATGGAGTCTCACAAGATAAAGATTTTCCCACTGTAGAAAAATAGAGTAGAGTAGAGTAGAGTAGAGTAGAGTAGAGTAGAGTAGAGTAGAGTAGAGTAGAGTAGA
>WNWU01000017.1:31708221-31720774 GCA_012654045.1 Ptyas mucosa
AAAAAAGAAAAAAAGAAAAAAAGAAAAAAAGAAAAAAAGAAAAAAAGAAAAAAAGAAAAAAAAGAAACAGGAAGACAAACACTGAGCCCCACAATGCCATTCCAGCTGGGGGGAAAGGTCCACAAAATACTTGTGGTTAAAACTCCCCAGCAAGAAGCTGGGAGCCAAGTTCTTGAGACCATTCCCCATAGTGAAGATTATTAACCCACTCATGGTGCAATTAAAATTGCCCCGACTGCTAGGGTAGATATACCTGGTATTCCATAGCAGCTTCTTAAAACCTGTGGTCCAGTCAACCCTGAAACCCCTGGACCCAGTGGTCATAGGGAACCAAACCCATTATGAGGTGTAACGCATCCTCAACTCAAGGTGGCACAGGAGACAGCTCCAATATCTAATCAAGTGGAAGGGCTACCCCTTATCAGAGGCATCTTGGGTAAAGAGCAGGAACATCCAAGCTGACCGCCTCATAGCTAAATTCCATGAAGTCAACCCAATAAAGCCTGGGAGGTTCGCACCCCTAAAATCCATACTTGTATTCAAACTGCTTTTGCTTTGCACAGGTCACCTTCAGGAAGTGAGGGAAGCTGAATGTCAACTCGTGAAGCATTCCTGACCTGCTCGCAAGTTGCCATAGGCAGAGGGATGGGAAATCAAGCCTCTCAGTTGCATTGAGGAACTTGCATTTCAGTCAAAACAAAGCACATTCCAGCTGGCAACGTCAAGGTCATCTCCACAGAGACCCACAGTGGCCAGAGGGAGTGAGTTCTACAACTCACAAAATTGCTTCATTGGGGAATGTGACTGATAACACACCTTGGGGGGAGGGGGAAACAGGGTGAGAGCGAAGGCATGAATTAAGTGAGGTCAGAATTGGCTTCACTTGGTTTGTGCGAACATGAAGTTCCTAATAAATAGAAATCCATCTTTTGAAGCTTGGCTTAAGGCTCATGGTTTAATTAGGGCATCAGTCAGAACCCTGACACATAAATGTTTTAAATATGAGATTTTACAACCTTTAAAACAAAACAATGAATACTATTTAGCAGAATTGAAAAATTCCTGATAGTTGGAAGGAAACTAATATAATGTTAAACTCTAAAGAGGGACAGGATTTGACTTCAACAAGAAATTATCAACCAATATCTCTATCACATAATGATTATAAATTGAATTGTTTGCTACTTTATTTTTGCTGAAGGATTGAAAATAATTTTACAGGAGTTTGTTCATGAAGATAAATGTGGGTTTTTACCTAAAAGATAACTAATGATAATATTAGAAATGTTTTGAATATTCTGAAATACTTGGAGCAACATAATGAAAATTGCATTGATTCAGAGAAGGCCTTTTGAACTGGATTTTTTGTTTGTTTTTTTTGTTCAGAGATCTGGAACATATGAAACTTGGAGATAATTTTATTACATGGGTAAGCATGTTTCTCAGAAAGCATATATAATATTAGTCTTCCAGCTGACATTGCAGGTCTTCCAGCTGACATCACAGCTTGAGCAGAGGACCGGGTCTCAATGCTCCTGCACTATGTTTTCCCCATTGGAGAGCTCCAAAAGGAGTTAAGACACCCTGTAGGGATGGTGAAGAAAAGAGGGGTGCCCTGAGATCATGGAGAGCCGCAAGTTTTCCACTCGACTCAGGGCTTCTTCCTTCTTATCCACAACAAGGAGAAGAAGCAGCCATCATGGCTGCCATGAAGCTGGGACAACTGAGGCAACAAAGAAAGTGCAGGAGCAGCATAAATAGACAGTGACTGGAGCTGGATGAGAAGATTCCTTTTTTATTTAGACCCTAACTTTAAAAGGGAAAAAAAGAGAAAATCCAGGAAAAGAGACTCTTAGAACTGTTAAAGCAGCAAACAATAGTACAGAGAAAATCCTAGACCCGAAAGAAAGAAACTAAGGGGAGAAAAGCTAAAGACTTTTTAAAACATAGAAAATTGGACTTTCAAACTGGGTAGGCATTGTTTTGGAAAGGCATTTTAGAATGCTGGAACTATCTACTTGAATAATTGACTTTGCCTCTACAAATTGAATTAAAATTGGATAACTTGTTACATTTGAAGCAATGCTGAAACTTAGACAGAGGGCACCATCTACTGATGAATGGAAAATATACCATAACCTCTACAAGCCTAGGAAAGTTTTTGATAAGAGAAATAAACAAGATTCATCTGGAGGGCTGTGAGGATACGTACTGTTCTATAATCATCTACTTTATGAGTACTGGAGACTCAACTGTGGGAAGTTGAGGGAAGCTGTGGGAGACTCAACTGTGGGAATAAGGAAGACTCTTAAGTAAAGTAAAGTGACTTCTGATTTTTGGAAAGATTCCTGGACTATCTAAATGGAACTGATTGAATAATTCTGGAATATAAAGAACTATGAGTATTGTACTTTCTGAGGAGCAACATTAGGCTTGAATATATTGTTTTTGGAGTTTTGGAGTTTGTTATTGAGTAAGAGCGGGACTTACTGAAATAAGACAAGATGCTCCATCAGGGTAAACAAGTGAAATTTCAAAAGAAATGGTGTTGATGTTCCAAAGCATTAAGGACACTATGACAAAGAATTACAGGGAGATAAAGAACTTATTGCATGGCATAAATGGGAAAATAGAAAATACCTTGCAACTGATAATAAATGAAAACCAAAAACTCCAGGAAAGAGAGGAGACAACAGAAAAAATGGAGGAAAAGAGAGAACAGAAAAGCCAGCAAATAAAGCAAGAAGATGAGAATGAGAAGTTAATAAAGATAATAATGACTGATGAAATAAACCAAGGGGAAAGTACTTTAAGGGATTTAAAAATAGAATTGGATAAGCAGGGAGGTGTTTTTGAAAGGGAGATAGGGGCCTGGGTAGATACTCTGAAGGCCGGGCAGCATAAGAGGATAGAGATGAGAGAAATGTTTAGACTGAACACTGAAGATACAGTTGTAAGATAGAGACAAGGATCCAAGAAAGGCGTATGGGAGGCAAGCTAAAAAGCAAATAAGAATTGAAGTATTAAAATGGGCAAGAGATGATGGATAGAAAGGAAATATTTTTTCTTTCCTTTTTTTAATATAATGATGGTCTGATTAAAAACTAGAATAGAGGTAGAAATAACACACTCTTATATAAAGTAATAGGTAGATGGAAAGATTAGGGGGTTGAAAGATGAGATCATTAAGTATGTTTAAATAATATGGTGATTGGCCCTAGAATGGTGCATTGAAACATTGAATAATTAAATAATAAAAGACTATATCTTAATATAAACATGTGTATTAACACTTGGATTAGCAATGGTGGCCTGAGTAGAAGCCAGAATAGAGGGAGAAATAAGAAATAGGAGAAATATTAGCATACATATTTTTATATTACAGAACAAAAGCAGTAACAAGAGGGAAAGATTAGAGGCTGAAAGATGGCATTACTATGTAAGCTCAAATAATATTGTGATTGGCATTAAAATGGAACATTGAAATGTTGAATAACTACTTTAAAACAAACATGCATATTAACAATAGGATTTCATAAGTTTAATTAATGTAACAAACATTATTAATATTATTATTGCTACTTGTTCCAAATTGAATGATACCCAGATCCCGCACTGTTAATGTATTAATGTTGATGTATTTTTTTAAAAAAAATCCCCCCAAAAAAGAAATATATAATATTAATGGAGAACTAACAAAACCTTGTGAGATTCAAAAAGACAAGACAAGGATCTCTACTGTCTCCCCTTTTCTTTATTTTGGCTCTTATGGTATTGAATAGAGATATAGGAAAAATAAGATAATTATGAGAGTGAAGGTTAAAAAACAAAGTTTATTTTAGAAGATCCACTAGAGGGAGTAGGAGCCTTAATGGGAATATTAAAGGAACTTGGTATATTAATAAGTTTCAAGTTTAATAATCAGAAGACAAAGATATTACGAGAAAATATAAAACCAGAAGATCAAATGAAATTGATGGAGAAAACTGGTTTTAAGATTGAGAAGAAAGTAAAATATTTGGATATTATTGTGACAAATATGAACTGTATGTTATTTCAAATTAATTATCTTAAGATGTGGACCAAAATTAAGAAAGATATGTTAAAATGGGAGAAATTAAAATTGTCATTGTTAGGGAGAATTTCTGTGATAAAAGCAATGTTTTGCAAAAAATTGTGTGTGTGTTTGTTTGACAATACCTGTCAAAGTACCTTTTAAACAATGGAAAAAATGTATCTGAATTTATATGGCAAGGAGAAAAAACAAGAGTTGAATATGAAGTGTTACAAGATGCAAAGGAAAGAGGAAGATTTGGTTTATCAGATTTAAAATTGCATTTGTTTGATCTGGATGAAAGAATGGATATTGCTGAGGAATAAGAGACTTTTTGTTAGAAGGTCACTGCTTGAGGTTTGGATGTCATGGGTATTTATAATATGATAAAAGTTAATGTGGAATTCAAAAATCATTTTATGTGACATATTGAGAGTATAGAACAGCGGTCACCAACTGGTGGTCCGTGGACCACTGGTGGTCCGTGAGAAAATTTTGGTGGTCCACAGAAAAATTATTTGCAGTTTTTATATTGCACTAAATCAGGGGTTCTCAAACTAGGGCCCCTGGGATAGATATGTGCAATGAACGTTTGTGTTGCTGCAGAGAGTTCCCCCTTCGGGATCTTTTTGTGTGGGTCAGAGGGGGGGGAAATTTTGACTTGGGGTCTGCTTCGGCCTCCTGGTGTGGGACTTTGGGCGAAGGCTGGAGGGAAGCACCACTGGTGGCAAAGAGCCAGAGGGCCTTGTTCCAGTGGGACTGCATCATGGCCTGGAACTGGCTGACCATGTCAGCCCGCTGAGCCTCCAGGCGCCAGTACCTGGCCTTGCACTCCCGCAGGTCTTCCCTCTGCTTGGAAAGCCTATGTTTATAGTCCTCATTGAGGTGCTTCTGCTGAGCCTCCTTCTCGATCAGATCCAATTTGAACTGAACTGTTTTGCCAACTCTTTGTCGTGGTGGCTGCTTAGCTCCAACATCTGCTTCCTGTTGGGGCCCTAAGGAGCCTGGGTGGGGAGACGAGGAGTGGCTAGCAGGGGAGGGGTGAGTAGATGCCCCTTGATGTGAGTGACATCGAGTTGACCATGCCCACCCAGTCACATGACCATCTAGCCATACCCATCCAGCCGGTCATTAGGCAGATCATATTAGTGGTCTGCAGGATTTAAAATTATGAAGTTAGTGGTCCCTGAAGGCCAAAAGGTTGGGGACCCCTGCTATCAGATTGTGTCCGAAAACACCTTTCTAGAACTCAGCTCAAGAAGGATATTTTGAAGATAAATGGCAGATAAATGGTTGGTATCTCTCTACCTTATGAAGAAATTATCAAGAAGAATCTAAAAATCAAATCAAGAGAACAATTAATAGTAGAAGGATATAGCTGTCAATGGTTCTCCCATTTGCCATTATCTGAAACATGTAAAATGGATTATTAAAAAAGTATGGTGTGAACCAAAGTAAGAATTTAAAATTAAGTTGTGTACTGATAGTGAACATGTAACTGCTGTTATGGGGAAAATAGGAGAAGGATAGTGTGTTGGATATGTTCATCATTTTGAGTTATTTATAAAAATAATAAAAGTGTGATATAAATAAAATTGCTAATATGTACAAACTTTTGTTGATATTTGAAACAGAGGAAGAACAAGCTAAAGAATCTATGACAAAGTGAGCTAAGAATTTAGACCCAGAAAGATTCAATATTAGGCATTATGGGGAAATGGTTAGTAAAGTTGACAGAGTTTGCTGAAAAGGGTAAATTAATTTCATTGATTAGAGAAAAGACATCATGTATATTTATTGCTGACTGGAAGCCAGTTACTGTATGAATTTTTTACATAAAAATGTGTGACTTATGGTTGTTACAATTAGACAGGATAAATTATAGAAAGAAGAGTAATATAACTTTAGACAAAAAAGTTAAAACACATTATAATGTCCCTGAAGGCTATCAGAAGCTACTTTATACTTCTTTCCTTTCTTTTCTGTCACTTTTCATTCTCACATTTTTTGCTTTTCCAGTTTATTTTTCTTTTTTCTTGCTTGCTTTCTATTATTTTGTGTTTTAATTGTGTGTGTGTGTGTGTGTGTGTGTGTGTGTGTGTGTGTATGTATATACATGCATACATACATACATACATGGAAGAGGCCTTCATCCTATGGTGGATAAACAATGGCTAAAATGATGATGATGATAATGATGATGATGATGATGATATAAACAAGAAAATAAAAGGTAACACAAAGTAACACAGAGTAAGAAAGAAAAAAGAAAAATAAATCAAAAAAGCATAGCTAGCTAGCCTACTATCATCTGTCTATTTATTGATGGATTATGTGAAATAGATCTATTCCAGGGGTGAAATTCAGCAGGTTCTGGAGAACCAGGAGCAGAAATTTTGAGCAGTTCGGAGAACTGGTAGTGGAAATTTTGAGAGAATTGGCAAATACCACCTCTGGCTGGTCCCAGAATGAGGTGGGATGGAGATTTTGCAATATCCTTCCCCTGGAGTGGGGAGGGAATGGAGATTTTGCAGTATCCTTCCCCTGCCACGCCCACCAAGCCACACCCACAGAACCAGTAGTAAAAAATTGTGGATTTCACCACTGATCTATTCTCACACACAAACACACACATACATATATGTACATACACACAGTGTGTGTGTGTACATGCATACACTGTTTGTGTGTGTCTGTATATATCCATCCCACATAATCCATACGGAGACGGGCCAGAGTGCAGAAGTAACTTTGCAACCATCTGCTGCCTGGTTTGAGCTGTTTTTCTGGCCATATGAGTAGAACTGAATGCCAAGAGATATCTAGAAATATCTTGCCAGGTGTTCAGGATATTGACAGGCAGGATTCCAGGATACTGAACAATTTGCATGAAATTATGACTGTACTCTGCCTGCAAGGGTACATTTAATCTCTGTAAATCTTCCTGGTCCTCACTGGGAGCAGGAGGAAAGGCATATTACTTTATGTAGAGCATGTGGAATTCAAGCCACTGTCAGTTTAGAAAAAGTTGAAATAGAAGTTTTTGCTTTTGTTTGACCCTTAACTGGAATTTAGTGTCTCTCTCTTTCTATATGAATATTACAGGAGAATATTATAGGGGAATGCTTTCTGCTTGATTGCAAGCATGCATATCATCATCATCATCATAGAGATGAAGCCATTATAATCCTGTGCCTGATAAGTGATAACAGTTTAATGTAAGAGTTACATTACCAAGAAATACTCATTAAAAAGTTTAAGTGCATTGAAAAAGGAACTGAAGAGCCTTTCTGTCACTGCGTTCTTGTATTTCCCAGCTGAGCTCTCATTTTTGGACTAATAGACTTACTGTAGTTTTGCCAAGTTTTGTTATCAGTATTAAGTGTGCATGTCTACATATTTTCTCACATTCTTTTTCTAGCCTTCTTCTTACTCCTTTGTTCTCTCTGCCAAGAGGTCCGGCAGGAACGCTGCCAAAGATGTAGCCAATTAGCTAATAAGAGTTATCTTTATTTTTACTTTTGCAATAAAATGAGTTTTCTTAGAAATACTTCTTTGGGTTTTATTTTCTTAATGTATACTTTCAAGGAGATGCCTCGGTCCAAACCTCTAAACCAGGGTGTGATTATCCCAGAGCCAGGATGGGATCAATCAACTCCCTGACACTTTCCTCTAATGCTTATTGTACAAAGAGAGACTGTGTAATTGCCTTTGATCAGAAATGTGGCAACAACAATATGTAGCGGTGGTGGTTTCAGTGGTGAAATCCAAATTTTTTTACTACCAGTTCTGTGGGTGTGGCTTGTTGGGCATGGTGTGGCTTGATGGGCATGGCTTGGTGGCGTGGCAGGAGAAGGATACTGCAAAATCCCAATTCCCTCCCCACTCCTGAGGGAAAGATATTGCAAAATCTCCATTCCCACATCACTCTGGGGCCAGCCAGAGGTGGCATTTGCCAGTTTTCTGAACTACTCAAAATTTCTGCTACCGGTTCTCCGAACTACTCAAAATTTCCGCTATCGGTTCTCCAGAACCTGTCAGAACCTGCTTGATTTCACCCCTGAGGTGGGCCAATATTTGTGGCATGCAGTTTTAACCCTATCAAAAAAGCAATGTCTCTTTGATCCTTTTTCTTTCCCCATATCAGTGGTGGGTTGCCCCTGGTTAGGACCGGTTCTATAGAACTGGTAGTAAAACCAGTGGGAAGCTCCACCCATTAACCCCGACGTCATCAGGACACTTCTGTGCATACGCTGAAGCGGACACGCGTGGCCCCATTGTGAACCAGTAGTAAAGGTAAGTAGAACCCACTCCTGCCCCACATCCATCCACACAGGGAATTGATAGGCACGGAATCTGATACTTGGCACTTTTATTGCTTTTATTTGGCGGTGGGAGTTATTTTTGAGCCATGGTGGTGCAGTGGTTAGAATGCAGTACTGCAGGCTACTTCTGCCAGCTGCCAGAAGTTTGGCAGTTAGATTCTCACAGGCTTAAGGTTGAGTCAGCCTTCCATCCTTCCAAGATTGATAAAATAAGGACCCAGATTGTTGGGGGCAATAGGCTGACTCTGTAAAAACTGCTTAGAGAGGGCTGTAAAACACTGTGAAGCGGTACATAAGTCTAAGTGCTATTGCTATTTTCATCCTACCAAAAACATTTTAAAATATATGGAAAGAAAATCTGTTATGCAATGCCAGCCCATCAGAGGAATTTGTATTGGTACTACATGGAATGTTGATTATTAACTGAAGTTGCTTGGTACAAAATTTAGAGGCCTCTGAGCCAGAATACTGTGCCATTCCTACTAGTTCCAATTCTTGCTACAGTTTGGCCTTAGAGCAAAATACTGGCTTGCAGAAGGAAAGCATAAGAACATAAACAATGCCCTTCTGGATCACATCCCTGGCTCATTTAGTCCAGCAGTTTATTCTGGCAATGATCAACCAACTGCACAAGGAAGTCCACTAGCCTTCCTGCATATGGCCTTCAATGCTAACAGCCAAATCCAAAATTTGGCTAACAGCCAAATCCAAAATCCAAAAGGGAGACATATACAGAATTTGCAACCTGGCTATGGCAGGAAAGGAGTGGTTGCCTCATCCCTGCTCCCTGCCCCCCACCCCCCGCCCCCCAAAGCTAGGTGCAAACAAGTAAATCTAGGACACATCCATACATTCTCATCTATCTTCTTCCCTCCATCCCCGAGAAAAGAGGAAATGATGTTTATATATAAACTGCTGCTGGAACAGCTTTCATTTTCCTGCGCTTTTGCAGCAAAATTAATAATCTCACTGCCCACGCAAAATATCACATGCATTATTTTCAGGACAATGATTGGTTGCTTAAGGATTGTAGCAGGAAGCATTATCCATCTCCTAACATATCTCCATGAAGAGCCCAAGGAGGATTGTGTATATTCTGTAAAACGTCAACCTTGCCACAAGCAACACAAGTCATGCAATGAAAGAGGCAGGAAGAATTGTTTTTCTCTAAAACATGAGAGAGAGTCACCTTATGCTTTCTGAAAATACAGTATGGTAGATGGACAACTGCTTTACTAGGGGCAGCACTTGGCTTGAAATATAGACGTTGGCTTACCAGCAAATCCAGAGTTATCTTGCTTACAGTATATGTCAGCGATAGTGCAAGGATGCAGACATTTATGTATCCACAATAATAATGGAATTAATGAAGTATCCACAACCTCCAGATGAAAGCAACTCTGAGGGTCAGCAGTTTGGAAAGTATACTCTGTAAGGATAGAACTGAGTGGATAGTTTTAACTTAAGATGAAAATTAAGCAAGATTCATTTTTTAAAAAGATTTTCTCCTGTTCAGTTGTGTCTGACTCTAGAGGGCAGTGCTCATCTCTATTTCTTAATCGAGGGAGCCAGTGCTGTCTGAAGACGCTTCCATGGTCATGTGGCTGGCATGACAATACACTGAGGCACACTCAGTGGTAGAATTCAGCCAGTTCGCACCACTTCGGGAGAACCAGTTGTTAACTTTCTGAGCAGTTTGGCAAACTGTTTGTTGGAAGAAATTATTAGGGCAGAGAACCGGTTGTTAAATTACTTGAATCCCACCACTGGGCGCACTCTATAAATATCTGAAATGTTATTACAAAAGGGAGGCCTAAGTCTCATGGACTTAGACTGAAGATTTTGACTGAAAGTACAGGAAACCCAGCTGAAAGGATGGCTAAGATCTAGAGCCATGTCAAACTCAATTTCATCAGGCCCTTGTGTTTGACCTTGGAGGGCTGGGGTAGGTGTTGCCAGAGTGGGCGTGGTCAGTTCGACATCACTCATGTTGCAGGCACCTGTGGTGGCCCGACTGCTTTGCCAGCAAAACGGCCTCAGTGAGCTCTGTTTTCGGCTGCAACAGCCTCCTGCAAACAGAGTTTTTGCTGGCAGAGGGACTGCAGGCCGGTCCTTCACTGTTTCCAGGACAGCCCCATGGGCCAGATCTAAGCACCCCGTGGGTCGGATCCAGCCCGCATGCCTTGAGTTTGACACCGCTGGCCTAGAGTAATGATTTGCAGCATCAAACAGGATTGGAGTAAATTCTACCATTCTGTGAGGCCCTGAAGACTAAGAGCAGGGATAGATGTCATTGTTGACCACCAGAGGTCAGGCTAAGCCTTCCAACAAGAACTTCACAGCAAAATTGACCATTTTTCTTTCCTTGACAAATTCAAACTTTGAGCAGATGAGAACTGCTAGCAGACAGCAGAATTAGCCAGTGCATCACCACGGCTCCATATTAAAACTCATCAAAAGAAGTTCATTTTTCAGGGATGCACAAAACAGCTTTAGTTAATACTGGTACTGGCCTGATTCTCTTGCCTTTTTGACAACAACAAAAACACATAATATATAACTAATCTTTTATATTGGCTTAGTTTTTTAAAATGTGACTTTAATCTTAATCCTTCAGTGGTCTCGTGCAAATTGCTTCTTCATTTTTCCATTGTTTTTATCCAGTTTGTGGGAAAAATGAGAGAACTATTATTAATATAGCATTGGCAGTACTTGTTCTCCATCTTCAGCAAACTGCCAAATCTCAAATATATGGGAAAATAGATTGTTCTATTTCGGGCTCTCATATAACAATGTGTAATTCTGAAATTGGAACTGGCTATAAAAGATAGGTAACTGACAACAGTTATCTCAAGCAATAAAAATTTTCCCCACTGTACTTCCTGTTGACAGGAATTATCTATGAGTCAGGGAAGTCACTAGCCTGCTGGCAGGATGGAACAGTATTTGTGACTGCATAGGACAGGGGTGTCAAACTCAAGGCCCGGGGGCCGGATTCGGCCCATAGGGTGCTTATATCTCCCTCCCATGCGGCTGCCCTCGAAACAGCAAAGGACCGGCCCTCAGTGTCTCTTCCAGTAAAAACGGAGCTTGGGAGGGCCACAGGCGACCCTCCCGAGCTCTGTTTTCACTGGCAGAGGGTTGCAGGAAGCTGTTGCAGTCAAAAACAGAGCTTAGGAGCCCGTTTTTGCTGGCTGACTACTCAGGCCACCACAGGCAGCCCCAACACAAGTGACATTGACCTGGCCGCGCCCATCCTGGGCCCCCCAAGGTCAAACACAACCCTGATGCGGTCCTCAATGAAATCAAGTTTGACACCCCTGGCATAGAAGCATTTGTATTTTATACTCCAGGAAAAAAAAATAATGTCTTTTAATCCATGGTGCTGCCATGGTTAGAATGCAAGCAAACTCTGCCCACTGCCAGGAGTTCAATCCTGACTAGAGCACAAGTATAAAACTTGATCATGTATTGTGACTTTTTTGCCTTTGCGGAGCTGGGGTGGGCATGGCCTGTGCGTGATGCATCCAGGCTGCAGGCCGCCAGTTTAACAGGTCTATAGTAATCTGTTTCTAGGGTCTCAACAGAGCTCTTATTATTTCACATCTTATTCTAACTCTGAACCTGTGCTTCATTTTTTCCTACCCTTTTACAAAGGTGATCTAATAAATGGTTTCTCCCTTCATCCTTCTTCTTAACAGCTCTTGTTAGGTTAAGCCAATCTGATGACCCTCAATGTGGCTTGGAGACGATCACATTGTGACTCAATTTGGTGGTCTCCAAGTGCATTGAGACAACAGTCCTCCAGACTATCCTTGCTTGGACTGCCAGGACATTGGTAAGCCATCTCTTCCACTCATGTGGCTGTTTTATCAGTCAAGAATCCTTACAGCTCTGTTAAAAATGAGTATTTTTTTTCTTCTTCTCAAAACCTGAAAGGCATTTCCTTCAGAACAATTATATCTTTACAATCAAGTGATCTGCATACTAATGAGGAATGTCTTCCTGCATAAGTATATGTGTAGTTGAAAATGAATCAGGAGGATAAATATGTGTTAAAGGTTGTGTGATTAAATGGGCAAAAATGTTTAAATATAGTATTACGCTAGGACAATATGTGAACTAATTTATTTAGTTATTTAGTTATTTAGTTATTTAGTTATTTAGTTATTTA
>WNWU01000017.1:31720784-31752446 GCA_012654045.1 Ptyas mucosa
TTTAGTTATTTAGTTATTTAGTTATTTAGTTATTTAGTTATTTAGTTCCATGCCGTCCATCTCCCCTACAAAGTGACTTTGAGTGGCTTACGAATTATAGAAAGAAGTGAAAAATAATTAAAAGATTAAAATGAACCAACATTAAAATATCTTTAAAACCGGTGCTAAAATTAATTGAAATTCTCATTGTATTATAATTTGAAAGAATTTTTTATAATCTTTTTACCACTGGTATTTAACTCCTGAGAAATTGTCAAAAATGTATAAGGGATTAACAAATAAGGGTTGCAAATGTAATCAATGTGAAGGTACTTTTTTTTAAATCTTTGTTGGACATGTAAGGATGGCAAGAGGTATTAGGACTGGAGGTGTGGCTTGATTCAGAAAATATTAAAAATGGATGTAAAACTGACAGCATTTCTTTTCAGTATTATGGCTAAGCAAATTGAAAGAAAAGACGGGACTTTGTTTTTGTATATGATAGCAGTGGCAAGACTTTTATATGCAGGGAGGTAGGAAAATGCAAACTCCCACAAATCAACAGTGCTTCATGGAAAAGTGGATCATGAAACTAATAGAACTAGCAGAGATGGCAAAATTGACTACTTCATTTTTTTAAATTTACTATTAAATTTATATACAGTCCATCTCAATGTCAAGCAACTCCGGGGGGGGGGGGGGCTGACTTTGACGAAAAAATAAAAGTTTATGTAGCCAATCCACTTCTGTACTCCTTGCTTGAGAAATATAAAAATGAGGTTTTGGTTTTAGGACTTGATAATTAGATTGTTATGATTATAGAAATATTGTGATTTATTTGTTTATTTAGAAAACTTATATTGCCACCTAATCGCACACGGCGACCCAGGGCGGCTTACAAGCACATAAAAGCACAATAAAGAAATAAAAATAAAATAAATAAATAAATAAAAAATCCTCCTCACCCACACCCACTCCCACTCCAGCAACAACATACATTCATACCAGCCATTTAATGGGTCCCTCCCGCTCTGGTTTCCCTAGGCCCGCTGCAGTAGTGGGTTGTTCCCGGTTTGGACCGGTTCGTAAGAACCAGTAGTAAAACCGGCGGGAGGCTCTGCCCACTGACCCGGACGTCATCATAGATGATCTGTGCACGCGCAGAATCTTCTGCACATGCGCAGAAGAGCAGGTACGGGAGCGAGCGAAGTGAGCACGGGGGCACAGGGGCAATGCGAGCCGGTAATAAAGGTAAATAGAACCCACCCCTGGCCCACTGGCAGAATCACATTTTCAGGGCCTTCTGAAAGAGTGTTAGAGTGGTGGCCTGTCTAATTTCCAGAGGGATGATGTTCCAGAGAGAGATAGACACAATGGTGAAGTCCCTTTTTCTGGGTCCTGCCAGATGTATCTTCCTAGGGGATGGGACCCGCAACATTTCTTGCCTCCCCACTCTAATGGATCGGGTAGATGTGACCGGCAAGAAATGGTCTCTCAGATAACCTGGTCCCAAGCCATGAAGAGCTTTAAAGGGGACAACCAGCACCTTGAATTGCACCCAGAAGCAAATAGGCAACCAATGAAGCTCCTGCAGGAGTGGTGATACATGTGCACACCGGGGTCTGCACAAAACGATGTGGGCCACTACATTTTGCACCAACTGGAGCTTCCGGATGCTTTTTGGGGCAGTCCCATGTAGAGAATAAGAGGTTATTTTATTACATATTTGTTTCTGTACAGAAGAAAGCCCAGTTAAATTTTAACTTTTTACTCTAACTTTTTTCTCTTTTGATCGCTCCCTTTTTAAATCTTTTCTGTGATTGTCACTTGGTATTTTATCTTTCTTTGATACTTTATAAAGTTGGTTTTAAAAAGAATCCTTACATTTTTATCTCTATCAAAAGAGAAAGATAATAAACAAATGCTTGTTTTGAGGTTCATTAATATTGCATTGAGAAAACGCCATGTTTTGAGCTACTGGTTCTATCCAGTTTGGGCAAACCAGTAGCGGCAGCAGCGGGAGGCTCCATCCACCCGGACATCATCATGTCCCGTTTTTGATGCTCTGTGCGTGTGTAGAAGGCCCTGTGCATGCGCTATGTTGGTGCATGTAAGCGAAGCAAACTCACATGTGCGCTCACATTTGCAAACCGGTAGCGAAGATAAGTGAATACCACCCCTGGTTTTGAGCCATGGAAAGAAGCATAATAACCATCTCAATTTGGCGAATGTTTCATCTTTGATAATCTGCCAGGTTCTAAATGTTGCAAGTTGCTTTGGCTCATTTGGAAGCCCTGTTAACAAACAGAGAACAAAGAAAATATTGCTCTCTCGAATCATGTTGTTCTGTTTATTCACATAAACAACCACATAGTATCTGAATCACAGATGTGCACAGAGAAATTTGATCATACTAAGTACACTAAGTTCCCATTTTAACAAAACAGAAGTAAACTATAATTATTGGGTGTGATACAGCTATAGGGAAATACCTTTAAATAATCTATATAATATTAAAACTCTCCTGTCTGTTTGTAACTGTTAGCTTAAACATTGCACCATACAGAGACAATTCTTAAAGCAAGATAATTCAAAAGGGTGAACATAAAGAATGTGTCCAAAATCCAGGACCTATTATTCCTGCGGAATTAAAATTTCCAGGATCTTCAGAACAGTTGTATTCACAAACTTGTGGCAGCTGCAGGTCCTTATCACAAAGTCAATGGGGAATCTGGCATGAAGTTAGAAATCACTCCTGCTCTTAGGACTTTTTTGCCCACCCAAGGTCATTCTGTTTCTTGGTTTAGGTAAGGAAATACCTCTGGAAAGGAGGACCGATTGGGTCATAGTTGCCTACTATGTCATAGAAACTGCTCTTGGTGCATCATCAGAACTAATTCCCTTACTATTTTAATTCCTTTGTAGTGTATAGGTGTGAACAAGAGTGTTTTAGCAGAATTCTTCTGCATGACAAATTCTACCACAAGTACAAATATAAGCAAGAAGACAGAATAATGAGAAGGTGATAATGAAAATCTCAGAGTGTTCTTGTAGAATTGGCTGGAAGCAACATTTTAATTACGATTCTGCACTGCATCTCAAATAACAATATCTCAATTGCTGTCTTTCAGTACTCAGTTTCCATTAAAATACCAGTTTGTAAAGAGTTAGGCAATAGGTGTCTTCTAGATATTTTAGAAAATAGTTCCCATAAATCCCAGCAAATATGGCCAAAATTCAAGACCTTTGAGGACATTGATTTTCTTACCTTTGTTTGTTCTGGGATAGGCTAAATTTTTTCTTATACTTACCCATTGCTTTGCAATGTGTTGCAGGGTAAGAACACAAGACCAGTAGCACAGTGGCTCTGTGGTTAGAATGGAGACTGGTCGATCAACAAGTCCAGATTTGAGACCTGGATACTGCATGGTGAGGTGAACTCCCACCGTTCACTCCAGGTTCTGTCCACCTAGCAGTACGAAGGCATCTAATGTGATTAGATGAATAGATACCACTTCTGTGGAACTCATGCAGGGATGAGAAGGGAGCCCCCACTGGATGTCTCGCAGGCAACGGTGATGTCACTAATACCTCTCAACCCAGAAGCGCCTTGATGGCTGCTTTCGGGTCCCGTCTGATGCCGAACATCTACTGTCTCCAACACTGTAGACTCCCAGCTTTCTGTAAAATTGCCCTACGATAAATAACAAATAAATAAGAACACAAAGTTAAAGTTAATAAAGAATAAATAAGATTTTTAAGTCAGTATGCTCTGATACATTCAGCAACACCATTATTTATGTTTTCCCTTCAATCACAGAAAGATTCACAACGTTTTCAGATATTACTTAAGAGACTGGTCCAGAAGAAGAGCCTTTTCTGCTGTGGCTTCTGCCCTTTGGAACATTTTCCACCCACCACCCAATGTGAGATCTCTCCCACCCTTCTGACCTTCCATAAAAACATAAAGACCTGGTTCTGCTAGTTGGACTACGGCCCCAATGGGGCGTATCACACTAGAGGTGGCTGATGGATTAAGACAAGTTCCCACTTCCCCTCATGTGCATCTGTTCCTTTCCTCCCCATCTTTTTAAACCTAAATTATTATTGTTATTACTGTTACTGAGTTTTTACTGTTTTACTATTTTATATATTCTTCTGCCACCAAATAAGGTGGTTTAATAAATGAATTAAATAAATATGTAAGCTTGCAAAGAAAAGGAAATGCTACGGCAAAAAAATAGTATACATGCATATTCACACAGATTGCAGTTAAAAAACTTTAATTAGCAAAAGAAACAAACTGAAATGTTATTTGCATTTGTTGCTTTTGTTTGTCTATGCAGGATGATCAGGAGCATGAGTTTTATATATATATATTGGATTTTTATCTTTGTAAGCTGCCAAGAGTTACTGAAAGTGAGTTGGATGGACGTATAAATTTTCATAAATAAATAAATATGCACATCAGAATTATTTGGTGCTATATTCATTCATTTTTTATTAAACATGAATACTTGTTAGCCAATCCCTACAGTTGCATTGTCTTCAGAAACCCATTTTGCCATTACCATAAGAAGACAAAGAAGGAAAGGCAGTGTCATACAGTATACATGTCACTAGTACTATGGAAATATTCCAAACATCAACCAAGATGACTCTAAGTAGGAAGAAGCCATGAATAGTCTAGCTAGCAGGACATTCAAGGACTTCTTGAAGACCTGTGAGTCAGATGCTGTTGAGAGCAAAGAGGAAGGAAAGGGCAATTTAATTCAGGATCCTCAAGCATTTTAATTAGATGGTTATTTATTTCAGTACAAGACTTTGCTTCTTAGTCGAAGCTACCTCTATCAGTAATTGTTTCTAAATATAGGTTGACATCTCTAATCCCACTCCACTTAAGCATTGCTTCAAGACTATTCATAATCTATGTAACATCTCTCCTGGAGCACTTCTACCTGATCAACACAACAGTAGGTAGAAACAAAAACAAGAATCCAAGGAAAACCGAGCCCGAAAAAGCCACTTGTGACTCACAATTGTGACAGATGTTCTTGGAATCCCTGCTCCATTGGAAAACAGCTAAGCTAACAGGCCTTATGGTGATTATGCTAATGGAATTCATATGCTGTAAATGCAGATTGTTTAGCATTGTAATGCAATGGAACATTGGAAATGTTATCTCTATGAAATTAGATGATCTCAACTTTTATTTTAATTAAAACTGAAAATGTGCACATATTATATCAGACAGTAAAATCTGGTACTGAAGTTAAGCAGTTTATGCACTCGAATCTAGGTCTATTGAATTCATTCAACATTCAGGCTGTTGGAAGGAATATCCATCTGGTTCAGTTCCAAGCTGGGAGAAAGATGCTGGAAATAAAATGGAGGCTGGAGGCTGATTGGAAAGAAAGGTCTATTTATTGATGAACAAAACCACCAGGATTTGTGGTTCTGGTGCAGCTGACCAACTGGTTTGATGAGTACGGATTTTTATAAGTTTCAGAGATGCTTCTACGGCGGTTGTGCAATGTCTGAAATGTCCTTAGGAGATTGTGCAATGTGATGAGCTCTGTGTCTTCTGCTAAATGGTAGTGGGTTAATCCTATTACATTCTTCTTAATCCCATCACCCTGGAGCTGAAGGTCTTTTGTTTTGTAGGTAGGATGGCCCAATCTTTCTTAATGGGCACAAAATATCTGCTGGAAGGGGTGGGGCTATTAAGAAAGACTAAGCCTGCCTTCTGTCTTTAAGAGCATGTTTCTCCATTTCTCCCTTTGGGGAAAGATAATATTCTGCCTTTTTAATACTTCCCAAAATATTTCATTCTTCTAGGAGGGAGGGGCTTCCCACAAGGTTTATCAATCTCTTCTTTGGAAGTACATGAAAAGGAACAGTAGAGCTGCATATTTGAGACTCAGATAGACTGGATCCATGATTTTAGTCATTTTAAACCATACCAACGAATCAAAGGAA
Organism: Ptyas mucosa; assembly: GCA_012654045.1. Lineage (NCBI taxonomy): Eukaryota > Metazoa > Chordata > Lepidosauria > Squamata > Colubridae > Ptyas > Ptyas mucosa. The sequence goes on from WNWU01000017.1 coordinate 31,726,743, forward strand.
CACCCATAGCATCACCACTCTCAGGACTCATAGCAGAGACTGCAATGCAATGTCTAGAAACTATAAAACATCCACACATAAAACCAGAAGTATGAATACAATCACACAAAAGTACGGATGCAACCACACATACAACCAAAAGCAGTGGTGGGATTCAGCCAGTTTGCGCCACTTCGGGAGAACCAGTTGTTAACTTTCTGAGCAGTTTGGCAAACTCAGGGGTTGGCAATCCATGGCTCCAGAGCCTCATGCAGCTCTTTGGGCCCTCTACCGTGGTTCCCTGTCCCATCACTGGTTGGCCCCACCCCTTGCCCCTTGCCCCTTGCCCCTCGCCCTTCTTATTTCTTTTTTTGACTCCAGCCCAAAGCAGCAGGAAGCGAAGGCTGCCTTACGTGCAAATGTGGCACGAAGGCAGATACAGGGCAGCTTCGTTCCTGCACTCTCCTTCCTCCCGTGCCGGGAGCGTGCGCACGTGCAGGGAGACCCTTCTCAAGCGAGTGCCAAAGCGCAGCAAAGGCGCATGCGGGATGGGCAGCCACTCGCTTAGAAGGGTCTTAGCAGGACGTGGCTTCTCTCATGCACTAATGATCTGGCCATCGCCGGATCTCCTCCTCCCACTCTTGTGACACCCTGGCTGTGAGCTGCACATGCGTGGGGTGGCCCTCCTCAAGCAAGCACCAAAGCTCAGAAAAGGTGCACCCGGGGTGGGCAGCAGCTTGTTTAAGGAGGGTCTCCCCGTGCGTGCGCATGCTCCTAGCTCAGCCCCAGCCGGCCAGGGCATCATGAGAGTGGGAGGAGGAGGAGAGTGCAGGAGTGAAGCTTCCCTGTACCTGCCTTCATGTCACATTTGCACATAAGGCAGCCTTCGCTTCCTGCCACTTAAGGCTGGAGTGTGCACCCTTCGCACTTGTCTGAAGAGCTGCTAGAGTGGGGGATGAAATGGCAAAGCGATGGCTGGAGCATTAGTGCAGGAGAGAAGCCACGTCCTGTTAAGACCCTCCTAAGCTTTGGCGCTCACTTGGGGAGGGTCTCCCCATGCATGCACAGGCTCCCGGCTCAACCACGGCCGACCAGGGCATCACGAGAGGAGTGGGGAGGAGGAGGACGGTCGCCCGAAGGGAGGGGGGAGAGAGGCACACACACATATATACAGAGAGAGGGGAGGGAGAGAGAGAGAGAGAGAGACGGAGACGGAGACGGAGACGGAGACGGAGACAGAGACAGAGACAGAGACAGAGACAGAGACAGAGATACATAGAATGATACATAGAGAGGGATAAGACAGAGAGAGGGAGAGGGAGAAGGGACAGAGGGAGAGAGACACGGGGTGGGGGTGAGAGGGGAAGATAAGTAGTGGGGGAGACAGAATGGTTTTGTGGCTGGGTAGGCATGGCTGGGGGGGTCATGTGACTGGGTGGGAGTGAGTGACATCAAGGTGGCCATGCCCACCCAAGTTTTGTGGCTCTGGTATGTTTTTTTTCTGTGGGAAACGAGTCCAAGTGGCTCTTTGAGTGTTTAAGGTTGCCGACCCCTGAAACGATCTTGGCCAGTGGTTCAGTGATCTGGTAGTGACGGCGAAGCATAGCTCCGGCCACCCGGCCGGGGGTTTTGCACATGCACAGAAGGTCTGCGTGCGCCTGTCACTCGTGCCTGCGTGTGAGCGAAGCAAGCGCGCACGGTACGTGTGCTTCCGAACCGGTAAATAAGGTAAGTAGATTTCACCCCTGGTATAGAGGTGTCTAATGAGGATCTATGTTCCCACAATAGTTCTGAAACTGAATGCCAGAAAAAGGTTGGGTTTGGATTTTTGGCTGCTAACTTTAAATTTTACCAAAGAGAGGACAAATGTTGCACTTGACAATGATTTTGTACTCTTGTCTAAGAGCTAGCATGGCAACATGAGTATTATTTGATGGCTAGTTTCATGCTAAACACATAGCTAGCCTTAATCTTTTTTTTTTCAGGGAATGACACTGAGGACCTGAATGACAAACCAATGAGGACATTTTATCTGGGACCTTCTGGAAATATTTTCAGTTGAGAATTTTCTTAGTTTCACATTTGAGTTTTAAGAAGCTGTAAGTACACTTACATTTGGGTTTTAAGAAGCTGTAAGTTGCACATATATGGCTGTGAAAGTTGCAATGTATGGTTGTGAAAGTTGAACCATAAGAAAGCCTGTGTGCCAAAGAATTGAGGCCTTTGAACTATGGTGTTGGAGAAGACTCCTGTGAGTCCCTTGGACTGCAAGGCAGTCAGTCCTAGAGGAGATCAACCCTGACTGCTCTTTAGAAGGCCAGTTCATCCTGAAGATGAAACTCAAATACTTTGGCCACCTAATGAGAAGGAAGGACTCACTGGAGAAGAGCCTAATGCTGGGAAAGATTGAGGGCAAAAGAAGAAAGGAACGACAGAGAATGAGGTCTCTCGATGGAGTCACTGAAGCAGTAGGCATGAGCTTAAATGGACTCCAGAGGATGATAGAGGACAGGAAGGCCTGGAGGAACATTGCCCATGGGGTCACGATGGGTCGGACACGACTTTGCAACTAACAACAACAAATACAGAGATGAGATCTATGCAAGGGGAAGTAACTGTGTCTACCAAATCCGATTTTATAGATTGAATCAAAGCCTCACATTCACTTTGGTCCATTTTATCCTTTTGTCCTAATGGACCTCTAGTGAATGAAATCCATCTATTAAATGTAGTGTAGAGTGTGAATGCCCATAGGAATGAAAGCAACTGGTTGATGGACACTATCCTCTCTCACATAAACCCTGAAGTCTGAAAAAGGGACAGATTACTGTTAGAAATACATATGTGGTCTAAAGTACTACTTGATCTCTCTTAATGGTAAGTAAAGAAGTATATAAACCTTTGGTCTTTGCCCCCTAGAATTTACAAGGTACACTTACATACCAGGTTTATCAACTGTATACCAGCAGCATTTCATTTGTGGTCCCTAAATGACCATACAGCTAAAAGGGAGTGACATTCTTTGGGGATGTTCAGATTACTAATATGATTTTGTATCTCTCATTAAAATCTCCCAAAACAATTCTGTTGGGTGTGTATCAATTTAGCTCTACCAAAGTTTGTTCTAAATTCACCCTTGTATCAAGGGAGTAATAACTAGATATTTGTGGAGGTATATACATATTTAACACCACAATCACAAAGACTTTTTTTTAAAATTTAACAGCTAAACAAAAATATGAAGAGGCATCTATGGTCATTTCTATGCCCTTCCATACTCTTCAGGTCGTATAAAACCTTTTAATAATATTTGAGCCTAGATATTGTACCAAGGCATAATTCTGGAGCCCAGCCAAGGGTGAAAATGCAGCTGGTTCGCACCGGTTCTAGAGTCCGGGTAGGGAAAATTTTGATTGGCCCTGCCCCACCAGCCCTCCCCCTCCTCCCACCCCTCCTATATTCTGCTGTTTATTAGCTGATTTGCGTGGTAGAGTGGATTGATGCCTCATTTGCTCTCAGATAGAATAATAAACTGACACTTTTTGCTGATTTTTTCCTCCCCCCACCCCCCAAAAAAAGCAGGGAAAGGAATACTACTTTAAGTAGCTTAAATGAGATGTCTGGGAGTTCAGCCAAGAACAATTATCACCTCATTAAAATGTTGCAGAAAGTCACACGGCTAATCTGAAAGGGAATCACTGTGCTGAACCATTGAAAAGTGCAGGTGGTGGTCATTCAGCCTCTTTCTGCTTCTCCAAGTCTTTGATTGGGGGTTTTCTCTGGAGTAAAAGCAGAAACTCCAGTGAAGATTTTTCTGTGTCTTCTAATTTTCTTCCAGAGCAGAACAAAAAAGCTCTTCCAGTGAAGGCTTTTCCAGTTCTTTATTCTGATTTTCTCCTGGAGCAAAAGAAAGCTCTTTCTACTGAAGACTTCCCTGTATGTTTATTCTGATTTTCATCTGGCCTGGAGCAAAATCATCTGGTGGCAGGCCTTAAGTAACAATCCCACACTTATTTTACTCCATGCATGGCCCACCCACTATTTAACACCCACTGTATACTTGTCTCCCCTCCCTCTCTCCCTCTCCCCCCCCCTCTCTCTCACACACACACACAGAGGTCCATAGTAAAATTGTCTTCCATGAAACCAGTCCCTGGTACCAGAAAGGTTGGGGACCTCTGAATTAGACCATGCAGGGTCCCTACAGGACAGCCCTTTTAAGGATTATGTATTAATAGAAAAGCTAAATGCTAAATAAAAAGCAGGGGAGTTCTGATCAACTATCACAGCCACATTTTGGATGTGAGTGGAGGGCCTGGGAAAGGTGTCAGAATAACACTTAGAAGGGACTTTGGAGGGGACCCTATACCATTTCAGAGAAATGACTGCCAGTCTTTTCTTAAAACCCTCCAGTGATCAAGCACCCAGAACTCCTGGAAACAAGCAGTTCCACTGGTTAATTGTTTCCACTGTCAGGAAGTTTCTCATTAGTTTTAGGTTGCTTTTCTCTTTGTTCAGTTTACATCCATTGCTTCTTATTTTGCCTTCTGGTGCTTTGAAAAATACATTGCCTGTACATTCTTTCTGGCAGCCCCTTAAAAACCTGTTGCCTATTACACTCTTGGGCAAAGCATGTGAGCCATTTCCTCCTTTCAGTGGTCCATGAAAGTACATCTATAGTATGTAGATAATAAAGTCGAAAAAAGGTGAACAACATTTTTACAGAACTATAGATACTTTGAGGCTGGGTGTGAAAAGGAATGGCTGTGAGGGGATGGGCCAGGTGAGGCACCCAGTGGTGGGTTCCTCCCGGTTCTGCCCGGTTTTGCCGAGCCAGTAGCGGTGACGATATGACAGAACCAGTAGTAAAAATTTTTAGAATCCACCCCTGGAGGCACCCCTTGATGTAACATTGAGTTGGCTACACCCACCCAGTCACATGACCATCCAGCCACGCCCACCCAGTCACATGGCCACCAAGCCACGCCCACCAAGCAAGCCAAGCCCACAGAACTGGTAGGGAAAAATTTTGAATTTCATCACTGAGCCAATCCTACACTTGAACCCACTAGTACTACATCACCTGGTAAACACTGAAGTGTTGAAAGTTTGTGACAGGACAGGAGACATCTAAGGTTCTCCATTATTTTCCTTCTCTTCCTTGTTAGAAGAATTATCTTTCTGAGTTCAGCTCCAAGTGGGGAAAAAGATACTGGAAACATGGAGACTGCTTGGAAAAATGGTTTAATGGTGGACAAGATCACATGGTTTGAGTTCCTGAGCAGAAAAAGGGCCAAGATGCAGCGAGTCCCCGGGTTTTATGCTCTCTCTGGCTTTGAACTTCCTGATTGGTTGTCAGACTCCCAGTGGGTGGGGGTCTTAGCTAGCCTTGCTGGCTGATGTAATATTTCCAGGTGCCATGTGGTGAGCTTCTGTTGCTAGATGGGTCCTATTGTGTTGCAGATGATGATCCATTGATAAAGATGGGAGGGAATTGAGTTTCTGCCTCTGGCCCATTGACAAAGGATGGGGGGGGGGGCAAGACGGTGGGAGCTGCTTCGTCTTTAAAACATGCTTCCCCATTTCTCATCCAGGGAAACATTCTGCCTTTTTAATATTTCCTAAAATATTTCATTCTTCTAGGGAAGGGGTGGGTGCTAACTTTTTTCATCCTAAAATCAGAAAACAAGCTAAGCTATTATGGCTCCTTAGTTGCTAAAAATATTCTTTTTATAACCTTTTATTAATTCTTTACCAAAGAACCATATAGAATAATAAACTTATATCTGAATGTCACAAGAAAAAAAAGATGTTCACAAATTTACAACTGCACTTGTGCAATCAGAATTAAAAGATTTGACCAGTTACAAAATTACTCATTTGGATAATCAAGGTTCCTGACATCAATCTAGCAATAGTAGTCTCTCAGAAATATAAGCAGTGGTGGGCTGCTGCTGGTTTGGACCGGTTTGAGTGAACCGGTAGTTCCGACCATCAGCTGGCCCCGCCCACCCACACACCCCCTACCCTGTCCTATATTTCTTTCTTTCTGGCTCAGCTGATTCATGCGGGACAGCTGATTTCCATGCCTCCACTGTTCTACTTACCGGGGCTACCTTAGAACGTAAGCAGCTGAGCTTCAAATTGCTGTACTTTGAACGCTGTGCACAAGCGCGTTAGGCGCCCGCAAAGCCTGCATAAGCGGGAAAAGCGCGGTTGCAGTCCACCACTGAATATAAGAGTATGGAATATTCCATTATTTATTTAGGCATTAACTTTTCTGTATAGACATAATGAATCTCTGTCACTGAGAATGGCATCACTGAAAAAAACTATTTGCACTTTTGGTATTATTTGTTCCACAACCCATTTTGTTTTTAATGCAGATCATGAGGCATTGATATGGCTACAATCAGTTGCCTTATCACAACTGCATTATTTAATATTACAGAGGTTTTTTTAATAGTATTTCACTCAATCCAAAATTAAATATTAAAGTTGATGACTATCTGCTACAGGTGCAGCTAGCTAGTAAATTACCAAACAAACATTCCCATGAAAAATGAGGTAGCTAATACAGGCTGAGTCCAGAATTGAGGACATTCAGTGATTATTTGCAAGGTAGCCATAATAACACCTCTAGGCAACTAAGAAGCATGGCATGAAGATGGTCAAGATATCCTTAGGTATCTGAATATGATGTCAGAGTCTCTTTTCACAGAGGAATTGTCTGACTACCAACTGTCCACATAAATATTATGGCTCAGTAAACAGATTTGTGTGGAAAATAGCTTTTGTTTGATGTAACCACTTCCTGAAGCACTGGAAAATTCCAGGCAAGAACACCCTCTCTGTGAGGAGGGACGGCTAGAACTCTAATCTAGGTTTAGAGCCAAGATAGCACAGTGGTTAGAGTGCAGTACTGCAGGCTACTTCTGCTGATCACCGGCTGCCAGCAGTTTGGCAGATCGAATCTCACCAGGCTCAAGGTTGACTCAGCCTTCCATCCTTCCGAGGTGAGTAAAATGAGGACCCAGATTGTTGGGGGCAATAGGCTGACTCTGTAAAAACTGTTTAGAGAGGGCTGTAAAGCACTATGAAGCGGTATATAAGTCTAAGTGCTATTGCTATTACTTACAATTACATTCTTGGAGCCAGTGTTGGGGAAGAGAGGGCCATCCAGGCAATTCACATTTGAAAGAAACAATATCTTGTTTCTCTACAGTACTGCTTCTGGCTGGTTGAAAAATAGAGGCATCCTTTTTTTCCCCCAATTCAAATTAAAAATGAGAAGTGGTTATCTTTAAATCAATTTCAGGTTCAAAAGAGCCACAGATTTGTGGCTATCAATAACTCCTTCATGTAATAAATCCTTCCTTTGAGAGCAATGGCAACAAACCACTTTGGATACAAACTGATTATATCTACAGAATACAGAACACAAAATATAGAACACAGAATACAGAATAATACATCTACTCATATTGATCTCACCATTAGATCCTTCTAGATAGAAAGAAATCTAGGTCCCGTTTAGCCTGAAGAAATGCAGCCTTCCTGAACTCTGATGTCTTCCTGTATCTTTTCTGGTTTGAGTTCTTGATGAGATTCCTTTTCTGTTTTTTGTTTCTTAATTTTTAAATGTGTTTTGTAATGCTGAGCTGGTGGATTATTACACTGAGAAGCCTTCTCTAATTATAGGAAAGAACATCCCTATTTGAAACCCATTGTACAGTTGTAATATTAGGAAATTCTTTGGCCAAATAAAAATCAAGTAGTGATCTCTAAACCACTAAATTAAATTAAAAGAACACCCTAAAGTCAATTTAAAATTCCTTCACTGGGAAGAAGGAATGGCTGGTTTTGAAGTCACCAGGAACAGGTTATTAACATATCAGGCTCACATTCACAGAATCTGCATGAGTTAGACTAGAAATTGTGCCTTATAAGTCATAACTCTAAGCAAGAAGCAGGATTCTGGATCATGTAGTCCTAGAATGGGCAACTCATACAATCCTATCCAAATATATGAGGCACTGACATTTACACAAGGGTTGCAGAATGGTGTGCCATGCCTAATAGAACACCTTCACAGTGGGCTTCCCGTAAAAATAATTAGGCAGGATCTGCCTGACAATTTGCTTCTAACTCACCTCAGCCTACTGTTGATTTATCAAAGGTTTAGTTGTTGTTTCACTTTTGAAAGGACCTTTCTTCTTTTCCCAACCCAAATCTTGCCATATGGACAAACTACCTCAATGACCAAAGCAACAATATGTAGAAATCGATATTATCCAAAATGCCAGTTTGGAAACCATAAATGTAATCAATAAATAAAATAATGAGGCTCAGGACTTCATATTGATTCCCAATGTTCTTCTTGAAAATGTTAGCTGACTGACTTTCTTCTTTAATTGATCCTGGAATATGAGCGGTTTGTGATTTGTTTCATAATCAGTACTTGGCCATGTCTTTGCTACTACAACTGAGCTCCTCCACCTCCCTTTCACAATAATATAATCAATTTGGTCAGTTTGAGAGTCAGTCTGGTCTAGTGGTTAAGGCATGAGGCTAGAAATCAGCAGACTGAGTTCAAATTTCGCTTTAGCCATGAAAGCCTCTTATATCTTCTCTTATCTCTTATATCTTAATCTCTCGTCTGGTCTCATCTCATCTCATCTCATCTCATCTCATCTCATCTCATCTCATCTCATCCTTTCCTTGCCTTTCCTTACCTTTCCTTTCCTTGCCTTGCCTTGCCTTGCCTTGCCTACCATAACTTAACTTAATTTAACTTAACTTAATCATTACGTTCTCTCATGAAGTATAAATTAAAGCCTTTGATCATCTACCTCCAGTATCTTCCTATATCATTGTTAGCCAATATAGATCCCTTCTATCCTATCCTATGCTATCCTATCCTATCTTATCCTAACCCATCCTAACCCACCCCACCCCTCCTTTCCCTTCCCTTCCCTTCCCTATCCTATCCTACCCTACCTTACCTTATCTTACCATTACATTCTCTCATGAAGTATAAATTGAAGCCTTTAATCATCTATCTTCAGTATATTCCTATATCATTGTTGGCCAATATAGATCCCCACCGTTTTATCTGAGATGAATTCCACCCATATTTGGGTGTCTTTGCTGGAAATATACACTCTTAGCACACACTCCTGATGTTCTTTGCGTATCGTTTGCAAGAACACTTCACCAACAGGCACACCACAATGGAGAAGCAAAGTAGGACATGGGGGAGTGGGGAGGATAATAGATGTACAGAAGTCAATATAATGTTTTAATTAAGGCTTAAAAACTGTGGTATTCATGAAGGCTATTACACCTAGGATTCATAGTTCTCAACTACATACATCAACTTTCATGATAATTGCTCACTGGTAAAAAGTATCTGCTTAGTGATGTAACTAGAGCTGGATTTAAAAACTGAAATAATGTGGCTCTGCATGACTGGCATCAAGATATGGCCTGCAAACACATGTATGTATTTCTCAAAGTCATGAGTGTACAATGTACATAATGACAACATATGTTCCTTTTACATTTATGTAATCTGGATGGTAACCAAGAATTACAGAATGTCCTTTTATCTCTTTAAAATCCCGCAGTAGTTATCCAGATTTCTGCAATGCAGCTATTCTCACCTTAGAGGAAGAAACCTTAGAGTTGAATCAAATCCTCAGCACCTACTCCAAAGCATTATTCTTTAGAATATCTGCAATATCCAGCTCCATCTCGCATAGGTAATTGGTATGGTATATAATGAAAATAGCAGTAAATGTAGGCACCTTTCTGCTAGAGGTCTATAATCTTGCATGTACTAATCTGAGAGTAAACTGTTTGAACACAGTAGTAAATCATTCAAATTAAGTAGCAGGCAGGGAATTATGATGCATGTTTCATAAAAGTTCTAGGTGTAGTTAACCTGGAAATAAGTCAGATGTTCAACAAGATATCTGAGCATACAGGGAGAAACAGTGTATTTAAACTATGTGCTGATATGTGACTTTACTAAAGAATAATAGGGCAACATGCAGATCATAGTCTTTGGAAAATCTTACATAGTCATAGAGTAAAATTAAAAGGGTATATTTGGAGAAGATCTGAAATTCTGAAAATAAAACAATATGTTTTTGTGCAGAGGAGTGTTTTTATTTTGCTTATTCTGTTACAGGCTCCAACCTCTACAAAACTAAGCACCAAATACATTATTTTTATAGATGTTTTTAAAGTAAGAGGGTTTTTTTCAGAATGTTCACTATCATGGCACTTTGAGAATGAGTAAACTATAACTGAAATAATATTTTAAAAGTAAATTGAAAACTTGGAATATAGAACATCTACAGGTAGTTCATCAGAACACAGGAAACAAATGTTCATATAGAATAAATTAATGTTGTACACTAAAAAAATATTGAATAAAAGCTCTAGGGAAAAATGGTTATATCAAAGTTCTGGTTATCCCTTAAAAAAGGAAAGCACAGCTGTGCAAAAGGCAAGCTGAACACTGGTGTAAATTACTCTGGAAACTCATTGGAAACACTACCATTGGCAGTCTCATATTCCTCTAACTATGGAATGAGTTTTTTTATATGACATCCTTGTGATATTTCTTTGTCTTATCCCCAGCCCACATTTCAATCAGTTTAAAGCTATCTTCAGCTGTTCCAGTTTCAAAATAGTGTTTCTCTCTTCTGACACTTTCTGCCATGGAGACAATTTAGTGTGCTCCCTGAACTACTGGGTTTCCCCAAAAATAAGACCTTGTCTTATATTTTTTTGAACCCTGAAATAAGCGCTTGGCCTTATTGCCATGCACTCAAAAGCCTGATTGGGCTTATTATCAGGGGATGTCTTATTTTGGGGGAAACAGGATATGTGGTTGAAGAAATCATCATGCCTGGGATCCTATAGACCAATTTGGGACTTGCAATCCTGTCTCCTGAGCACAACTATCTATGACCATGTGGGCTTGGCCTAAAGGAGAAAGAGAAACAGCTGGCTTCTGCAGAAGCATTTGTCCAAGTAACACGTGCTTGCCGAAGTTCTATTCAGTCTTAAGCAAGTTCCTAATATGTACACTGCCTGACTGGGTGACTCAGTAGCTAAGACACTGAGCTTGTCGATCAGAAAGATCAGCAGTTCGGCAGTTCAAATCCCTAGTACAGGTCTCCTGCGTGAGCAGGGGGTTGGACTAGATGACCTCCAAGGTCCCTTCCAACTCTCTTACTGTTACAATTGTGCACTTTTTTTTTTGAAAGAGTGCTATGCCTTTTTTTACAAGTTTAGCCCTCTTCTATAACACTATATTTGGGAAACCATACCAGTGTTTTTTAAAAAAACAAGACTTTTGAGGGCTTTACCCAAGATTAGTTGAAATGGGGGAAAGAGACCTAGTTCCTGCCAGGCGTAATGTCACCATTACAGTTTTTTCACTGCTTCTCTAATATGGGGTTTGGTTTGGCTTGTTTGCTTTTCATTTATTAAATGTACAGTATATGCCACTGGTCTCACTGCCCCGCGTTATTACTATTCTTATTGTTTTGGTTGAACGGTTGATGCCATTTTGTCTAATCTGTAAACTACAATCTCATGCTATTGGCCATAACCATTCAGAACCATTGTCCCCTTGTAGAACAAATCAAGGATGTGGCTTGCTTCAAGGGTGGGCTCCTGGGGGTTCGGCAGGGTTCAGGCAATTCCCTTAGCCAAGTATCACTGGGGTTCAGTGAACTCCCAAATGCCACCTCTGGCTGGCCATGCCCACTCTGCCCCGCCCCTCCCACCCTACCCCGCCCCTCCCAGGAGTCTTCACGCTGCCCATTCATCATTTCAGGTAAGTGCAGGGGCTGCGCAGAGCGTCTGGGAGGGCAAAAAACAGGCCTACCAGAGGTTCCGGAAGTCCAGAGGGCCTCTGGACCTTGGGGGAAGCAGTTTTCGCCCTCCTGGAGGCTCAAGGAAAGCCTTCAGAGCCTGGGGAGGGCAAAAAACACCCCCCCTGCCGTGGTGCAGGTGGCTGACTAGGTCATGCCCACCATGGCCACACCCATCCAACAATGGGGCAGCAAGCCCATTATTAAAGGATCTGAAGCCCACCCCTGGCTCGCTTGTAATCAATCATTTTCTCCTGCGTTATGCCAGGTCTCTCCTCCACATCTGATCACCTTATTGGAGGACAGGTCATCACTACAGAGGAGAAGTGAGATGAAGTAGAGAATAGGACTCTGATCAAAAGCTCCTTTCAGTTGTCCTCTGTGTCTCTGATCTGTCAATTGGACTAGTTTTGACTAGCACCAAAGAATGCTAGAATTCTGAATGCGTTCAGAAATAACCTTATTGGCAGGACACAGGCTCAGAACACTCCCTCATTTGGAGCTTGCTAGACAAGTAATTAAGAGGTGAGTAAACCTGCCATTCCAAGCAGCTGTCTACATGTGCCCAAGTGTTCTGACCTGGCCTTCGCAGAAGCAAGAAACAGACTCCCCGCAAAGAAAAAAACCCCTCTTTATTTACACATTGGGAATTAACTGCATTCACCAACAGAAAATCCAAGCAAGAGTCCTGGAAGAAATTAACTGAAATAATAGTTCTTATCAGGTCATTATGATAAATGCAAGGCTGTGAGCGCCCAACCAGGAGGCTGCAAATTAAAACAGAGAAATAGGCAAACTTCAGTTCTGGCAAGGCAGTCTTTGCTGCAGGAAACACACAAGGAGCAACCTTTCCAGAAATGCGAACAGTTGTCTGTGACAACCAAACCACTCCCTTTTCCTCCTATTTATTCCCCAGCCAGGGAGGGGCCAGTCAGCGTCCATGTTTGTTTTGCTTCCCAAGCTGGCTCATTGTCCTCCATTGTTCACCTCTCCTATCTGTTCTGCGCATACACACATCTGAAACAGGCCCCAGCTGTTCCTCCTCCTCACTCATCTCTGACTCCCGCTCCACTCTTCCCTGCCTTTATCTCCCAAGAGGGTGACACTTCCATCTAATAATGGCTGTATTTTTTCGGATCTGAAGGGCTCTCTGACAAAAATTAATTATATAGAATGACTAGCAAACCCAGCATCCCCCCCATGCACACTTAGATGCCTTTCATGAAATATAGCAGGTTGGGGGAGAAGGTGCGGCACCTCGGACTTTATCAACTATATTCAGTCATTCGATGTGGTCCTGCTTCAGGAGACCTGGGCATGCGATAAGATATCCCTTACAGGGTTTACGGCCATTTCTTTGGCTGCTACCAAACAATCTAAGCCGGGAAGACCTAAGGGTGGCTTAGCTTGCTTGGTCTCTACCTCCCTGAAAGTGGAGACAGTGGAGCTGCCCCCCTGTGGGTCCTTAGCTATGGCGTTCCTAATTAAGAGAGGTCATAGTAAAATGTTAGTGTTCAACGTCTACCTTCCTCCGACGGTGAGGCAAGCCAACATTAAGGCTCAATGGGATGAACTGGAGAGCTATATTACTTGTACAGAAACCAAATTTCCAGCGCTGTACATCTTTATAGGGGGCGACTTTAATGCCCGATTGGGAGGCCAAATTCCCCCATCGATTGAGGCACTCTATTCCCAAGAAATCTGCCAGGCCATAGGACACCAGATTTCAGCCAGGCATTCTAAGGATGAACTAACAAATTTCGCTGGTGCTCAACTAGCCCTCCTAGCAATAAGACAATCCTTAATGGGAATACCCCAGGCGATCTAGCGGGTGAATTTACTTTCAGTTCCTCACGGGGGAGTAGTGTTATTGATTTTGTGCTGGTTTCCCAGCCACTAAGACAGGCAGTCCATGGTTTTCTTTGTGGACTGCCTCACGGAGAGCGACCACTATCCCCTGGTCACAATCATTGGGCTCTTTACAAATATACATCTGCCTAAGGGCCCCTAAATACTGGATCCTTATGTGGCCTCTTATGCAAGGAGGATCAAATGGTCTCCCAAGACTGAAAGAAAGTTCCACTCTCTTTTATCATCCCCGGAGTGTCACAGCCTATACAATCAGGCCTTAACATGCAGTGACTCAGCGGCAATCTCGACCTTCGAATCATTAATTAATAGTATCCAAAGGGAACTAGGAGCCGACCGTAGGCCAAGTGGCCCATATCGTCCAAGAAGCAATCCCTGGTTCGATGAAGAATGTGTGCTGCTCAGGAACAAGATTAGACAGGTTTACCTGCTCTACCATAATCAAGGGGACAAACGCCTACCCGAGGAATACTATCGCCTGAAGCGGGAGTATAAAAGACTAATTATTAAGAAAAAGAGGGCTAAAGAAAAAGAGAAGTGGGACCTACTTCTCTTCTCTATCCAGCAGAAGAACACTCGATTATTCTGGCAAATTGTTGCCAGTTCGCTGCCTGGCCATCAAGAACTCCCTCTCTGTTGTATTTCCAACAGAGATTGGGAAAGCCATTTTGGATCAATCTTCTAGGCTTCAATAGTCACAACCGGACTCGGACCACAACTGCCCCCTGCAATTCCGGACTCGCCCCCCCGTGATGCATGCTGAGATCAATGAGCTTATCTCTGAACTCAAGTCAGACAAAGCTCCTGGCCCTGATGCTATACCCCTGATCTGCTAAAATCTAATCCCAAGTGGTGGACTTCTCTCTTAGCAACACTTTTTACCCATATCAATACCTCTGGCAGGATTCCTACCTCCTGGAGCCTAGCAATTATTGTTCCTATTTTTAAACGAGGAAATAGGAACAACCCAGCCGATTATCGTCCCATAAGCCTGCTCTCCATCATTGGAAAATTATATGCTAAATATCTCCAACGCCGACTCCTTACCTGGGTCAAGGAGTCCAACATTATTGGTGCTGAACAGATAGGGTTTAAAGCAGGCTGTGCCACATTGGACCACTGCTTTGTCCTAGCGCACCTAGTTGACAAATATGCCATCATACCAGGTGGTAAGCTTTTTACTGCTTTTATTGATCTAAAGGCAGCGTTTGATTCAATCCCAAGGGAATTGTTGTGGTCAAAATTGCTCAAAAGTTCCATCGATAGACGTCTTTTGTTCTTAATTAGATCCCTATATAATCAGACTTCTAGTCAGGTCAGGTGCGGTTTACAGGGAGAACTTTCAAATCCCATCCCGATAAAGAGTGGAGTAAGGCAGGGTTGTGTCCTGGCTCCTCTTTTGTTTAATTTATTCTTATGTGACTTGGCCTCTTACATTGGACGTATTGAGTCTCACGCCCCAAAGCTGTCAACTACGAAGATCCCGCTTCTCCTTTATGCTGATGACGCGGTCCTCTTATCACTGACGAGGCTTGGTCTGAAAAGGCTTCTTTCTGCATTTGGGTCCTACTGCGCTGAGAATCATTTGTCCATTAATTACAACAAATCAAAAGTATTGGTGTTCTCTAGAGCCCGGAAGCTACATAACTGGGCTATTAAGGGTAACGCTGTCAAGCAGGTTTCCCATTTTAAGTATTTAGGTATTTATTTTCAGAACACCGGTGCTTCGACTAGACATCGAACCCAGGTACAGAATTCAGCCTCTTGTAGCCATCAGCAGATTTTAAGATTTTTCTATACCCAAGGTGGCCAATCTATTCCTTCTGCTCTGCGTATTTACAAAGCCAAAACCTTGGCCCAAACTCTTTACGGAGTTCCTATATGGATACAGGGCTTCAAGGAGTGTATCGAAAGAACCCAGGCTGCTTTCTTAAGGAAACTTTTGGGTCTCCTTCCCTGTTTTGGCTTTGCTCCAATGTACCTGGAACTGGGCATTCGATCAGTCGAATGCAAGGCATGGATCAACACCTTTAAATGGTGGTTTCAGGTGCTCTTTTTGGCAGCCCCTGGTAGCTACCTCTCCCTGGTGTTAGCTGACCCCTATACGTCTCGATGGGAAAGGGAACTGACAAAGAAACTCCACCTGTTAGGCTTTTCAGGGGATGGCATGGGAGACTATGGCCTTAAAGATGCCCAATCTAGGGTAGTCCAATGGCTTGTGGACATAGACTTACAATACCTGAGAGCCAGAACCAAAAAGACCTGCTCCCCTCTGGTCTTCAGCCAATTTAATAATTACGGACTGAGGATGGCCTCATATTTCTATACTCTAACCATCCCCAAGTATAGAAGAGTCTTCTCCCTTGCTCGCTTTAACGTCTTGCCTTCAGCATTGCTGGATGGATGATTCAAGAGGCTCCCGATGGGCGAGCGGCTATGTCCCTGTGGCAGAGCGGAGGTAGAGACTGCGGAGCACGTCCTGTTACACTGCCCCATGTACAACGTAGACAGGACCAATTTGATGTCTCTCTTAGAGACAGACCTTTGTGGGCCCAATGCCAGTAATTTGGCCTTGTACTGTTTAGGAGATGGCTCCTCATACACTACCTCTCAGGTCTCAAAATTCTTTTTAAGAGCCGTAACCATTAGAGGAGAGTGCTGTGGTTCCTCTCAGCCGGGGCTTCTGGAGGCCGGCTGTTCGTAATGATGCTTTTCCTATGCTTTTTTTTGTAGTTATGCTTGCATTTTGGTCTGTGACCGTAAATAAAGTATTATTATTATTATTATCTCTGACTCCAAAGACTGCTGTCTCTCTGGCTAGGAAATGCCGGACAGCCCTGGCTCTATCTCTGTGTCAGACGCTGAGCATCCATCAGAGCATTCCCCAGGCTTCAGAACTGGCCCAAGTTCTTCTCCAACCTCTTCATCTTCTGAGTCTGCCGCCAGCTCTGCCGGCAGCTGGCAGGCCACAACACTAACTCAACCCACAACATTAAGAGGAGCAATTGGTGGTTGCTTTTCCCATCAACAGGTGACACTCAAAGGGAAGGAAAGCAAAGGACAGAAAATCCACTACTCCCTTTCCTTAACTTGGCACATACTAAAATTCTCACCAGGCTAGTTACTGAGTCAGAGTAGGATCTGACCATTCAGGACATAGAGTTATATTTTTCTGCCACTTTACAGACTGATAGATTACATCTTTGCACAGCTTTCAAGCTGTGTTCAGAGAAATCTGACACAGATCAGCTTAACTAAAGTAGCATTCTGACAGTTGATACACAAAAGAAACATTCAAGCCAAAGCCTGCTCTGCATTGTTGCCTAACAGATTTCCCTCAAACCATAGAAGAAGAACAACAACAATGTAGGTAATTGAATAGTCTGGCTAGGATAGTTTCCAATTTATCTAAGGCAACAGCCTTGTGGGGAGGGAAATTAGCTTTCCTAGGCTGGGCTAGGGAAAATGTGAAACTCATTTTTCTCTACAGAAGATTTCATTCCCACCCTGTTCTCCCTCCTCCTCCCAACACTGCCATGCTTAGTGTTGCATTGTGCCACTCCTTGCAAAGAACAGGCTCTGAGAGTTCCACCTCTACTATCAAGATAACTATCTCTTCCCTCCTTGTGGGAAAAGCAGCTAACTCAGCTGGAATGTCAAGTAAATTCTTTTCTTTGCTCCAGTCACTGTACCATCCCTCTCTAAATGAATGTTGGAGCCCTGTTTAAAACATAATGTCCTTTCATTTCCTTTTTCCTTCCTTTCCCTTTCCTTTTTCTTTTTCCACCTTTTCTTTTTTTCCATTTTCCTTTCCTTTCTTTTTTCCTTTTCCCTTCCCTTTTTCCCCTTTCCTTTTTCCTTTTTCCCCTTCCTTTCCTTTCTGTTCCTTTCTTTCTCCGTTTTTCCCTTCTCTTTTCCCTTTCCTTTCCCCTTTTATTCCCGTTTTCCTTTTCCCTTTTCCACCTTTCCTTTTTCCTTTTCCACGTTTCCTTTCTTTCCCATTTTCCTTTCCTTTCTTTTTTCCTTTTCCCTTCCCTTTTTCCCATTTCCTTTTTCCTTCCTTTTTCCTCTTCCTTTCTTTTCCTTTCCGTTCCTTTCTTTCTCCCTTTTCCCCTTCTCCTTTCCTTTTCCTTTCCCCTTTTCTTTGTTTTCCTTTTTCCTTTTCCCCCTTTCTTTTCTTTCCCCCTTTCTTTCCCCTTTTCCCTTTTTTCCCTTTTCCCTTTTCCTTTTCCCTTTCCTTCAGTCCACTCTTTTTTTTTGTATTTATCATGATTGCACTGCAAATGTAGTCTTTGTTAATAGTGTTGAATGCAACTATGCTTTTACTTTTCCTAAAAATTATACTGTGAAAACTTTGATTGACCAAGGTTAATGATCAGTGAATGGTCTATATTTATGAGCTGGCAATCATAGGATAAAGAAACTTGAAATGTAAGAGGACAAAATAGTAAAGGGCATGAATTAATTTGTTATATTATTAAATTTTTATTCCACTTTTATTGCTTTTTAAGTAATTCAAGGTAGTGAATGTACATAAATGCTTCTCCCTTGTCCCAACAACAACACTGTGAAGAGAACTGGGCTGAGAGAGAAAGTGACTGGCCCAATGCCACCCAGATGGCTTTCATAGTAAAGCAGGATTAGAACTCACAGTCTTCTTATTTCTAGGCTAGCACCTTCACATTTACACTAAACTGGCTTAATGAAGGGGAAAAAGGAGAAAAACAGATTTATGTTGTAAAAATGATAGTGGGAATGGTACAACTATAACTATAGAAATATTAAAGTGTGGATGAAGTTTGCTTACAGAATAGCTCTGCTACTTGTGTAGCATATATAATGATTGCATCCATGCCTGGCATTGCAAGAATGCCATTATTATTGCTTGATAAAAGGCAAGGATAGTAAATTTAGCAGAGAACTAGCTTATTGGGTGTTCCCAAGGACGTCCTTGACAAAATTCTGATTGGAAAAGTGTAAAAAGTGACAATAAACAATAGTTAGTAGTGAGGTTAGACCAGATTTTTACTCTTCAGGAAATGATTGAGAAATGCATGCATGTGAGAAGGAAAGTTCATTGTAAGTTTGCTCATTGGAAGAAAATATATCATAAAGTGAATAAGCTTAAATGACAAAATGTATTATACAAATATGGAGCAGAAGCTGGGTTGCTAAATGTGATAAGAAAGTATGTGATAGAAGTAAAGGGGGTCTGAGAATTAAAAAAAAAACAAGGAGTATAATAATGGTATGTGACATCCAGTGGTGGGGCTGCAAATTTTTTAACAACTGGTTCTCTGCCCGAATGTGTGTCTGGGTGGGTGTGGCTGGGTGGGCGTAGTCTTATTAACACTAGGACTCCGAGATCCCTCTCACAGTCACCACTATTGAGCAAGGTACCCAGAGGTGGTATTCAGCTGGTTTGAACCTGTTCAGGTGAACCAGTCCACCTGCCCTGGCTGTATGCTGTCCTTTTTAGGCATGTTTTTGAGGCCGGGCGCATGCGCGGAAGGCCGGGCAGTGCGGAGGTGGTGCGCGCACTCATATTTTCGGTGCTGGGCAAACCGGTAGGTAAACTTTGTAAATCCCACCTCTGAAGGTACCACATATACTATACCTGTGCATTTTGTTTTTCTTGCCTAAATGTAGAACCTTACTTTTTTCACCATTGAATTTCATTTTGTTAGGTAGTGCCCAATGTTCAAGTCTGTCAAGATCCTTCTGTATATTAAGCCTATCTTCCCGAGTGTTGGCTATTCCTGCTAGCTTGGTGTCGTCTGCAAATTTGATGAGTTTCCCATGTATCCCCTCGTTGAAATAATTGATGAATATGTTGAAGAGTACTGGGCCTAAAACAGAGCTCTGGGGTACCCCACTGCATACCTCCCTCCATGTAGATGCAATTCCATTGAGGACTACACATTGAGTGTGGCTGTTCAGCCAGTATGAATCCATCTGGTGGTGATGCTGTCTAACCCACATTTTTCTATTTTATCAAGTAGTAGGTTATGGTCTACTTTGTCAAATGCCTTACTGAAGTCCAAGTAAATTATATCAACAGGATTCTTCTGGTCCACTAGTTTTGTCACTTTGTCAAAGAATGCAATATGATTAGTCTGGCATAATCTGTTTTTGACAAACTTATGTTGGCTTTTGGTTATTACTTTGTTAGCTTCTAGGTCCATGATGGCGAATCTATGGCATGCGTGCCACAGGCGGCACACGGAGCCATGTCGCCTGGCACGCCAGCTCAGCTCGGGTGTGCATACGTCAGAGTCTCTGGAGGCTGGGGACAGCAAAAAAGATCACTTCCTGTCCAACCAGAAGTTGGGAAACAGGCCATTTCGGGCCTCCTAGGGGGTGGGGAAGGCTGTTTTTGCCCTCCCCAGATGCATAGAGAGGATTTGGAGCCAGGTGAGAAAGAAAAACAGGCCTACCAGGCCATCATGTGCTAGGAGCGAGGGGGAGGGGGGTCACATGTGCAGGGCGGGGTGCATAGAATTATGGGTGTGGGCACACATGCACGCGAAGCTCTGCCACCCCTCCCTTCCTGGCACGTGATGGCAAAAAAGTTAGCCATCACTGTTCTAGGTGTTCGCTGATTCATTGCTTGATTATCTTTTTCAGAATATTCCTGGTATTGAGGTCAGGCTGATGGGTCTGTAGTTTCTTGGATCTAATTTTTTTTTCCTTTTTTGAATATGGGAACTACATCAGCTCTTTTCCACTCTTCTGGCAGTTCCCCAGTGCTCCAGGATCTTTGAAAGATATAGTTCAGTGGTTCTGAGATCACATCTGCTATTATGGGTAACCTTATAGGAAATGACCAGTCTGAGCCGAAAGGAGAGGTTAAACACATCATAAGTCACGAGTCCTTGCACACCTGCAACAGATCTAAGTCCAGCGCACCTAGAATGCCTTTTGGCAGCCCTGAACCCTGACACCTTTCTCATCTCCTGCACACCTTCTTTGACCATCAGTTGGTCAGATTCTTGTAGAGAGTTTAAGCTTACAATAAACCTTTATACTCTGCCTGAATCTCCTGATTTCCCTGGTGTTTGACAAATCTGTTGTTGCAGGGCTGCCCAAGTTTTGTTTAGGTTTCCTGCCATACCGAGGTGAAAAATATACAAAAACCATAATATAAGCCTAAAATAGGTGAAAAAATTAATTAAGCAAAGAAAAATCCCAACATACAAAATACCCCGGGGAGAAAAAATAATCCCAGTTGACTCATTGTCATTTATTCCACTTCAGAAAGAAACAATTTTACTGGGTATCCAAATTGCTCTTTTAATAGATGCATCAGTTTCTTTAGGGGAAGATGTTACACGCCAGTTTAGGGAAGAATCTAAATAGATGTTGAGCTACTTTCTTTCTAATAAAATAACATAATATTTTTTTAGGTTTGCATTGTTTCTTTTCATTGGCAATCCCTTACCTAAGCGATAGCATTCTGAATGACCAATACAGGGCAGAAAAGAGAGTTTTCGATGAGATACCATCTAGTGATCATTCAAATAAATACAGGAAGGGTTCTTGAAGAATCAGACATGACTTAATGATTGAACAGCAACAACAACAACAACAACAAAATAGGGATTTACCATACTTTTCAGAGTATAAGACGTACTCCCCCCCCAAAAAAGGGTGAAAATTTGGGTGCGTCTTGAGTGCAATCCCTGCTGCCTGGAAGCGCCCGAAAATACGACATGCAGAGGCAAAAAATGGGGTGTGTGGAGGCCAAAAATGTGAAGCACGGAGGCAGTGAGCAACAGTGATGTGGTGTGGCAAACCCCACAGCCTGGAGCGGGTCTAAAATGGAGCATTCGGAGGCCAAAAATGCGAGGCACAGAAGCCAAAAACACAAGGCATGGAGGCGGCAATGGTCTGTGGCAATCCCTACAGCCTGGAACAGCTGATTGGGGATATTCCGGGAGGCCGATCCACCCGCCAATCAGCTGCTCACTCTGAATCAGGTTGCCATAATGTGCTGAAACTGACCAGGCTGTTTGCTATTTGTTGCAAGGACATTAGCCAGATGAATATCAATGGATGCTGGTAGGGAGAGGCAGAATTATTTTTTTCTTGTTTTCCTCCCAAAAACTAATGTGCATCTTATACTCCAGAGTGTCTTATACTCTGAAAAATATGGTAGTTGTTTCGTTTTTCATTCTGTTTTCCCATGTTTCTGATGTCCCATGTTCTATCCTTGTGGGTTGGGATTTTCTTTTCCTCTATGGCAACAGCAGCAAATACAAATCCTGAAGGTTTTAATCTAGCCACATTATAAACTATTAGTGATCTGAAAGATCCTCAGTTGTTCCTCAGGAGCATGTTCAGTGCCATCTAACCTTCATCCAGCACTATATCACGAATCATTTTATATTTTCTATCCATTTAGTTTTCTTAGTTAAAAATACAGAAATGGTTTATCATTGCTTTTTCCCAAGCAGTTTGTCATTGTCACTAAAGTGATCATCTGCCTCAAGCATCTTCCTATATCACTGTAGCCTAAAATGGCTCCCTGTTTCCTTTACCTAGACTGTGACCTTCACCCCTTTGGTGACTGTGCTAGCAATATTTATAGTTTTATTTTATTATGACCATCTAAAATTGAATTGACTAGATGGGAAGTGTGCAAATCTTTGTATTAAGTAAATAAATAGATAAATAAATAACATATCTCATTTCATCAATATATGATAATATCTCTGGATATTCTATACATCTGTACTGATCTGCAACTGATTTGTAGCAATCAATAATATCTGTGGTCTCTTAACTTTTAAATTATTTCTTTTTTTTTTTCTCCCTTCAAAATGCAGTGGAAAATAAAAGGTGTCTTGAACAATTTGGTCTCAATTTTTACTTTATGAGTTAAAACTACAGGCTTTTCTCCAATATTTCTCCTCTTTCCTTTTGTTTTGGTTTTGTTTTCATTTGTGGTAAATTTTAGTATTTAGTATCAACTTACATATATATATTCTTTGTTATTTAATAAAATTAGCACCCATATATATGTATCCATCTAATCCATTACCAAACCCATCCTTAATACATTTTGTGATAAAATAATTATTGGCTTCTTTTCTTATTAATAGGAGCTTTCTTTTTCTCTTCACATTTTTGTAATCCCCAGAATTTATTGTGGCTTGTTCATTAATTCCTTGGTGGGAAGAACAGTAATCCTCAAAAGGCAATTTTTGTGATTTTATTTACTAATTTGACACATTTGCGTGGCTGCCCATCTCACTAAACTGGTGGCACACAACCAATACTTAGACCAATATCACAATGATTAAAACTCTATAAAAATAAATCGAAACAAGATAAGATAAAAAGATGGTTGTGGGAAAACACCCATCTACACACAATACAACCATTGTGCAGGCTCTGCCATGGGGTCCCTAAGATTGCTAGAAGAACCACATTTTCAGATTCTTCTGAAAAACTAACAGGGATGGGGCTAAGCTTACGAGGAGGAGGCAGGGATGATATTCTATAAGAATAAATGATATTGCTGTTACTTATTTTTCTTGAACATTTTTTTTTTAATTTGATTTATATGCCGCCCTTCTCCGGAGACTCAGGGCGGCTTACAATGCGCTAAGCAATAGCCTTCATACTTTTGTATATTTATACAAAGTCAGCTTATTGCCCCCACAAACTGGGTCCTCAATTTACCTACCTTAGAAAGGATGGAAGGCTGAGTCAACCTTGAGCCTTGGTGAGATTCGAACCTGCAATAATTGCAGGCAGCTGATGTTAATAACAGGGTGCTTTAGACCACTGTACTATCCAAGGCTCTTTAATTTAACATTAATTTCATAGCAGACAGATGACAGCAATCAGCCTTCTAGATGTTTTGACTTCAGCTTCAAGTGGCATTCAGCCAGCCTGGCTAAAAAAAAAAAGGAATTTTGGGAATTGTAATTCAAAACACTGGAGGATACCAAGTTGCTCATGTTTGGCTTGAAAAAGTTCATTTGTCAGGTAACCACAAGGTTCAGCATAACTGATTGTAGAGGCCAAACGTGCATGCCAAAATGTATTTCAGAATCATTTGCAACATGGGGTTCTTAAAAAACATGAACATCAAAGCAACTTTACCTTATGTTTCACTTAGTTAAAGAATATTTTAAATTTCACACCCTCATAATTGCTTCATGTGGAATTTGCTCATCTGCACATCTCCACTGAGAAGAAAAGTAATAATTCCAATGCACGTACACTGCTACTACTTTAAAGAACACTTTGTGGTTGGTGGCATTCTTTTTCAGTACATGAGTAATACCGAATGGCCTCTTTAAGGGAGGAAGAAACAGGTCACTACTGTCCAATTGAGGTTTAAGAAAAATGTTCAGACCATAACAATTTAAAAGACATAAAGAACTTATGACTATAGCTCCTAGCATTCTTCATTACTGCCCATCTTGGTTGAGTTGGTTGAGTGTCTTTCAACAAAATTTAGATGACATCTTCCCAATTAAAATTTAGAGGCAGATATTGATGAAAACAGCCAAACTGGGTAAAAGGACCATGATGTCCCTTGTCCACTTTGATCTTCCTAATGCATCTTATTTTCCATGATCCTGAGCAGACTGTAAATAAATACTCACATTTCATTTTATCCTTGCAACAATACTATGGTGAGGATTAAGCCAACAACATTACAGTATAGACTAAACCAGGGGTCAGCAACCTGCGGCTCTGGAGCCACATATGGCTCTTTCACCCCTCTGCTGTGGCTCCCTGTCACTCAAAATATGCATCACAACCGCCAATGTGCAACACCCACCAGCATGCAATTTATTGAGCTTTTCAACCCCCGGT
Source organism: Ptyas mucosa (assembly GCA_012654045.1). Taxonomy (NCBI): domain Eukaryota; kingdom Metazoa; phylum Chordata; class Lepidosauria; order Squamata; family Colubridae; genus Ptyas; species Ptyas mucosa. The sequence continues at coordinate 31,751,321 of WNWU01000017.1, forward strand.
AGGCCAACCATGGATAAATCCAAGAAAAGAAAAGTTTCAGAAGAAAACAGAACATTTAATTCGACTATATATGCTAGGTTTGTGGCAGCTCAAGAAATTGTCATACTTTTGTGATTTTTTTTTAAGGGTTTTGTGAATCCCGGTGTTTTCTTTTCTGTGGGAAACAGGTCCAAATGGCTCTTTGAGTGTTTAAGGTTGTAGACCCCTGGACTAAACAAATAGAATACAAACTGCTGGCTGAAATTTGTATTTAACCAGATATTTTAATTTGGTCATGTGTGGGTAGCAGGAGCAATTCTTCCCAAGTACCCCATACTGAAAGATAATAATACAGATAGTGTCAAGTATTTGCAAGCCATTGGCACATGTATCATATAGACACCAGTGGAGGCAAAGAGTGCCTCCACCCCTATATGGAAAGGAGGGGCTTACTCCGAGTATAAAACCCCCTCCAACCTTTTCTACCACGCTCTCTCTTTTCGCGTTTGTTCCTCATGAGACTTGATCTCTGATCAGGGTAGTCACACACACTGTGTGCCCCCTATCCTATAATGAATACTAAGACAGCCTTTGTACATAGTTAATATGCTTTATTATATGAATAAATACATTTAAGACATTTATTCATGCATCTGCCTCTGGACTCTTCTATGCTCCTGGGTGTTTCCAAACATCCAAAACAGACATAAGAAAAAGCCTGAAGCAATTCTATCAGTAATGGACAAAGTTGATCTGATTATCCCCTTTCAAAACCCTGCTGATGGGGAAGGCTTAGACAACATTTAGCTATGTGAAGTGGAGATCTCCTTAAATCCTATCAAGAGGATTTAATGAATTGGAAGAGATGATCCAGGCAGCTGTGAATTGGAATGAAGAAGTCAAGAAAAAGGAAGCACTGCTCTCCAAATCATTCACCAAAGGCTTTCTGAGAACTCCTTGGCAGCCAAATATTTAAATTTTACCTTCTGACAGAGTATAACAGCAAATTAGAAAGGCAACCAAAGGTTGATTTTTCAGGTCTATAAAAATACTAATCAAGCACTGCAAAGCCAGACCAAGGACTATCACAGCAACATTATTATTATTATTATTATTATTATTATTATTATTATTATTATTATTATTA